>OV050030.1:58239214-58796714 GCA_920105625.2 Clusia tigrina
TGAACATTCCAACCATAAGGGAATTCACGAAACTCTACTCGACCTAAATTAGAATTTCAAAAACAAAACATGAAACCTAGTGCCTCAAAAAGCCAGATTTCCATGTTACATAAACAAACTAACTTTATATCATCAACAGAAAAACACAAACAGTTTTTACATATTCTTTTATTTATATAAGTTAAGTCTTTTTGAATTAAAAAGTTTAAAAAATATATATTTTTCGGCCTAAGCCTTCTTTATTGTTTTACTTCCGCTTATCAACTGGCTCACTAACTTAAAATGACTTAACATTAAACCTATATCTGCAAATGTGTTGGTGCACGCGCTGCTGAATTTTCCTGTTGATGTCGCTTACCTGCGACTGTTGCACTTTTTGGTGGGAACGCGGTTCAGCGGATTCCAGGCATCAAATTACGTCTGGTTGGTTGCAGGCGCGTGTAACGAGCATGTAGAATTTGGTGATAAGTATTTTCAATAAGATATGTGTTAGCTCCTCCACCCTTAGATTCGAGCGTCCTCACTTGAATATTAAAAGAATGGTATCTGGCTGATCCTGGAAACTTTAGGTGAATTTGTTTTTCCTGCCATGTTAATTGATCCTTGTGAAATTCCTTTTCTAATGTTGGCCGTTTCGTTTTCTATTTGTGTTATGACTTCTATTGCTTGTGGTGTTTTAATGTTGGTCGTTTCGTTTTCGATTTTTGTTATGACTTCTATTGCTTGTGGTTTCTTTACAAGGGATATTCTAAGTATTATGGTTATGATAAGTGCGATTGTTATCATCGCGAAGCTTCCGCTGGCCATACTTGGATATCGTTTGTTGTTTCGAATGATTTGATGTATTCGGTATTATTCAGATTAAGTTCTTTTAGCATTTGTAGTGATAATATTTCTGTAAGTTCTGAATTTTTTGAAAATGGTTGTACTATTGCAGGAAGTGGTTTAATCTGGATCGTCTCGTTGGAGGTGTAGATTGTGTTATTTATTTTTATAGTAGCATTGTGGTATTGCAGGATAAAGGTTTCGGTAAGGTTCAGTAGATTGTTGTCTATTGTCACTGATCCATTGTATTGATTAAGTAGTATGGTGCCGTCGGCTATCTCATCGATAGTTGGTAGGTGCTGGTTATTTGTTACAGTGCAGTTAGATGGTAAGCTTTTTAGTAAATTAGGTATACATTTTGTATTACTTATTTCTATAATGTTCTTGTTATTACAAAAAGACAGTTCGCTAAAAGTTTTACAATTTGTTCTATTGCCGAAAATTTCGTTTTTGCATTTTAAAATTTTATCAAATGATAATTCGTTTGTTATTCTGCCTTTTTTCATAGGCTTAAGTAATATTTTTTCGCATGACTCTTTTTTAGTAATAGGTAAACTAATTATATAGACCAAAGTTGTATAATTGGATGCTATTTTTACTTCACTAAAATATAAAGCTTCGATAATATTAATATAGGGTATTTCTTCTGTATCAAAAATGGATTGTGCTGTATTTATTTCTACGTTTGACAAAATATAGGTATTAATTATTCCTGCCTTAGCCCATTGTATTGCGTAATCAATATTAAGAAGTTCTTCTTTAAATATATCAATTTTATATTTAATGTTGGTTACAAATTCGTTTTTTATGACTTCCTTTGATTTGACAATTTTAAGTATTTCGTTCGTTACATTAGTAATTTCATTAATTCTAGCAATTGAAACTTTATTGATTACCATTTGTTGGTTATTGTGTTTTAATAGATTATTCATTTTATTTTGGACTATTTGAAAATCTTCATGGTCTGGATTACCCGCAATCCATTTCCATGCGTTTCCTATGAAATTAAGGGATCGTTTTGGTCTTTCTTTGGGCTGTAGTCTATTAAGAAGAGCGCGTATTTGAGAAAGCTGGTGTGATATGAATGGATATATTGCATTCTGGGTGCTAATGTTTTGTTTTACTGTTAGTTCCGTTTCATCCATAAACTTTTGGTAGGGGTCCATGTCGATTACGTGTATAATTTGAAATTGCCATTTTGTATTTTTGCTTTTCCAATTTGAAACTCAATTAGTTGAGCGTTAGTAAAATCCAGTATTTGTATTGCTGCGTAGCATAAGGGGAATATGAGTCTGAAAATATGGTAATATTTATTAGCGGTCTTAATTGCGTATGTCGCTTTTGTGAACTACATTTTGTGATTCAGTTACTACTGTACTATTTCTATTTTCCTTTACTATTTCTTCTTTAAATTTTCCTGAAAGTTTGGTTCGTAATCTTTTGTTTTGTTTTACTTAAATTACTTGGCCTGGCACATAATCCTTGATTGCCTTTGTTTTTTTGTTGTGTTGTCTTAGGTCAGTTTGCTGTTTTTGTGTCAATTTCTGTATATTATACTGTCGTGTTTTCTTGTAGTCTTGTGGACTAAAATCAACGGTTCTCCCGAAAAAAGATCTACTGGTTTGTTTCCAGTAGTAGAGTGAATACTGTGGTTGTATTCGTTTGTCGACCTTTCGAGGAGTTCCTCGATGTTTCTATCAGTTCCGTCCGCTTTGAGACATCTCATAATTTCTGATAAAGTCGAATGGAATCGCTCTACTTGCCCATTGACTTCGCTTCTGTATGGGGGTGTTGTGAAGACGTTAATCCCTAAATCGTCATTCATCATGAACATTATGGACGCGGAATTTAGAGCTTTTTCATTATCTATTACGACTGCTTTTGGAATGCCGTAAAAAAATAACAAGTCTCTTAGGGGCCTTCTTATTTCTTCTATTGACTTTCCAGGGATGATTTTGGTCTGTGCGTATTTTGTGAATTTGTCTAGGCTAGTTAAGACTAATTTCTTGTCAGTCGAATAAATATCTATATGTAACGTGTGGCCGGGATAATTTGGGATAGGAGTTTCATTAAGTTTCGGTTGGTTGGGATGTCTTTCATATTTGTTAAGTTTGCAAGTTACACATTGTTTTGTGATCCTCTGAATTTTATTATTCATACTTGGAAAATAATATGTTTTCAGAATTTGTAATTTATTTTCTTTCGCGTTTCTGTGGGCTCTATTGTGTGTAGTTATTATTATGTCTTCCTGCTGTTGTTCGTTAGTTATGTCTTCTACAAAAAGTTGTGCAAATCTTATTTTGTAATTGTTGAAATGTTGTGCATACGCTTCTTGCAACATTCCCATTACTCTTTCTTGTGTTGTAATACAATTTATTACCGAAGGGTTGAGGTATCTTTTACAAATGCTTATTAGGTTTTCCTGGTTGTATGAACGTTCGGTTATAATATGTCGGTGATAGCCGGGAAAAACTATTTTAAATTGATATGTTGATATTTCGTTGATTTTAAAAAAAAATTGGTTTTTAAAAGCATTGATAGGGGTTTCGATGCAAGGAATAAGGTTTTGGGATGAACTTTCGGCACTGTGTTCGGTAGGAGTGAGAGAAAAAACTTGTGTACGAGTATTTGGGGGGCGAGATAGTGAGTCCGCCACTATGTTCATTTTGCCTGGTTTATAATGTAGTTCGTGGTCATATTCTTCTAATATTGCTTTCCACCTCTTCATTTTTGAGTTAGCATTCGTGTTACTCAGTGCGTAGGTCAGAGGCTGGTGGTCTGTATAGATTTTTACCTTTCTTGATCCGTAAAGGAAGCTACGTAGAGATGTTAGGGCCCATATGATGGCTAGCATCTCTTTTTCGTTTGTTGCGTACGACTCTTCTGTTTTGTTAAGACTCCTAGTAATGTAATGGGTTTTGAGTCTTGCGTAATGGGTTTGGAGTCTTGTGAAAGTACGGCTGCTAACGCTTGGTTTGAGGCATCCGTTGTTAATTCGAAACTTTTTTGAAAGTCGGGGTATGAGAGCATTACTTCGTCTGAAATAAGACAGCTTTTGGCTTTGTTCCATGCTTCTTTTGCTTGACTATTCACATCGATTGGTTTGGTTTTTGAAAGATTTTTTAACAAACGTCCGTTCTCTCCTCTTAAGAGAGACGTTAGTGGTTTAACCAAGTTCGCATAACCCTGTATAAATCTTCGGTAATAGTCTACCATTCCTAAGAAAGATCTTAAATCTTTCAATGTTTTTGGTTCGGGGAGTTCTATGATGACTTTTTTGGGATTGGTCTTAAGGCCGTTCGACTTCCTTTTCGGAATTCGCATTTGTCGAGTTGGACTTTAAAGTTGGCATTCTCTAGTGTTTTGAAGACAGCTTGAAGATTTTTGAAGTGTTCGTCTTCAGTTTTGCCAAATATTACGATGTCGTCTATGTAGACGTAGCATCTAACGCCGATATGTTCTCGTAGAACCTCGTCAAGGGCGCGTTGGAAGATGGAGGGGGCATTTTTCAGCCCAAATGGGAGTCTTGTAAACTCAAACTTTCCATTATTAATGGAGAAAGCAGTTTTTTCCCTATCAGATTCTTTAAGTAAGATCTGGTGAAATCCGCTTTTAAGGTCGATAATTGTAAAATACGTATTTTTCCCAAGGTTGTACAGCACTTCGTTTTTTTCTGGGATTGGGTACCTGTCTGCTATGGTCACTGAATTGAGTTTCCTGGAATCAATGACAATTCTGTATTTTTTTTCGCCTGAGGCATCTGCTTTTTTTGTTACAATCCATACTGGAGAGTTATAGGGGGACTTTGAGGGTTTTATGATATTTTGTTCTAGCAACTCTTGGATTTGTCTTGCGACTTCGTTTTTTAGTGCCATAGGATAAGGATAGGATTTGGAGTAAACCGGAGTTTCTGTTATGGTGCGTATTTCACCCTTAACAGTTGTTGTGTAAGTAAGCCTTTTGTCAGGATGGGAAAATAAATGTGGACAATTTTTTATAATGCTGTCAACTTTATTTTTTTGTTCAATAGAAAGATGTGAAATGCGTAGGTTTATGTTATTAACATCCTGCGTAGAAGTGTTGCTTGAGTGGAATTTTAACATTTGGGAAAATAGTCATGAAGCTTTTTTCCGTGTTAATGACTGCTTTAAGCTGTCTTAATGTGTCGTTTCCTATTATCCCATGGAATGTTTGTAAATTAGGTAAAATAAAGAATTGTAACTTCTCAGTTTGTGGACCAAACATTTTTACAAAAGTATGATGGTTGATTTGAATGCTACCAGCAATTGAATGAACGGAAAATGGTTTTGTGTTTGGAATTGGATTTCGTATACGCGTTGATTGAATGTAATTTTTATTCGAACCTGTGTCGATTAGAAAGTTGAATACGTCTCCACCCCTAGTTTTAAATTCAAAATATGGGAGTGAAGACTCTTTTAGTCTAAAAAATAAATGTCATCAGTTTGCTCTACTTCATCGTAACTCGGGTTATCGATTTCACTGTAAGAATTATCAGATATTTGTTGGTATTCTAACTGAGGGTTTGTATAAAGATTATCGGGATCGGGGCGTATGCCCTCGGCATAAATTTTTTCTTCAGCGGGGGTGTCCGTATTAGTGTGGAAGTTCCTCTGTATTTTAGTTGGGGGATTTACTTGTTGCGATGCTGGGCGCTTTGGTGCGTAGTTGTAGTTCTGTGCGTTGGGCCTATTTTGGTAGTTTACTTCTCGCGTTTGAATGGAAGGATCTATTTCCATAGGTACTGGGGGTTTTGGTGGGAGATAAGGTCTATTATTAAATGGCAGTGGCCTATTGTTGAATGGAAATTGATTACGTGCATTTTGTTGCAAGTAAATCTGTTGTGCATTTTGTTGCGGGGATATTTTTGTGAAAAATTTGTGAAATTGGGATGTTGTGGTCTCCAATAGGTTTGGGTGTTTGGAGCGATATTATTATCTATAATTCTGGGAAGTGTGTGCCAATTCGGGGAAGAATGTATTTCTTTGTGGTTGCGACGGGGATGATTTGTTCGTGGTAGCCTAGGTGGAGGTATTTGGTTATTACTTTTTCTGAAATTATTTGAGTTGTGTGCATAATTCATGCGGTATGTCTTATTGTGGAGGTTTAGACACAAGTGTAGTGCTTGTGGCAAGGTTGTCGGTTCGCGAATGCTAAGTGATCGGGGCAATTCTCCGTTAAAGCCTCGAATAAAAGTGTCTAGTGCCTTTTCACGATATGAATTAGTCATTGCGCGGAGAGATTCTTCATTATAATCTAGGCAAGCTATCTTGTCTAAAATCAGGGAAAGATGTTGGTACACACGTTGATAAAAGTCGGTTATTGTGGTGTCGCGTTGAGCTAATGTCGTCATTTGGTATTCTAGTGTTCCTATCTCTCATTTATCGGAGTAGTGCATAATTAGGCACTTGTTTATTTTTACCCAGTCGAGAGGGGTTCGATACAACTCTAGAGCGGTATCGGCATCTCCTATGATTTTATGTCTGACTGTGTGCAAGATTGCATAGTATTTTGGTGTACCCTTAAGTCCTTCATAGGCAGAAAAAATTCTGTCAACTGATTTCCGCCAGGAATTGAATTCTCCTGGTTTGCCTGAAAACTCACGGAAGCATTTGACTATATCTGGGATTTTGTCCAATTCGTTTATATTCGTCGCGTTAATTGTGAGTGGGTGATCGTCGTCTTCGTTTTCAAAAAATAGATTATTGCTACTAGTTAATGATTCTGTAACTCTTCTTGTGATTTCTCTTATCATTTCCTCATTATTCACTAAAACTTGATTCTGTTGGGTGTATTGCGATGGCTTGGATTATTGGGAGTTAGGTTTCTCTGTAGATTTAGATTACTAAGACGGTTAGCAAGTTCCTATGCTGCATCCACCATTTCTAATTTAATTAATTTTTTTCTTTTTAAGAAAAATTTATTTTAGTGTAATATAAAAAATATTTAATAATTTATCAATTTCGTGGTTAATTTAAAAAAAAAAAAAATTTTTTTTTTCTTCTTTAAACAATTACTTAATTTATTCTTTGCGATTTATTTCTCATTTCTTTTTTTTAATTTCACTAAATTGATTTGCTTTGTTTTTTGTGTTATTCTTCGTTATTATTTTTATTTTGTTATTCTTAGTTTCAATTAATTTATATTCTTTCTATTTTATTATTCAAGAATCGCTCTTTCTTTCTTAATATAGTTTCGATTGTTCAACTTACATTATAATTCTAATACTTAATTCTATCATGGTGACCAGTGTCCTGACGACGAGTGTTTGGCAGTCGGCTGTTCTTCTAGAACTCCTTTTCCTACGATGTTTATCCGCTTACTAAGGGGCCTTTTTTCCTGCTACGAAGTTCGTCGTACTTTTGGATTTTCAACGTTTTTTTAGAGTTTTTATTTTTTGTGGCACTTTTTAGTTTTCTTTTATTAAAAAAATTCCGCTCACTTTTGTGGCACTTTTTATTTTTCATTGGCACCTTTTTTAGTTGCAGCTTTCTGTTAAAATATCACGCACTTTTTGTAGCACTTTATTTATTCAAACTCTATCGTTTACTTTTTTACACTGGTCCCTGCTCGGGCGCCAGTTAAGTCTTTTTTGAATTAAAAAGTTTAAAAAAATATATATTTTTCGGCCTAAGCCTTCTTTATTGTTTTACTTCCGCTTATCAACTGACTCACAAACTTAAAATGACTTAACATTAAACCTATATTTGCAAATGTGTTGGTGCACGAAATAAGGGTCCTCCCTTATTAAACTTTAAAAAAAATATAGCTTTACCACTGCTATCACAATAAATACACTACAAGTTCATTTGATTGCCAAACTGATAATGAACAAAGTTTATTCAATGATTAAAAAAGTAAATTATACAAAATAATTATATGCTAAATTAACAATAAAATAAATGTCTATTCTACGAATTACAGTTTATTGGTTCTTAATTCTACCCTACTCAGCTATCCGGTGCTCCACTTGTCGTCAGCATTGGCTTGTTGTTGTATTTGAGTGCAATGCTCTTGCTGGTTCTGACTTTGCACTTGTTGTATTTGCAGAGTGCATTGGCCTTGTTGTTGTTGGACTCAGCTATTCGTCTCTGCTGCCATTCTTGGTGGTTTGGTTGGTGGTTGTGTCGTTGCTAATGCAGGTGGGGACGTAACTCCTCCCCCCCTAGTGTAGAGCGAGGGCCACAGTGAACTAATTGTGGTCGGAGCGATACTCGGCTGGCGGCGGAAAGTGATTTCGTCGTTGATTATGTTAATGATCTTTTTTTTCGGGAATAATGCGAGTATGATGCTGATTGCAATGATGATTATTAGAATGGCGAAGGTACTATATGCTTGCGTGGTTTTTGTTTCGTTCTGCCTGAGATCCATGTCCTCTTGTAAGTAGATCTGTTCGTCTTTTAGTTTCTGTAGTGTTAGCAGCTTGTTTGTGGATTCGGCTTCGATTTTGACTGTTGAAAGGGGAATGGTGATCGGCATTTCGTTGAATACGAGTGGGTCATCGTTGTATGTGATCCCATTGATTTCGACTTGGCAGTTGTTGTGGTATATTGTGGCTGTACCTTCAACTATGTGGGTGGTGTTACTGCAACTAGATTTGATTAATATTGGTGGAGCATTAAAAATTACAATATAGTTATTTTCCGGTTGAAATATCGCTTCTATTTTTCCAACATCATTGAGGTGGCATTTTGCAGGTAGGTTCCGCATTAATCTACCGATGCAAGTGGAATTTTGGGCTGCTTCTTCGTGTGTTGGTTCATTACAGATGAATATGCTTTCTACTATTGGGCATGGCTTATCGAAATATTGAATGTATTGCTCATTATATGATACATAACGTTTTGTTATGATTTCTTTAGTGCCATTGATTGGGAGGGGTATGATGTGGTAAAATGTGTAATTGTGTGAGTGTATTTTGGGTATTTTAATGTTGAATATTATATTTGTGTTGTTGTAGTAGGCTTGTAGATCTAAAAGTTCATAAATGTGTATTAAGTTTTTGCTGTGCCGAGTTTGATTGGGAGAATTCCTTGTAATTCTGTTAAATTGTGTATTTCTAATATTCGGGCTTTTGCCACAATTAGCCTAAAAAGAATGTATAATATTAGTTTTTTTTTTCAATTTACGTGTTAATTGAAGCTTAGATTTATGAAGCTTTTGGCCTTTCGTAGTTAATATCGTATTTTTGTTATTAATTTTTGTTTTATGGATTGTAAATCTGGGGGTGACCTTGTTTCGCCTGCATTCTTTCCTGAAAACTGTATCGTCAGTGTGAAATTGTAACGGGTCTTTTCTGTCCTTATTTAGTTTATCTATTCTATTGTCAACCTCTTGCGTAAGTCTGGCTTGTATGGTAGGGTATAGTATTTCTTGATATTCATTTAATTTTTTTTAGTATTCGTGTTCGCTGTTGAATTTAATGTCAATGTTAAATTTTGGCGTTCTGCCATTGAAAAGTTCGTACGGCGTTAGTTTGGTTGAAGAGTGAATAGCGCTGTTGTAAGTTAGAATTGTCTCTGAAAGAATTTCGTCGTGGTCGATATTAAGTTTTTCCTCTTTTTTTCTTGAAATGATGAGCCTGTATATTTCTGTTAGGGTCGAGTGTAGCCTCTCGACGGGAGAGTTACTACTAGTTTGCTGGAAAGAGGTAATATGTAAGTCAATGTTGTATTGTTTGCAGAAGTCTTTGAAGATGTTGCTCATGAACTCCGAGCCCTGGTCACACACTATTCGTTTAGGTATACCAAATTGGCTTAGGAAATGTTTCAAAGCTTTTAATACCAATATGCTATGTCTACTTGGTAACGGGTATGCTGCTGCAAATCTAGAAAATTTATCGATAATTGTTAGGTTTTGGTTATTGTTGATTGTATATATGTCCATGTGTAGCGTATGCAACGGTGTGGGGGGTGTTTCGGGCTTCTGAAACTTTAGTTTGGGTGGGTGTCTGTCATATTTAAGCGTAAGGCATTTTTCGCAGTTATTTATAGTTTTTGCTATTTTTTCTTTCATACCAGGAAAATAGTATTTCCTTTTTAAGTGTAATGTGGTTTCGTTTATTCCTCTGTGGTTAGTATTTATGTAATATTCTCTAATAATTTTCTCTTGTTCTTCTTCTGATCTAATGTCATGTAGCATTTCAGTGCAACGCAATAATTTGAACATTTTGCTCTGGGAGAAGAATTTTGAATACACGTTCTGTACTTTACGGAAAATCTCGTCAGTTGTGTATATTGCGGACGTTTTGTTAGGAGGGCAGAATTTCTTAAAAACTTCTATTATTGCTTCTTCGTTAAATTGTGGTTGCCTAACAGTACGTCTTTGTTTGTTTCTAAAAACATTTTCTAACATCATTGGTGAACCTGTTTCCTTTTGTTCCAGAATGAGTTGTACATTGAATTCGTTCAAGGGTCTCTCAGAAATGTAAATTCCGTCGTCTTCATTTTCTTGTGCGGAGTGCACGGTGGTTCCCTGGGTTCCCTGAATTGAGTCTGCATCGTTAACAAATATTTCCACCTCTGAATCTATCTTGATTCTACTAAGGGCATCCGCGTTCGTATTGATTTTTCCTTTTTTGTAGACAATCTCGTAATCAAACTCTTCTAGTTTAAGCCTCCATCTAACGAGTTTGGAATTCGGTTCTTTCATACTCATTAACCAAGTAAGGGGTCGATGGTCTGTGACTATTTTGAATCTGCGGCCAAATAGATAAGGTCTGAAGTATTTAGTCGCCCATACTATTGCTAACAATTCTTTCTCAATAGTGCTGTAATTATTCTCGTGTTTATTTAGCGTTCTGCTTGCATAGCATATAGGCTTATCGCTGCCAACTGTTCCTTGTGAAAGGACTGCGCCTAATGCTACGTTGCTCGCATCGGTTGTGAGAATAAACGGCTTGGAGAAGTCTGGATATTGGAGAATTGGGTCGTTAGTTAAGAGATTTTTACATAATTCAAATATTTTCACGTATTCATCCGTTATATCTACTACTTCATCTTTTTTTAAGCAAATTGTTAGAGGTTTAACTAGTTTGGCGAAATCTTTTATGAATTTCCTGTAATAACCTAATAACCCTAGGAATGCTTTGATTTCCTTCTTTGTCTTTGGAAGGGGAAATTTTTTTACAGCTATAATTTTGTCGGGATTTGGCTTGATGCCTTCTGTTGAAACAATATGTCCTAAGAAGGCAATTTCCTTCTTTAGAAACTCGGATTTATCTATCTGAATCTTAAGATTTGCTTTTTCCAACCGTTTAAATATTTCCTTCAGATTTTGGATGTGCTCCTGAAGTGAGGTCGAATAGATAATAATGTCATCGAGGTATACCAAACACGTTTTTCCAACTAAATCCTTTAAAACATTGTCCATGACACGTTGGAATGTAGAAGGCGCGTTTTTCAACCCAAATGGCATCCTTATATACTCGTAGTGTCCTCCTTCAACCGTAAATGCAGTTTTTTGAATATCTTCTGGGTACATCTCGATTTGATGGAACCCACTGGCTAAATCTAACGTGGAGAAATACATACATTTACCTAATTTGTCAAGGATATCTGCAATGTTGGGGATTGGGTAACGATCTGAGACTGTTTTCTCATTTAACTTGCGGTAGTCGATTACTAGCCGCCACTTTTGTTTGCCACTGGCATCTTTATTTTTGGGCACCACCCATACTGGTGAACTCCATGGCGAAAAACTTTGTTTGATTATACCCTGCTCCAACATATTTTTTATTTGTTTATTTACCTCTTCTTTGTGTATATACGGGTATCGATAGGACTTAGTGAAGATCGGTATGTCATCTGTTGTTTTTATTTTATGTTTAATATCGTTGGTAAACGAGAGTTTTTGGCCTTCTTTGAAAAATATGTCATTAAATGATTTGCAAAGCTTAATCAATTTTTCTTTTTCTTCCTCGTTTAGGTGATCTGATCGAATTAGTTCTGATATGTTCTTGAATTCCAGTGGTTGTGGCCCTATAAAATTCCAATTGTTACATTCTAAGAAATTTCCCTCCTGAAACGGTTCCACCTTTATTGGTTGCTCTAAGAAGAGAGTTTGGTCTCTGTTTGAAAAATTCCTAACTTCCAAATTACTAAACCAGTTTTCAGCAGAGTATAAGCCTTCCGAAACCATGATGCAGGGTGTGAGTTGTATTGACGTTACGGAGATGTCTCCATTTTTAAAATCTACCGGTAACCTTACTATTGCCTTGAAATGGGCTGGAATTACGTATTTACCAGATGTGAAATTAGGTTTCAGTTTTAATGGTAATTCTGCGTTTGTCGTAATAAGAGTCTGTTCAACTAAATTTATTGTTGCTCCTAATCGTTTAAGTGCGTCTAGACCAAGTAGACCGTCGAAGTAAGCATGGAATTTGAATATTAAGAATTTTAATTGGCCTTCGGTGTTAAATTCGGAAAAAATTGGTAGGTTGACGTACTTATTGATTTTGTACCTATTCAGGACAGTTGTTATTGTTATTGGTTTACACTCTTCTTGATTTTGCTCATCAATGAATTCCGGGCTAATGAATGAGGATGAAGCCCCTGTATCTATCAAAAATCTAAGTGGTCTTCCGAACGGTGAGTGGATTTTTATGAAGGGTAGAGTGTAACCGTGAGTATTGATGTCTAAGTACCCTTTTGGGGACCAGGCTGGTATCCGAAAATTTCCACTATCCTCTTCCATTTCGTGACCTTCATCTCCAGCCATTTCTTTTTGATTTATGTCACCTTCTTGGTCATCAATTTGGTCAATATTGTAAAACTCTCGTGGATTTTGGTTACCGAATCTCGATCTTGAGCTTTGGAAGGTTCTCCTGGATGCTAATGAATTCCTTGTAAGGCCCGTGCCAGTCTCTAGGGGCTCATATGGTTTTAACTGTCTGCTGTTTATAGAAGTGGTATCCATCGGTTCTGGCTTGGGTAGAATGTTTCTATTGAATGGATTGGGAGAAGGTGCGCTTCTACTTGGTTGTCCCATATTTGTAATCCCTTGAAAATTTGGCCTATCGTCGCGTCTCGAAAAGTTGGGATTATATTGTCGGAATCTATTTTGATGGAAATTTGGTACGTAGCGTCTCATTTGATCTTGCCTGGGGTAGGGTGCAAACTGGGGTTTGTAGTTGAACTTCTGTACTTCTGTCTTTTGGTAAAATATATGTTGTTCTTTTGTGCAAAATGCAAGTGCGTTTGCCAATGTGCCAGGTGTCATAGCTCTAATGGTTGAACCTAAGGGTTCCCTAAGCCCGGTGAGAAACGCGTTTAAACACATTTCTGCATATAGCTCTTTTTTTGCCTCGACTACACTCTTATTATTTTCATGTATTAAGACATTATTACTTAAAGTTGATTGGATTTCTATTATATCATTATAGAAATCTTCAACTGTTTTCCTACTCTGTCTCAAGTTGTGTAAATCTCGGATTAGTGAGGTTTCCGTTCTTTTATCTGAATAGTTGAGTATAAGGTTTTGTTTTATTTCGTCCCAGTTTAATGGGACTCCGGACATATTTAGAATTTCATTCGCTTGTCCCTCGATTTTGTTTCTAATAGCCCTTAACAAAATAGTTCCGTAACGGGTATTATCTGTCCCTCTAATATACATTAATATTTCTTCTACATTATTTATGAATTCATACAAGGTTCTCGGATTGCCGTCAAATCTTGGCAAATCTTTTATAACATCTGGGATTCTGAGAGAATTAAAAACATCTGCCGGATTCAAAGCGTTAATAGCTGCTCCAGCCGAGGTGCCAGGGTTTGTATTAAGCGACATTGCTCCTAATTGATTTGGTTCTACTTCTAGTGATTCCCAACTGTCCGAAAAAATTTGTGATAAGGAAGGTGTGAAGGTTATTTCCTCTTGGATTGAACTTAACTTTCTTGTTTTGAAAATATTCTGATATGGAAAAAATTTTGAGTTCTTCTTACTGTTGCTCTTTGACATTAAGGAAGTATTGATAAAAAATTTTATTTGTGTGATAGTGTGTCGGTTCTGTGCTTCCTTTAGGAAAAAAAATTTTATTTAACTTTTTTATGTTTCTCGTTTAACCTTTTCGAGATATTTTATGCATCCTCGCATTTATATATTTGTGCGTATAAATTTCTTTTCAACTTTTTTTAAAAAAAAAATATTTATGTATTTGCCAGCTGATGCAAATTGAATTTTTCAGTATTTGTGCGACTACAAAAATTTTAGAACTTCATCACTCAGGCCTAGTGTGTGGGCTGTAGGACCATGAATTTCAGTTTTTATATTATTAAAGTGATTTGAGTTAAAGGATTTTTTTTTTAAATTTATAGATATTTTTCCCGATACAGACTTTTTTCGGTACTGTATTTAATTGCTTTTGAGTAAGTTATTGCACTGATATGTAGTCAGTGATCTTTGCAGATGAAACTTTTTCAAACACAATTGGTACTAAATATATTGCACACTACTGATTTCAGCTTTTCTTTCTTTTTGTTTTAATGTAATTTCTTAGGAAGGTTTGTTGTACGTTGGAGAGCTTCCAATTGGAGGTCGCACCGTAATTATTTAGTTATTATTTTTCTTTGGTTATACCGCATTGCCCATATACAGTGGGATGACAGTAATGAATGTTTTGTTAAGTTTATATTAATTTATTTCAACAAATTCCTTTATATGTATAATTATCTTATTCTTTGCACAATTCAATTTCAATTCTTAAATTTTCCATTTCGACTTTCTTTGTTTGCTTTATTTTTATTAACACAGAACCGAGCACTTATTACAAATTCATTCTTTTATGAACTTTTTCGACATGACACCTGTTGCATGTTTTTACCTTTCCTACCCTCACAAAATTTGTTCACTTTCATTATAATTTTAAGCGAATACATTCAATACTTACATTTGCATAAGCACCAATACCATACTTAGTAATTCAATTGTCCTGTGGCTTCCAGCGGTTAGGTATAATTTCCAATTTCCTTTAGTCATCTTCCTTCAGGGTGTTGGTTCTCGACCATTAAAGGAATAAAAATTCCACGGTTGTGTCAGGATATAACCGATGGTCGACCGTCGACTGCGCCAAATAAGGGTCCTCCCTTATTAAACTTAAAAAAAAATATAGCTTTACCACTGCTATCACAATAAATACACTACAAGTTCATTTGATTGCCAAACTGATAATGAACAAAGTTTATTCAATGATTAAAAAAGTAAATTATACAAAATAATTATATGCTAAATTAACAATAAAATAAATGTCTATTCTACGAATTACAGTTTATTGGTTCTTAATTCTACCCTACTCAGCTATCCGGTGCTCCACTTGTCGTCAGCATTGGCTTGTTGTTGTATTTGAGTGCAATGCTCTTGCTGGTTCTGACTTTGCACTTGTTGTATTTGCAGAGTGCATTGGCCTTGTTGTTGTTGGACTCAGCTATTCGTCTCTGCTGCCATTCTTGGTGGTTTGGTTGGTGGTTGTGTCGTTGCTAATGCAGGTGGGGACGTAACTCACGCGCTGCTGAATTTTCCTGTTGACGTCGCTTACCTGCGACTGTTACACTTTTTGGTGGGAACGCGGTTCAGCGGATTCCAGGCATCAAATTACGTCTGGTTGGTTGCAGGCGCGTGTAGCGAGCATGTAGAATTTGGTGATAAGTATTTTCAATAAGATATGTGTTACCTTATATATTCATTTAATATTTATATTTACTACCTGTCGTAGTAAAGCCGTACAAACGGCACCGGCAATTCAGCAACAGCCAAATCTCTATAAAGAGATACTCGATGCATTAGCAAAAGCATTTGCCCCAACCACATCTCGCTTTCTGCGGTGTGCCCCGATATGGGCGTGGATGCCAGCACCCTCCATACAATATCGTACTCGCTCCGAAAGCTCCAATCATGCTCCTCTGAATGAATTAATAAACAGTAGAACACTGTTAATTCAAACGGTTCTCCACTCGCAAAATCCACAACCCGCAACTCCACGTAATCCTGTACAGCCACCAAATCCAAATCCCGAAAGAAGGTCATTATATGACCAACGGAGTCAGCCATATAATAATTCAGCATGTCTCTCCAAGACGGAACGCAGCCACGAAGACTTAACATTTTTTAATAATCAATTACAGCCAAATCCAGACTATAGTTCCTTTTTACAGTAAGTTAGAGCAGTACATATGTCTGTTGGGCGCATTGCTCTGATAATTCCACCTAAAGGTTCTCTTAAACCTGATAAGAAAACGTTTAGACACATAAATTCAAATAAATCTTTCTTTGAACTTTGTATGACTTGGTTGGTTTCTTTCATACGTATATTGCTTATTAATGTAGATTGGATGTCTAGAATTTCGTCATAGAATTGCTCGACTGTTTTGTAATATTGTTTAATGTTGTGTAATTTCCTAATTAATGTACTTTCGTCTCTCTTGTCAGTATATAGGTCCATCAGGGTTTTCTTAATGTCGTCCCAAACAAGATTGGTTAAATGTGAGTTTAAAGTTTCATTTGGTGGCCCTATTATCTTATTTCTTATTGCTCTCAGTAATACCTGTCCGTAAAGAGTACCGTCGTGTTTCTGATAAAAAGTAGAATTTCTTCTACATTTTTTATAAAGTCTGGTATAAATTTTTTGTTTCCGTCAAAAGTGTGTAAGTCTTTAATTACGTCTGGGATTCTTAGGCTGTTAAATATTTCTGTTGGGTTAGCCATTTCTGAAATGTTATTTGTGTTTGTGTCTTTTATTTGATTAAGTATTCGTTCGGAAGCCCTACGTTTATTGGCATGAACTGTTTCTTCTGGTATACTTTTATATATATATATATATATATATATATATATATATATATATATATATATATATATATATATATATATATATATATATATATATATATGTATATATATATATATATATATATATATATATATATATATATATACATATATATATATATATATATATATATATATATATATATATATATAAAAACATTTATTTTTTATTTAAAATTATTCGGTTCTTGACTTAAATGCAATATATTGTAACCCAAAATGTAGTATTCATATCGTAAGTTTTTATTGCTGCTTCTGGTAAATATTGCCGTGTTGTCTCTGCTTTATGTTGCTGTGTTGTCTCTGCTTTATATTGCTGTGTTGTCTCTTCTTTATGTTGCCGTGTTGTCTCTGCTTTATGTTGCTGTGAGACGATGCTGTGTTGATGTTGTTGTTTAATGTTGCTGTATTAATGTTGTTGTGAAATGTTGCTGTATTTCTGCTTAATAACTATGTTTTTTCCGCTTAATAACTAGGTTGCTCGTCCTCTGACTAAAAGGAGTAAAACTCGCTGGTTTGTTATACTTGTGGAAGCTGACACTGATGTGCTCTCAGTGTTAGAGTTTCGCTAGTGATATTCCGTCACTGCTGACTCTGTTCCAACTTGTATAAACCGTTATCAAGACTACCAACTGCGCCAGTTACGTACCTAGCCTGGTACTACACACAAAAATAATATTAGATCCTCAACTTGAAATGATATAGGGCGTCCAAAGGATGCCGGTCTATTCAAATCAAGACGGTCGCTAATATATTTAAGTTGAACTAAAATGTTAGATCGTTAACTTGAAAGGATATAGGACGTCCAAAGGATGCCGGACTATTCAAATCAAGAAGGTCACTAACTATTCAAGCTGAATCAATCAACTTCCAAACTTATGAGGATGCAGGCGCCCAAAGGATGCCGAATTATTCCTTCCAAGTTGGTTGTTAACTTGTTCAAGCTGAATTGATTTCTATCAAATTTCAAGATGTATGGCGTCCAAAGGATGCCGATCTACTCCTAGATAAAGGAAAGACTGCTTAGTTTCAGTGTAGTGAACCAAGTGTATTTTATTCTAAATATCAAGTCTTTTTATACTTTAAATGTGCTGTGTAAGCTTATATCTAGGTATATTGTAAATTTAAGTATATTACATATGTGTATTATAAGCTTATATCAATAAGTATTCGTTCTAAATATATTATGTCTACAAGGTTTGTTTACCTTATGTCTATTTAATAACGAAATATATACTCTAAATAAATTGTGTGTGCTTAATGTGGTCGTTGATATCGTCGCTGCCTGCTGCTTGCAGTTATGCAGTCATTGCATTTTTGGAACTGTTGAACCTGCTAGTATATTATGTAGTTCGTTGCTCGGTTATTTATGCTGCTGTTACAATTCTGGAATCGTTGAACTTGTAACCGATTATGTGGTTGGGTTCTAGGTGGTTTAGGTGGTGGTGCTGATGAGGGTGTAGTGATCGTTGACACCGTAGGTGGGAACGTAACACCTCCCCCCTTAGAGTAGAGCGAAGGCCAGAGAGAGTACTCGATGGTTGGAGCGATCGTAGGTAATGGCTCCGGTATGTATATGATTGTGGTTGTTTTGTATATTCCTAGAATGACAGCGATTAGTGATATGATTCCCAAAACAATTAATGCAGTGGTTGTGAAAGTGGCTCTAATGTTGCTTTCGTATTGTAGTACTGCTATGGATGTGTTGTGTTTAAAGTTGAAATCTTGTAGTTTTGGTAGGCTTATTTATGATGAGATTGATAAGGTTTGGACTGCTAACTTTGGTGGAAGTATTAGTTGGACTTCATCCCAGAATATTTCGTGAGTGTCTGTGTAGATGATTCCATTTATGTCCACTGTGCAATGATTGTATGTAACCATTATGTTGCTTTCTACTAGTATGTTGCTTGAGTTACTGTAATTATATTTAATTAGAGTTTGAGGTATTGTTGGGGACTCGAGTCCTTGCCTGGTTGGGGACGTCCTGTCGCAGTTCTTCGGGCGCGTGCTGAAAACTTAAGAGCCCTAACGTTGAATTTAAACACTTATTGGTTTACAGTTTCAAAACACCAGAAGAGATTTATTCTTACGAAACCTAATGCTTATATACTATTTTTTAAAAACCTATCTCAGTCTGTGAACTGACCTTTCTGGTGTTCCAGTTCTGCACCTGTTAATTGGTGTCAGTTGGTCAAGCCAACTTGACCCACTTCAAAAGTGGCGACGGTGCACTATGCTGCCCTCGTCGACTCGACTGCGGAACTGGAACACCCTAAAAGCTTACATAATAACGTTGCACAGATCACATTAACTTGAAATACTTAAACCCTAGAAGTATGCCTTATTATAGCACCGTTTTAGCACATGCTAATTTAACATAGTGTGGCATCTATTAGGAGTCGGTGCTGTGAGTAAACTACACGTAGGTAGTATGGTTCTAACTCACAACATCCCTCCCCTCTTTCTAAAAGAAGTTAGTGCAACTAACTTCTAATGAAAGTTTACATTTATTTCTGCACTTCAGACAGTCAGTGCATTTTCTTAAATCAATATACAATTTTTCTTCTTTCTTTTTTTTTTAAATTCGCCTTATTTTATACTTCGGGTTCTTTTTATTTCTTTTTTTTCATATTCTTTTCTTTTGTTTTTTCTTTTCTTTATGTTTATTTTTTTTCTTTTTCTTTTTGTTTTGAATCTTGTTGTTTTTTTTTTCTTTGTTTCTTTTTCTTTTCTTTACTTCGACTTTTTTTTGTTTTTTGTTTTTCTCTTTTGTTCTATTATACTTTCCCCTTATTTTTGGTCTTTCATCGACTCTTTTCTCACTGGCGTACAATACATTTTATTCTCATACTTAAATCTTATCTTCCGCTATGATATTTAAATCTAAAATCTTACGTTATAACCTCCGCTAACTGATGATCCGGTTGTCGGCTGCCGTTGTCGGTATGGTTGTTGTGTTGCGCCGTTGGTGTGGTTGATTCGAGTCTTTGTAGGGCCGCCACTATCTTGCACCATTTTTTCGAAATGAGCGTCGTCACCATCACTACCACCAGGATGAGGCCAGCTATACTGACTACCCCTCCCTTCATCCAGGTGTGCACTATCTCACAGGAATTGGTGAGGTGTGACACCCTTTCCACATCTTCTGCCTCCTTAACCAACTCGTTGATTGCTCTGCTGTTTGTTGTGAGAGTTTTTCGTAGATCTTTGAAATGCATGAGTGAGACCGTGTTCGGTGTTGTGCGCGTGTGGCCAGCATCACCTCGTTTATAATTTTCCAGCAGCTCCTGCAGCTTCGTCTGTAAACGGTTTGTTCCCATGACAGACGTTGAAAACTTAAATCGTGACTCTTCTTGACTGTTATGGACCAACATTATCCCTTTGCCAATCACCCTGCAGCCAGCTTCGATGGCCATAAACCCGGTGTTTACCAATTCCAACCGTGTGGTTTCGTCTGAACACACCGCCGTGAAAATCACCTGGTCGTCAAAATGGTAGAGCCACTTGTTTACAGTCCTGGTAGCTACCAGAATTCCTCCTGTCGCTGGAATGGCTACGTGATCGCATTGGTCTTGCTCATGTTTCAAGACTTCTATCTCGCAGTAATCGCTTGCTCGCGTAATTACTTTTCCGGGATGGTAGCATTCTCGACATTTCCCTTCGTCCTCTATTGATAGGCCAATGTAGTGTTCTTGAGCCTGGCTTGCCGCTATGTAATCATATCTTGTCTTCGGCAGCACGCACCAATCTGAGTTTAGTCTCTTGGGTATTGGGTACACTTTGTGCATTGTAAATACCTCCAGTAACGGCACTGGAATCTTTATGACTATTTTTAACCCGTTCTCCGCCTCTTCTGTTCGGACCTCGGCTAGTTCATAGAACCGCTCCGGTGCCTCGCTGTACCATGAAATTCCTTTCATTAACATTGGTGCTGCCTTGAGCAATTCATCAGACGTCAGGAACAATGGGTGTAGTTTGCCATGTAATAAATCATCGAGCACCACTATTTCCGTTTGCTGTTGGTCCTGGAACCTCATCATTTCTTCAGAAACAACTTTTCCCAACATGAAAGATTCTGCCAAGTTCACCTCTGCTTCCTCTTGTCTCTTCCCAATGCCTTCCAATGCTAAGTGCATCTCTTCCAGCTCTTGGAAAGTCTTATTTACTGCTTCGTGAAGGCCCTGGTAACCTGCTCTCATCACAGTCACCTCTTTTCCCAGCAATGACAACGTCGTTGACTGCTTTCTCTCAAGGACCCGCAAGTGACCATAAATCCGATCTGAATCCTGGTGGTCCATCGTACCGATTGCCCATTTGAGCACTTCACCGCCAACATCTATTAGCGACCGGCGTTTCCTTCCTTTCAGAGACAATGTCTTCTCTTTTTCCAAGAATCTTCTCGTTATAGCTTCTATCTCCAAAATCGAAGAATCGCATCTTCGTTTCAGCTCGGTCCCGCTGGCCGCTGTATGCCTCTCACACAACCTTCTGGTTGTCTCCTGTATTCCTTTGAATTGCTCAACAATAATTTTCAGCTCCGTCCGTGGAAACTCTGTTACAACCACCCAAAAATCCTTGGCGAACCATACATCTCCAGTCTTCTCCATTAATACATCTGTCTCCGGTAGTTTATCCAAACGCACCTCCGCATGTACCCTGTCGGTGACCGCCATCAACAGCACTAACATAATCTACAAAATGATAAAATTTTACACTAAATATGACATATCTCAGACTAAAGAATACAATATTCTCCTTATAAATTGCTTAGCTTACAATTGAATGCTACATCATTCAATTCTCCGTCCACTCGTCTTCCCCCCTTACATTCTCGGATTTACTATCGTATCCCAGAGGAAAAGAGGACTGGACTATGTTTATTGCCATATATTGCATTAGTTCCGCTTTGACTAATTTTTCAAGCTCTTTTCAATACGTGAGTTATCACTCATTCTAGCTTCGAACCAAATTATTAATCCTCTGACAAAATTAGATTATAAAAAATAATCCCATTTGTGTCAAAACTTTGTCCATTGCATGACTATATCTTTCATCGCATACAATTACTTTTTATTTAAATTCTCTCTAGCCTGATATGTATATATCCATTAACGATCGTCTCTTCCTAGATCGCATATGGCTACATACACATATTCAAAGCAATATCTTATTCACTATCTTATACTATTTTCCTAAATTATGCCTTTCTTCATTTATCTATACACTAAATTCCTAACTAATAACTTCCTATATTTATCTAACCCGCTGCAAAGTCTGCAACCTCCTAAATTCTAATTACCCGTCTTCATATACTTGACCATATCATAAAAATATCTGCTTGTTCAAATATATATCCGAACACCTACTCAATACCTAGTACCCCATACCTGAAATTTGGTCGTAGGGTGCTCATCTTTCTCTTAGCCGACCCTGCCCACTACATTATGACCCGATTATCGCTGGCCGCTTTGAGAACATGTCTCGGCAATTTAGTTCAGCTATTTTTGGTTTTACATTACTCTGTTGAAATATCGGTAGTTATTCTGTCCGCTAACTCGGTATTTTGTTTTATTTTGTTGAAATGTGCCTTCTTAGCACATTTCCAAAAACCAACCGCGTATTGGTTTACTATAAAACCGTGCTGCTGCACTGAATTTCAGCACAGTCAAAATTCACCAACTACCATGAATTTCAAACTTGGACAAAGTATGTTGGACTTCAAGCAGGTGGTCAAAACCCTGCTAGAAGAGTCGGCGCCCCTGGTACACTCCGCTTGCGCTGCACTAAGCATTGACGAACACCGCCGCCTAATGGATCTAACCCCCGGTTCCTACACGCCTACCTACGCCATCCTGTACTATCTAAAGGAGATTGACAGCCAATGGGACTATCCTGAGGCAGTGGACGCCTGCTGGCAACTCCTGCTTACGTCAAGATTGAAACCAGGCGAACCAGGAGTAGAGAGAGTGCTCGGGCAACTCCTAGTTGTGCTGCACCGGGCGCACGAAATGACCGTGCCCGGATTCCCACCCGGGAATCCAATCGTAATCAATAAATTTTTCTGAATAAAAACTGAATAAAAAATAAAAATCATAAAAAAAAAGTCTTACTATCTTATTTTATTTTTTAAATTACGTGCAATATTTATCATTTAATATTAAAAAAAAATATTTTTCCCTACTGTGCTTCGTTCGACCAAAGTGCATAATAAGCATTTTTATTACGTCAACTTTAATCGCTCGATTTTAAGTGGCACACTTCTACTGGCCTTGACTTTGAAAATCGGAGCTGTGTATGTTATTGGATACACACACGTACTTGTTCATATTATTATTATTGTGTTTACACTTGTAAAACACTATTGACACATGAATTAGGTGTGTGGTCAAACGTGGAATAATTTTAACAAATTATTATGTAGCTTTTTACTCTTGCCCTTAATCGTTACGACTGTTGTAACTGGGCTTCGGATCTCTGCTACCATATACGGACCTATCCACACAGGTGAGAATTTATTTCTCCTGGCTTGATTCCTCATGAGTACCTGATCACCCACATGAAAAACTACTGGGTTTAGTACCTTGTTATAGGCTTCCCTGGCCACTCGTTTAGCACATTCCTGGTTTTTTCTAACCAATTCGTGCGCTCGCTGCAACTGATATTTTTGTACTTTATTGGGGTCATCAGCATTGTATACAGGCGCACATTTGCGCTTCAAATTCGCTGGCATGTTGAAGTCAAACCCGTAGAGTGTTCTAAACGGAGTTTGCTTCGTTGATACATGCACAGTATTGTTGTGTACATGCATTGCAGTGGTTAACCATTGATCCCAATTCGAGCCGTCTTCTTTGGCAAAACTGCGCAAGTACTCGGCCAGAGGTCGATGACTACGTTCCAATGAGCCATTCGCCTGTGGATGATATGGTGTTATGTGCAACTTCTTGATTCCCAGCATTTTACACGTTTCTGAGAATAGTTTTGATACGAAATTTGAACCATTGTCGGTTATCAAAACCTTAGGTATGTTGTAACGTGCTATAATTTCATCAAAGAATGCTTTGGCTACCGTACCTGCTTCCGCATCAGAAATCGTCTTGGAACGTCAAGATGTATTTATTGCCCGAAACAGTCTCAGGTAAAATACCTACAATATCCATATGAACCTTATCAAATGGTTGCTTTGGTGTGTCCGTTAACACCATGGGCATCTTTGTTAGCCTTGAACTTTTGTTGGCCTGGCACTTTGGGCAACTTCTTACATATTTTTTATGTCCTTGAGCATACCTTTCCATCCGTATACTCGCCTAATTCTGTCATGGGTTTTCCAGAATCCCTGGTGTCCACCTAGAGGTGAATCATGGAAACCCTTTAACACAGCCTGGATATCCTTTATATCCTTCAGCCATTCCACACTACTGGCTCTTTGTTCATTAGCAACGTCACCCGCATTGCTAACATTTCCTGTTGCATCAATTTTATCCCCTTGAATTCTCTCGGTCTTCTCCTTATCTGACCGTGCTTTGGCCCTCGTTCGCACTACTGATACTTTCTGTGCCTGCGGTACTCTGCTGAGTGCATCCGCATTCAGATTCTTTTTCCCAGGTTTGTACATGATTTCAAAATCATACTCAGACAATTTGTGTCTGAACCTGGCTAGCCTAGACGTTTGGTCTTTCAAATTGGCTATGCCTCTTAACGGCTGGTGATCAGTATATATCCTAAATGGGCGTCCTAGCAAATATGCTCTAAAATTCTTCGTAGCCCATACTATGGCTAGAAATTCCTTTTCTATTGTGGAGTATCTCTTCTCCGTGTCGCTAAGCGCTCTGCTTGCGAATGCTATTGGTCGGTCATTCCCGACTTCCCCTTGTGACAATACTGCCCCTAATGCTTCATTGCTAGCATCAGTGGTCAACAAAAAAGTTTGCTCAAAGTCAGGGTATGCCAAAATTGGTGGCGAGCTAATTATCTCCTTTAGCCTCTCGAATGCTTGCTGACATCTCTCTGTCCATTCGAACTTTGCTTCTTTACGTAGCAACTTGTTAATTGGCAACGCAATTCCGGCTAGTCCTTCCACGAACTTTCTATAATAGTTCACTAGTCCTAGGAATGCTTGCACTTCTTTTCTGTTTCTTGGAACCGCTAAATTTCTAACGCATTCCACCTTCTGCGGGTCAGGCAGTGCTCCTGCTTCTGAGCAACGATGGCCTAAATAAACCACCTCTCTTCGTAAGAATTGACACTTCTTCGTGTTCAATTTCAAGTTGTGTTCTCGCAATTTCTGGAGCACATTGCGCAAGCGTTGCGAATGCTGCTGCAAGTTCTTCCCATAAATTACAATATCATCGAGATACACAAAACAATCTAACCCTTGCAAGCCTGTTAGCACATGGTTCATTAGCCGTTGGAAGGTAGCCGGTGCTCCTGTTAATCCAAACGGCATTCTATTGAACTCGTAATGGCCTAAACCGGTGCTGAACGCGGTTTTCTGCTTATCTTGGGTATCCACCAGAACTTGGTGGTAGCCACTCGCTAAATCAAGTGTAGAAAAATATCTACTGTGTCCCAATTGATCCAGTATCTCTTCTATCCTTGGTATTGGGAACACCTGCTTGATAGTGGCGTCGTTCAATTTCCTAAAATCAACGACCATTCTCCACTTCTTCTGACCGTGAGCACCTCCCTTCTTTGGCACCAAAATTATTGGTGAATTCCAAGGCGAGATACTCGGCGAAATAATGTTATCCTTTAACATTCCTTCCACTTGCCTATTAACCTCATCTTTGTGAGCCTGTGGCAACCTGTATTGCTTCTGGTTAATCGGTGCTTGATCCACCCTAGTAGGTATTTCATGCTCTACCTCTGGTGTATACGTTAACTGGTCTCCTTCCAGGAAAAATATGTCATGGAATGACATACAAATGGCTTCTCTTGATGCCTTCTCTTCTGAATTTACGCTTGGGTCTAACTTTAGTGATTCTAGCACTCTCTCCATTCTTTTCCTTACATCTATCTGCTTAATCTGATTAACCGTTCCATAATTCGGTTCCTTAAAACTATCATAACTAGTGAACTTAGGCCTAAAATCCTTATCCATATAGTAGTCCTCCTCTGACGCATTTAGTACACAAGCGTACACTTTACCCTTGTCAACGTGCGTTATGGTCTCTCCCATATACACACCCTCCGCTAGCTGCTGCTTGTGCAAAACAACAGTTCTGAGTTTCGTGTTTACACGCATAGTAACTACTCTGGTTGACCTTGCGTTCACTACCTCCCTACAATTCTTAACCCTATTCACGGCTCCTTCCTGCCATGACTTCAATGGGAGAGTAAGGATTCTATTCTTATTATCATCATAAAATGATAACTGTTTCTCCAGCGCATCCAGTATGGTGCGGCCCCAGAGATTATCGCGGCCAATTATCCCATCGGCCGGGATACCTTCCCTATCCAATTCAACTGCGTGCACTCTAAAACTCATTCCCTTAACTTTACTGTGCCCTATTTTAAGTGACCCCAGTGTTCTGATGCAACCTCCGAACGCTCCATTAAGCGTTCTTACATCTTTTGGGTTAATAACTAGTCCTTTCCGTAAAACACTAGATTTTACGAGGCTAGTATCCGCCCCTGAATCTATCAAAAGCACTAGCTTTCCACTAGCTGCCTCCTTGCAGGGTATCTCGATGAAAGCATCTCCTACCCTGCTCACAACGAAACAACGCCCTTTTGACTCCAAAATGGACGCGTATCTACTTCCTAACTCTTCCAATTTTCTCCTCCATGCATCACAGTTATGCCTTACAACCCTATACTCCCTCAAAATTACCACTAATACCTTAACCATACATCCTCGTACCACGTACGCGGCGACTGGCCTATACTCTCTAATCTTATTAAAACTTAATCTAAGTACTAGAATCACTACAGTTACCCAAATCAGTGCGCAATCAAAAATTTTCCCCCGGAGAGACTCTTGCTCCTCCGTAATTTGAACCATTGTGTTTACGTTACTTGGTACGTGGTATTGGAGAGCCTCTTGCTCCTCCTTTTCCTGGACTGTACTTCCTACATTACCAGTCACACGTACCTTCGGCCTAACTGTTACTTCCTTTCTTTTGGCTTTCCAGTCTACTGGCCTCGACTGGGCCGCTGGTAGTTTCCCTGGTTCCTCTGTTGGAACTGCCTATCCCTGCACTCCGCAGCTCGATGTCCCATCCGACCACATGAAAAGCATTTCACCCCCTGTTGGGTGTTGCCTAACCTTTGTCCTCCTCTAGTATCCCAGTTTGGCCGCTGTTGACCATTCCCAGTGCTGAAAGGATTTCTTCCTTGGTTAATCCCTTCCGTTGAGCCGACTCGAGGACCACTACCCCTGTCGTCCCTTAAGGTTGGATCTGGGCGCCTCGTAGCTGGCTGCCTTCTACTTTGATCCCATTTATTGTCTAATTGACACTGCCTACTTGCCTCATGACCATATGTTTGGCACTCCATACAATAGGGCGTATTCTTGCGTGTAATGCATTCATCCCTTGTATGGCCTGGCATATGGCAGAATGAACATGTGGGAGCCTTCTGTACAATCCCCCTGTGCGGATTTCTCTGATACGCGGCTCTGCTGTCGGAGATACCGGGATTATACGCTCCTCTGTATACGTTTGGGACGAAATTATTTCCTTCTCTATCCATGACAGCGGCAGTTAAATTGTCCTGTCTATTTTCCAACATATGTATCTCCCCCAATCCGGCCGTACTCCGTTCCACAAGGACTTGCGCTCGAATTGCTTCTTCTACCAATTCCTCCAGATTTCCTGTTTTGCTATTCAGCATATGAATTTTAAGAGCGGAATTGCGGAGCTCCACTACGAAAGTCGTTAACACTGACTTGTCAACTTCGTACAATAACGCGGTATCACCAACGCCATCGTACTTATTTTTGACTACTTCTTGGGCCAACATCCGAAGTGACTCTAAACGCCTGGCAAACGCGCGAATGTCTTCCCCTGCCAGTTGTTTCCCGATTCTAATCTCCTGGGATATATCTTCCAGAGTTCTCTCCTTAAGATAAGTTTTCTTCAAAAGGCCGTAAAGTTCATTCACACTGGTGAATTGTTTTGGCAGCACAAGGTTGTACGCATCTCCAAATAACCTTTGCTTAACACAGTCAAAGAAGTCCTGCAGCTCATCGGGGCCTATGCTTCGCTTTGCAAGTTCACAACCTTGAATGAACCTACTGAGTTCCGACCGTAAATCTTCTGAAACAGCACCAGTAAACACAGGTACTAGCCTGGACACGGTCTTGGAGATATCCTCGATACCCATTTTACGTATTCCTGTATTACTTATTACTGGTAAAACTTGAGAGTTATCTTTTTGGGTGGTTTCCAAATTCACTCCCCTTGGATCTGAAATGTATTTGACTAGCGACGGACTCAAACTTACGAGTCTTCGACCGTTTGCCCGTACAGGCGAAATATCGTCCACTGTATTGGGACTTTGCTGCACCGTTATTGCTTCTGGATCGTTTGGTGGATATACCTGATTTTTATTATTTATCGGACTTTCCGGAGAAAATGGCTCGACACCGATTTCCGATGCGCCAAATAAAAACTCCGCTTCACTCTCCCCAGTCAAGTTTAATGTAGGCTTTACCACACGACCTATCCCTTCCGGAGTTAAATACTCCGGCCAGCGAACCTCTGGTGGCAGAGCTAATACTGTCTGCGTTTGAATTTGAGAAGTTGAAGCCGATCTCACTCTTGCTGGCTTAGTAATTGCCCCGATTCTTTTGAGCTCCAAGTTTTCCTTCTCCAGATGCGATGCGGCTTCCTCAGTTTCCCGGAGTTGCCTAGAAAGTACTCTAGTTTTATTTTCAAGGAACTCCGTATTTATCTTCAATTCCTCAGTATCTTTGAAGACTTGGAAAAATTTTTCTTCCGTCCGACTCTGAATAGTGGCTAACGCTTGGTCTGCTGCTTCCAGAGTTGACAGGTTTCCACCGTCTCTCGCTAATCTCCAGAGTACCTGGGCTTCACTCTTGCTGGTTGCCGCTTCCAATTGTTCAAACAATTTTTCTGCGAACAATTTCACCTCAGTTTGCAGAGACCTAAGCTTATCTCGAGCCCTGTCCTCCTGCGAACTAGGACTATCCTCTTGTGCTTCCAACTCTTCTAAATCCAACTTGAATTTAGTCAACCAGTCTCGTGTCAAACCGTTGACGTGTAACGCGTAATCCTTGGTGAAGTAATCCTTATCACCACAACAGTCCTTAAATTTTAGCAACTCCTTGTTGTTGCTATTAAACACAGTCAACAAGGCTTCTAACTCCGTTATGCGCTTGCGGTAGTACGCGCTGTTTTTCCTTGCTTTGCTATCCTTCCTACAATTTCTGATCCTCTTCTGAATTGCTCGCTCTGTAGCCTTTGAGCTTCCAGCAATTTTATCGCTTCTCTTGGCGTTTCCATAGACCGAACAAATTCTTATCTATGACGCCGTAATCAATGGTACAAACAGTTTTCTTGCTCTTTATATTTATAAATTTTATTAATAAACAATTTCCTTTTTTAAAATAAATAAACAAGTTAAGGTAATTAAACTAACAACTTATGTATAACAAGATATTATTATTATAATCTTTCACGTCTCCTGCAGTGTTGTTCCTCCAATTGGCATACCTCTTGCCACAATCTATTGGCTTGCTCCCACGGCATAGGGACCTCCACTGTTTGCTGTTCCTCCAGTATTTTCCTCAAATACGCCAGTCGCTTCCGTTCCCGAGTTTGCTCTCCTCCTCTTTTTCTAGTCCCAAACCGCTTTCCGTCCTTCAGTAACGACGTTATGTCCTTGAGTTGTCGCTCAGTGCTTCCAGTTCCATTTCCAACTTTCGTTGTCTTAAAAGTAAAGAGCGAAATAAAGTAATAGTGAGTGCTTAAATTCTCACTCAACACAATTTTGTTTCCATTTTCCCTAATGTAATACCGCGGAAATAAACTATAAATCGATATTATACCTATTCTAGTACAAAAATTATACTATTATTAGCATAACAATTATACTTACAATATTAATAACAAAACAAAAAAAATGTTTGTTCCAAAATATTTCTCCTAACTCCAAAGAAGTTTTCGTTTTCACAAAATTATTTCCAAAAACATTTATACCCAAATAAAGAAATTTTACCGTAGCATTTTCATTTTCGCACAATGATATGCTTGCATGCTTCGTATTTTTAGTACGTAAAATTACTTTAACGTCGCTACGCAAATTGTAGTTTCCGAACTACTTAAACTCGATGCACAACACGTGTTGTAAACATTTCTCGAAATATCTTTACCTAGTACCCTAAGCTCAAAATGCCAAATATTTAAATCAAATGTTCTATGTTTGTTTTCAAACAACATAAATTTAGAACATCTGAATTTAAACAATATAAAAATAATTTAAATGTCTCCAATATAGATGACATGGCTTAATAAACCATATAAATGTCCCTCACGTCAAACAAACTCAAATCCCCTACAAAAAAAATCCTCACAGCTAGGATGCACATACATAGACCGTCCGATCTTACTGACGGTTTATGGTTGCCATACAAAGCTGCGTGCAACAGCGCAAACGCGCCTATAGGTTACGACTTCTTTGACCAGCGCTACGGCGCCTTCAGGGTCGCAGAAGTATCTACTTATTCTACGCTACTATACACTCTACTCACCATAATTTTTCCTGATGACATCTTTATTCCACAGTGTCCTTCGATGAAGTCCTTTGAATTTGTTGCAGGATGCCTCTCTGCCTTACTCCAATAGGTCCTTTAGACCGGCTGCGCCAAAATGTTGGGGACTCGAGTCCTTGCCTGGTTGGGGACGTCCTGTCGCAGTTCTTCGGGCGCGTGCTGAAAACTTAAGAGCCCTAACGTTGAATTTAAACACTTATTGGTTTACAGTTTCAAAACACCAGAAGAGATTTATTCTTACGAAACCTAATGCTTATATACTATTTTTTAAAAACCTATCTCAGTCTGTGAACTGACCTTTCTGGTGTTCCAGTTCTGCACCTGTTAATTGGTGTCAGTTGGTCAAGCCAACTTGACCCACTTCAAAAGTGGCGACGGTGCACTATGCTGCCCTCGTCGACTCGACTGCGGAACTGGAACACCCTAAAAGCTTACATAATAACGTTGCACAGATCACATTAACTTGAAATACTTAAACCCTAGAAGTATGCCTTATTATAGCACCGTTTTAGCACATGCTAATTTAACATAGTGTGGCATCTATTAGGAGTCGGTGCTGTGAGTAAACTACACGTAGGTAGTATGGTTCTAACTCACAACAGTATATTAATTAATAATATGAGATTCTCTCTAGGTTGATATATTGTGGGTGTCATTTCTATATCGTCCAAATGACAGCTAGGTGTTTTGTTGTTAAATATTGTGTTTTCTATTGATTTGCATGCTTCGTCGAAGATTTGAATTTTCTTATCATTATATGTTACATATGGTTTGGTTATTATTTGTTTTGTGTTATTCTAGGTCAAGTGTGGTAAAATGTTTTTATTTTCCAAGGTTGGACAAAATTACACTGACCCCGGGATCGGATGACTATCAAAAATTATATTCTGATTGACTTTTCTATAGTCTGACTAATCTCTGTTTTTTACTACCGTCCTCGTTAAAAGCTTTTTTTTTTGGTACCCCCCATACGGGGGAATTGTAAGGTGAACGCGATTGTCTTATTATATCATTTTTTAAAGTGGCTCTATTTCGTCATTTACAAACTCATTTGCTGACAATGGATAAGGATATTCTTTTGACCATATTGGTTCAGTAGTTTTTGTACGAATTGTTGCCTTTACTTTTGTATTGAAATATAGAATAACATATTATAATTTTTAATAATTTAGCTCTCATTTCTTCAGAAACAGTCTCTTCTATGTTGAGATTATTTGTTTCCTCAGATTCATTATAATTCAACTTTTCAATTTTATTTTTTCATATTCTAACTGAGTTTTTTTCAAATTAAGAATACTATTTATTCTTTTTAGTAGCTCTATACCTATTATTGCATCATAATGCTTTAATTCTGGTAATTCATAAAAAAACGTTTTTACCCCGAATATATTAACATTGTAATATTTTTTTTTTTATATATATATTTTAATATTTATTTATTTATTATTATTATTTATTATTATTTGTTTATTACAATACAATATTACAATAACAATTATATCATAAGTAATTTAATAATAATGTTAAGCCTGCATTCTGTAATTCTCAAGGAACTAGAAGCGAATGCAGTTTTTTAAACCAAGTATATAATCTACATGGGGTCATTCAAGATAAATTAAGATACAAATTTTATTATACGAGTAGGAAATTTTAATTTAAAGTTGACAATAGAACCCTATGTATTTAGTTATTAGATAGTTATATTAAGTAGACAATAGACATCTTGATAGGACAAATCAAAAAGCCACGACTTCATCTGTTTTAAAAAAGCAAATTTTTTCCGAAGGCACCTTATGTTGTTTGGAAGGCAGTTGAACAGCCTGGGGGCTATAGACGTATAAAACAATAAAAAGTGTTGCACGCTATGTGGCGGAACTTGAACCATATTAAGGTGATTTATTCTTAAGTTATAATTTGAGTAACATCTATTTGTCAGATAGCCGGACCCAATAAAAAATATTTTCAGAACTTTATAAAAATACAAATGCTTCACAGGCAATATATTGAGTTGTTTAAATAGTGGTAGACTACCTTCAATCCGATTTCTTTTACATATAATGCGAATGACATGTTTTTGAGCAGTTAGTAGGGGATTAACTTTATTATTAGGCGTACCTCCCCAACATGCCAGACCGTATTCTAATTTTGAATAGAAAATGCCATAGTAAATACTAGTCAGCAATTTTTCGGAACAACAATTTTTTAAATGATACATCTGCTGTGATTAAATATTTCTTCAGAGCAGTTGTGTGATCAGTCCAATTCATTTTCCAATCAATTATTAACCCAAGATATTTAAAACTTTTAACACAGTCAATACGAAAGCAATTTGAAGAACCGGATTCAACATAAGTGTGGATGTTATTTTGTGAACCACAAATATCTTTACAAATAGAGTACTTTTTACAGTTTGCGCAGTGAAACATGAAATTGTCAAGTTCAAGTTATTTTCCACCAACATGAAAAAGCATGATTTTAGTTTTGTCACTAAGAACCAACTTGTGAGTTGTGAACCAATGCCTTAAGATTTCCAAATCGCTATTTAATGCAACATTAAAGTTAAACACTATATCACAGGATTATGTACAAGCCATATCATCTGCAAATGCGATCGTCTCACTAGAGAATTTTTGCGAGAAGAGTGAATTTATAAATATCAAAAACAAAATCGGACCAAGTACTGAACCTTGAGGAACACCAATGTTAACGTCTCTATAGGAACTGAGATGATTGCATATTTTCACTCTTTGCGCTGTGTTTGACAGATATGAAGAAAACCATTCATAAGTATTGCTTCTAAAACCGCATCTATACAATTTATTTAGCAGAATTTTGTGATCCACCGTATCAAAAGCCTTTGTCATATCAATAAATAGAGCTGCTGAAATCTTTTTGTGATTTAAACTTGAATAAATATTGGAACAAAAATTTAAGAGAGCATCTTCAGTGGACATACCAGATCTAAACCCAAATTGATTGCTATTAAAAAAATTATATTTATTTAAAAAGTTCAGCATTCTTGTTTTGACAGCTTTTTCAAAGATTTTGGAAAAGGTTGAAAGAATGGAGATTGGTCTGTAATTATTAAGAATGCATTTATCTCCCTTTTTAAAAAGGGGAATTACTTCTGCCCTTTTTAGACACTCCGGGAAAATGCCTGCCTCGATACTTTTATTGAATAAATGACTCAGAACATCTACAATATTAAACACTATTTTTTTTAAAAATGTGCTAGAGAAACTGTTTTCAGTACAAGAATTAGAACCCTTCAAAGACATACTAATTTTGTAAAGCTCTAAGGACGATATGGGCTCAAAAAAGAAAGTGTTATTAAGATAATTATCCTTATCCAAACAATTACAAGAAATACTCTGCAAGCCATTGTCAGAAACCACAGCTTTTCCAATGCTTGAAAAATAATCATTAAAGATACTAGATTTATCGTCAATAGTTGAAATTACATTATCACCTATTTATAAATTTGGAATACTAACGTTCTTTTTAGTTTTGTTTAATATGTTATTTACTAGATCTCATTCTTTCTTTACGTTACCCGTTATTTTGGTGAATTCATTTAAATAAAAATTATTTTTAGCTATAAGAGTCTCCTTGGAAATTTCTTTGCTATAATTTCTATAGTTGCTTTTCATAATAATATAGATTTTTTAAGCATTTTTTATATAGCCTGTTTTTCAACGTTATTTTGCTGAGTAACTCTGAGGTCATCCATGGTTTAAGCCGTTTTTTATTTGAAACTGCGTTCCTTACACTTTTCGCACAGTGACCAACATGTTGTGTTAAAGTTTTGATAAACTTGTCGAAAGCCATTGATGGATCAGATTCAGTGTATACGCCATTCCACGACTCATACAGTAGAATATTGTTTAGCTCCATAAAATCTGTTTTGTTTGTCGTTGAAGTCTGAGGTCGGTTATCATTTTTATTATTTTCAATATTATTAAAATTTAGACAAATTAAGCAATGGTCTGATAAGTAAAGATTACAAACTGAACTGCTTATTGAAACTGAAACTTGACTTATTTAAGCGCACAAAAACATGATCAATACACGTTTCAGAAGCGTTCGTTATACGAGTTGGTTGATTTATGCAACTTTCAAGACCATATGAGGAAAGCAAGAGCAAGTAGTTATCCAAAAAAACAGAAGTCTGTAAAATATTTATATTTAAATCGCCTAAAACTATCAGATTATCAGATTTATCAATTGATATTAAATCTTTTAAATCACGTAGAAAAACTTCTTTCGATGTTCCTTCGTGAAACCTATAAATACATATAAAGGAAAATTTTTGGTTATCAATTCTACAATTTATCTTCAACACATCAGAACTTTGAAAATTCAAGCATTGAGACGCACAATTTATATTTTCAACAACAAAAGCTGCAACACCTCCAGAAGCGTATTTACCATTACAATTTGCAAATAATTTATAACCGGGTATATAAAAAAGGGTCAGTTCCTCTTCGTAAATCCATGTCTCAGTCAAAAAGATGAAACACGGCTTATTGATGAACGAATCAAGATGCAGTAGGAACGTGTCAAAATTTTTTCGCATACTTCTAATGTTTTGTAAAATTATATAAAAATTATTTGCGGTTTTGTTTGGGTTAAATATAATACTGTTGTAAATTACATTTCAACAATTTTCAGAAGGAATATCATATAAATTATCTCGAGGATCATAAACGACACTGTTCATACTTTACACAAATTTAATTTTTTTAAATAATCTTATTTAAATCCTCGAATGAGTACAAAACAATAGCTTTATCTCCTTCTTTTTTACGCATAAAAACCCTGCCTTCTTTAACCCAAACAAATTTAAAGTTTCTTTCTGTTTTACACTTCTGAGCGGCTTTTAAAAGATCCCTAGTAAAAACTGATAAGCTATCATTTATATAAATATTTTGATTTCTATCCCTACCAAAGAATCTGCTGCACAAATTTTTCTTATTTGCAATTTTTTTTCTTCATTATTTCTCTCTTTTTTTGTAGAGAGACGAATTTAACACACAAAATATCCATTGTTGCATTGCTAGACGAAGAATCTCGGCTCTTTCTAATTTTTTTGACGTAACATTCGTCAATATGATCATCGGAAATGCTGATATTCAAGCCCTTCGAAATTATGTTTAGAGCTGAATCTAGTGCATTGTTGTTTTGCAGATTTGGAACACCAACAATTTCAATGCTTTTTTCGCGATTTTTTTGTTGCAGAAAACATACCTCTTTTTGGAGTTCATTTACTTTTTCGTTTAAAATATTTTTTTCTTCACGTAAAGTATCTATTAAACTAAGTGCATTAGCATTCATAGTTTTTAAAGCAACAATTTCTTTGTAAACAAGCTCTAGAGTGATTGTTGGCATATTTTTTTCTGGACTCACAAAGATTTCAGCATTGTTGTTGTTATTTTATTGACGACATTGCTGCTTTTGCTGTTGATATTGATGATTCTGCGACTGTTGTTGTTGTTGTTGAGGTCGCTGAATGATGGTTTGCCTTTGAGTAGGAGAGAGCTGTTGCTGAATAGGCTGCTGCGATTTTTGTTGTTGTTGTTGACGTGGCTGAATATTATTATTTTGAGGAGTTATTAACGAAGACGGAGACGGTGAAGAAGAATTTTTTGCGCATTCTTTTTCGCCTGTGTTTATCCCAATTGCGGCTGGTCGACGAACGGGAGCAAGCGGTGGAGAGCGAAGCGACGAGCGCCTGGCAGTAGTGCAAGTGTTACAAATATAATTTTTGTTTGCGGTTTGCATAAATTCAATGTCACCTTGGGTCACATTCACGCAGCCACAGTGAAAATAGTCATTACAACTGTAACACTTTATTTTACCGTGACTACGTTCGACTTTTGAATTACAAACACAAGGCATTTTGAGCGCGATAGAAACTGTATAAAATATAAAAAACGACGTTCGACGGAGCGACAAAAAAATATACGTGTTGACCCCACGACAGCTATTTTACTTCTTCGTTACAATTAGTATTATAATTCTTTCTCGCTTGGAAATTGTTATTCAAATTATGATTATTATTATTTAATTTATTATTACCTGTATGATTCCTAAACATCCCCTATCTACTTCCATTGGCTGTGGTTTTGGTTGATACAAATTTTGATTATGTTTGTTGTTACTAATATTATACCTAGGAAATTTTAAATTATTTCTTGGATGTTGATGTTCCTCGAAGTTCAGAGCAAAGCTATACCTTTCATTATTAGATTCAAGTTCCTGTGCCTTTGCCAAGGCATTTGGCAAATCTTTAGGGCCCAATGAGAAAATTGTGTTTGAAAGTGGGTAATTAAAAGCTGTAATGAAAACTCGTAAGTGCTGTTTCCCGAGCTTTAAAATTCATTGCTTTAGTGACTTCATTATTAGCACCTGTTGTCATTATATTTGTATTTATGAGTAAAGTCAATTTCTCATTAACTTCATTATAATATTCAATTTGGGACTTTCTTCCCTGCCTCAAGATTCACATTTCCTGTTCTATTACATGTACTGATCGTTTGTCCGCATACGCAAAATCCAATCTTGCTAAAATGGCATCAACATTCAAAACCGTACCATGTGAAGACAGGACTGCATTTGCGGGTCTGACAATTTCATTTCTCAAAATTGTGGTTGCCGTGTAGTATTTTGAACTGCCTACATAACAATTATAAATCTTCATTACATTTATAGCTACTTGTCTCCAAGAGATATAATTGTTAGAACATCCATGAAATTCCGGCATACATTTACCGCATCAAGAGACTCATTACAATTTACCGAAGGATCTATCTTTATGTCTTCATATTCCACAATTGAGTCTATTACTTTAAGAGTTTGTATTTCTGTTGTCAGTATATGTTAAATTATTTTATGTCGATTTAAAATAAAAAAATATTTTCTATTTTTTTATTGTGCTCTTGGCACGTCTTTATTTAGATAAATTCAAATTAGAACTAACTTAAGTTGAAAATAATATAAGCCTCGCTACCTTGGGGTGATCATGCTGCCGCTGCGTGTCTTCCTTCCAGTTGCTTCGGTTCCCACCGGCGGAACTGCTCCAGACGCTACGTTAGCATAATTGTGTTATCCGATCCGCGCGTGAAATTATGCCACCACAGATAGACCGTGTGACCGCTGGTGCAATATGAAGTGCAATTGCACTGAGTGGCTTGCATATTAATTTATATTGAAGTGTTTGCATATGTTACGTTAACTTATATCTATCTGCGTTTTCAAACTTGCTATCGCCCTTGCAACTACTTCATTCATCTGATCTACTGTTAAAGTCGACATGTTAAAATTTTTTAATATTTTTATTAAATCGTCCAGTTTAACTAACTTGTTTTGTTTAATTTTGGACAGTTTTTAGTTTTATGGTCCTTGCCACAATAATCACAATATAACAATCTGGTATATCCTTTCTTTGTTTGAAAAAAATTTAACATCTCAAATCAAATCTCGTTTTCACACTATATTACTTATTTTTTTCTTATTATATAACTCTTATTTATATCTATATAACTATATATAATTTATATAGACTTAACTTAATGCAGCTTCCGGTGTCCTTGCGGTGTCCTGAATTTATTTTCTGGATATTTTTTTTTATATATTTAATTTTTATATTCTGGAGGGTCTGACTTATTGTGTTCTAAAATATTTATTAGTAGCTTATAGTTTTATTTGAATTTTATCTTATAGATCGTTATATCTTGGAGGGTCCTGAATTAGGAATCGCAAGATTAATTTTGTTTAATTTATAAGTCATTTTCTTGAAATGTTATTTATTGTCGTTTTTTCTTTTTTTGCCATCCCACGATGATATGGGCTTTGAATTTCTTTTCTCCTTGTGGTGGATACTTGTTGCTGTGTTTGGTCTGAGGATGGCACTCGTCAAATATTCTCATGTATTTTATTGCTCCTGGCAGGATCGTCAATTAATAATTTTTGGTGAATGTTTAATTTAAAAAAAACTAAAACTTTATTCACTATAAGTTACATATGAACTTATTGTTTCTGAGTTTACTTATGAACTGACTAACAATTGTGTCTTAGAACTATACGAAACCTCTCTTATGTGTTTACAATATCTCGCTTTTATGTTTACAATATCTGCTTTGGCTGCTGGATGATGCGATTGAAATATTTCACAACATCCTAAATGCTGACAGGACAGTTTTCAATGTGCGCATTGAAGCAAATCTTCCAGTTAGGTGTTAACTCGCTGCACAATATCAGCCAGCATTTTAAAGTGGAGTATCCAAATGGAATTTTGGTCTATGATGACAACATACAAGTCATTGCCTGATGAAGTTCCTGAAGAGAGAAACAACATACATGTAGCGGAAACAATCCGAAACAGCATAATGCGTGCCGTCCGTCCCATAAAAATCACAAATTGGTTTTCAATTAATTTTATATAACAAAAAAAAAAACAATAAACATTTTTATGAAAAATAAAAAATTTTCTTAAAACTAAGTCATATAAAAAAATTATTCATTTACTTAAAATTAATTAATGAAAAAAAAACATTTTAATTTACTTATAACTAAAAACATTTTCATTTTTTATAACTAAAAATCACAAATAAAATTCAATTTTTCTTAAATTGAATTTCTATCACTTCATATTTCCAGGTAATTAATGAAAAATCAAAACAATTTCAAAAAATTCACAATAAATTAAATTTTTCTTAAATTCAATTTTTACATTTCATTTTTTGAAGCTTTGCTTTAGCAATTTTAATTTTATTTTACGGAGTTCGCTCTTTTCCGCGTTTACTTCCTCACGCAATGCAAATTTTTTTATTTCCAAATCATGTTTTTTATAATTGGTACTTTCTAGTTTTTGAAGCGTCTTCAAAATCTCCTGTTGTGTCCTTGCCTGCTCTTCCAAAATCTCGAATCGCTTGTCCTCTGTCGATTTCTTATTCGGCCGCATGCGCTTAGGAGTAGGCGTAATTTTCGGTGAAGCCGTTTGCATGGGTTCTGCATTTCCGGAAGCTTCTAACCCAAATGCAAGCCCGGGAGGGTTTATTACTATTTACCTGCGTTAACTGGTAAACCCGTTCCTCAATTGGGGTCAAGTTCACCTACTGAGATGGACCACTACCAGTAGCCAAAAAATTTTCTTTATTTTTGGCTAATTTCCTCTTTAAAGTGGCCTTGTTGTGTACTCATTGTGTACCTAAAAAAGAACTATTATTTAAAATTTGTTGTTTTTGATTTTTGAACATCAAACTTACCCTTTGTCACTCTGCTCCTGTCCTAGTTGGCGGTCCTAAGCTATTTAGTTCCACTGATAACTGTGCCCAAATTGCGTTTATTTCCTGACGGGTGGTCCCAAACTGTCCTTTTCCTCGGCCAATTTCTGGATTGGTTTCCACCAAATCCACAAGACGCTCCTCTGTTGTTTATTTGTGATTTTCCTATAAAACTCATATATATTATATTTTATATATATATATATATATATATATATATATATATATATATATATATATATATATATATATATATATATATATATATATATATATATATATATATATATATATATATATATATATATATATATATATATATATATATATATATATATATATATATATATATATTTATATATATATATATATATATATATATATATTAGCGTGACATTCTGTTATATGGAAAAATTTGTTTTCACGTATTCATCCGTTATCTCTACTACTTCATCTTTTTTTAAGCAAATTGTTAGAGGTTTAACTAGTTTGGCGAAATCTTTTATGAATTTCCTGTAATAACCTAATAACCCTAGGAATGCTTTGATTTCCTTCTTTGTCTTTGGAAGGGGAAATTTTTTTACAGCTATAATTTTGTCGGGATTTGGCTTGATGCCTTCTGTTGAAACAATATGTCCTAAGAAGGCAATTTCCTTCTTTAGAAACTCGGATTTATCTATCTGAATCTTAAGATTTGCTTTTTCCAACCGTTTAAATATTTCCTTCAGATTTTGGATGTGCTCCTGAAGTGAGGTCGAATAGATAATAATGTCATCGAGGTATACCAAACACGTTTTTCCAACTAAATCCTTTAAAACATTGTCCATGACACGTTGGAATGTAGAAGGCGCGTTTTTCAACCCAAATGGCATCCTTATATACTCGTAGTGTCCTCCTTCAACCGTAAATGCAGTTTTTTGAATATCTTCTGGGTACATCTCGATTTGATGGAACCCACTGGCTAAATCTAACGTGGAGAAATACATACATTTACCTAATTTGTCAAGGATATCTGCAATGTTGGGGATTGGGTAACGATCTGAGACTGTTTTCTCATTTAACTTGCGGTAGTCGATTACTAGCCGCCACTTTTGTTTGCCACTGGCATCTTTCTTTTTGGGCACCACCCATACTGGTGAACTCCATGGCGAAAAACTTTGTTTGATTATACCCTGCTCCAACATATTTTTTATTTGTTTATTTACCTCTTCTTTGTGTATATACGGGTATCGATAGGACTTAGTGAAGATCGGTATGTCATCTGTTGTTTTTATTTTATGTTTAATATCGTTGGTAAACGAGAGTTTTTGGCCTTCTTTGAAAAATATGTCATTAAATGATTTGCAAAGCTTAATCAATTTTTCTTTTTCTTCCTCGTTTAGGTGATCTGATCGAATTAGTTCTGATATGTTCTTGAATTCCAGTGGTTGTGGCCCTATAAAATTCCAATTGTTACATTCTAAGAAATTTCCCTCCTGAAACGGTTCCACCTTTATTGGTTGCTCTAAGAAGAGAGTTTGGTCTCTGTTTGAAAAATTCCTAACTTCCAAATTACTAAACCAGTTTTCAGCAGAATATAAGCCTTCCGAAACCATGATGCAGGGTGTGAGTTGTATTGACGTTACGGAGATGTCTCCATTTTTAAAATCTACCGGTAACCTTACTATTGCCTTGAAATGGGCTGGAATTACGTATTTACCAGATGTGAAATTAGGTTTCAGTTTTAATGGTAATTCTGCGTTTGTCGTAATAAGAGTCTGTTCAACTAAATTTATTGTTGCTCCTAATCGTTTAAGTGCGTCTAGACCAAGTAGACCGTCGAAGTAAGCATGGAATTTGAATATTAAGAATTTTAATTGGCCTTCGGTGTTAAATTCGGAAAAAATTGGTAGGTTGATTTTGTACCTATTCAGGACAGTTGTTATTGTTATTGGTTTACACTCTTCTTGATTTTGCTCATCAATGAATTCCGGGCTAATGAATGAGGATGAAGCCCCTGTATCTATCAAAAATCTAAGTGGTCTTCCGAACGGTGAGTGGATTTTTATGAAGGGTAGAGTGTAACCGTGAGTATTGATGTCTAAGTACCCTTTTGGGGACCAGGCTGGTATCCGAAAATTTCCACTATCCTCTTCCATTTCGTGACCTTCATCTCCAGCCATTTCTTTTTGATTTATGTCACCTTCTTGGTCATCAATTTGGTCAATATTGTAAAACTCTCGTGGATTTTGGTTACCGAATCTCGATCTTGAGCTTTGGAAGGTTCTCCTGGATGCTAATGAATTCCTTGTAAGGCCCGTGCCAGTCTCTAGGGGCTCATATGGTTTTAACTGTCTGCTGTTTATAGAAGTGGTATCCATCGGTTCTGGCTTGGGTAGAATGTTTCTATTGAATGGATTGGGAGAAGGTGCGCTTCTACTTGGTTGTCCCATATTTGTAATCCCTTGAAAATTTGGCCTATCGTCGCGTCTCGAAAAGTTGGGATTATATTGTCGGAATCTATTTTGATGGAAATTTGGTACGTAGCGTCTCATTTGATCTTGCCTGGGGTAGGGTGCAAACTGGGGTTTGTAGTTGAACTTCTGTACTTCTGTCTTTTGGTAAAATATATTTTGTTCTTTTGTGCAAAATGCAAGTGCGTTTGCCAATGTGCCAGGTGTCATAGCTCTAATGGTTGAACCTAAGGGTTCCCTAAGCCCGGTGAGAAACGCGTTTAAACACATTTCTGCATATAGCTCTTTTTTTGCCTCGACTACACTCTTATTATTTTCATGTATTAAGACATTATTACTTAAAGTTGATTGGATTTCTATTATATCATTATAGAAATCTTCAACTGTTTTCCTACTCTGTCTCAAGTTGTGTAAATCTCGGATTAGTGAGGTTTCCGTTCTTTTATCTGAATAGTTGAGTATAAGGTTTTGTTTTATTTCGTCCCAGTTTAATGGGACTCCGGACATATTTAGAATTTCATTCGCTTGTCCCTCGATTTTGTTTCTAATAGCCCTTAACAAAATAGTTCCGTAACGGGTATTATCTGTCCCTCTAATATACATTAATATTTCTTCTACATTATTTATGAATTCATACAAGGTTCTCGGATTGCCGTCAAATCTTGGCAAATCTTTTATAACATCTGGGATTCTGAGAGAATTAAAAACATCTGCCGGATTCAAAGCGTTAATAGCTGCTCCAGCCGAGGTGCCAGGGTTTGTATTAAGCGACATTGCTCCTAATTGATTTGGTTCTACTTCTAGTGATTCCCAACTGTCCGAAAAAATTTGTGATAGGGAAGGTGTGAAGGTTATTTCCTCTTGGATTGAACTTAACTTTCTTGTTTTGAAAATATTCTGATATGGAAAAAATTTTGAGTTCTTCTTACTGTTGCTCTTTGACATTAAGGAAGTATTGATAAAAAATTTTATTTGTGTGATAGTGTGTCGGTTCTGTGCTTCCTTTAGGAAAAAAAATTTTATTTAACTTTTTTATGTTTCTCGTGTAACCTTTTCGAGATATTTTATGCATCCTTGCATTTATATATTTGTGCGTATAAATTTCTTTTCAACTTTTTTTTTTTTTTAAAAATATTTATGTATTTGCCAGCTGATGCAAATTGAATTTTTCAGTATTTGTGCGACTACAAAAATTTTAGAACTTCATCACTCAGGCCTAGTGTGTGGGCTGTAGGACCATGAATTTCAGTTTTTATATTATTAAAGTGATTTGAGTTAAAGGATTTTTTTTTTAAATTTATAGATATTTTTCCCGATACAGACTTTTTTCGGTACTGTATTTAATTGCTTTTGAGTAAGTTATTGCACTGATATGCAGTCAGTGATCTTTGCAGATGAAACTTTTTCAAACACAATTGGTACTAAATATATTGCACACTACTGATTTCAGTTTTTCTTTCTTTTTGTTTTAATGTAATTTCTTAGGAAGGTTTGTTGTACGTTGGAGAGCTTCCAATTGGAGGTCGCACCGTAATTATTTAGTTATTATTTTTCTTTGGTTATACCGCATTGCCCATATACAGTGGGATGACAGTAATGAATGTTTTGTTAAGTTTATATTAATTTATTTCAACAAATTCCTTTATATGTATAATTATCTTATTCTTTGCACAATTCAATTTCAATTCTTAAATTTTCCATTTCGACTTTCTTTGTTTGCTTTATTTTTATTAACACAGAACCGAGCACTTATTACAAATTCATTCTTTTATGAACTTTTTCGACATGACACCTGTTGCATGTTTTTACCTTTCCTATCCTCACAAAATTTGTTCACTTTCATTATAATTTTAAGCGAATACATTCAATACTTACATTTGCATAAGCACCAATACCATACTTAGTAATTCAATTGTCCTGTGGCTTCCAGCGGTTAAGTATAATTTCCAGTTTCCTTTAGTCATCTTCCTTCAGGGTGTTGGTTCTCGACCATTAAAGGAATAAAAATTCCACGGTTGTGTCAGGATATAACCGATGGTCGACCGTCGACTGCGCCAAATAAGGGTCCTCCCTTATTAAACTTTAAAAAAAATATAGCTTTACCACTGCTATCACAATAAATACACTACAAGTTCATTTGATTGCCAAACTGATAATGAACAAAGTTTATTCAATGATTAAAAAAGTAAATTATACAAAATAATTATATGCTAAATTAACAATAAAATAAATGTCTATTCTACGAATTACAGTTTATTGGTTCTTAATTCTACCCTACTCAGCTATCCGGTGCTCCACTTGTCGTCAGCATTGGCTTGTTGTTGTATTTGAGTGCAATGCTCTTGCTGGTTCTGACTTTGCACTTGTTGTATTTGCAGAGTGCATTGGCCTTGTTGTTGTTGGACTCAGCTATTCGTCTCTGCTGCCATTCTTGGTGGTTTGGTTGGTGGTTGTGTCGTTGCTAATGCAGGTGGGGACGTAACTCACGCGCTGCTGAATTTTCCTGTTGACGTCGCTTACCTGCGACTGTTACACTTTTTGGTGGGAACGCGGTTCAGCGGATTCCAGGCATCAAATTACGTCTGGTTGGTTGCAGGCGCGTGTAGCGAGCATGTAGAATTTGGTGATAAGTATTTTCAATAAGATATGTGTTACCTTATATATTCATTTAATATTTATATTTACTACCTGTCGTAGTAAAGCCGTACAAACGGCACCGGCAATTCAGCAACAGCCAAATCTCTATAAAGAGATACTCGATGCATTAGCAAAAGCATTTGCCCCAACCACATCTCGCTTTCTGCGGTGTGCCCCGATATGGGCGTGGATGCCAGCACCCTCCATACAATATCGTACTCGCTCCGAAAGCTCCAATCATGCTCCTCTGAATGAATTAATAAACAGTAGAACACTGTTAATTCAAACGGTTCTCCACTCGCAAAATCCACAACCCGCAACTCCACGTAATCCTGTACAGCCACCAAATCCAAATCCCGAAAGAAGGTCATTATATGACCAACGGAGTCAGCCATATAATAATTCAGCATGTCTCTCCAAGACGGAACGCAGCCACGAAGACTTAACATTTTTTAATAATCAATTACAGCCAAATCCAGACTATAGTTCCTTTTTACAGTAAGTTAGAGCAGTACATATGTCTGTTGGGCGCATTGCTCTGATAATTCCACCTAAAGGTTCTCTTAAACCTGATAAGAAAACGTTTAGACACATAAATTCAAATAAATCTTTCTTTGAACTTTGTATGACTTGGTTGGTTTCTTTCATACGTATATTGCTTATTAATGTAGATTGGATGTCTAGAATTTCGTCATAGAATTGCTCGACTGTTTTGTAATATTGTTTAATGTTGTGTAATTTCCTAATTAATGTACTTTCGTCTCTCTTGTCAGTATATAGGTCCATCAGGGTTTTCTTAATGTCGTCCCAAACAAGATTGGTTAAATGTGAGTTTAAAGTTTCATTTGCTGGCCCTATTATCTTATTTCTTATTGCTCTAAGCAATACCTGTCCGTAAGGAGTACCGTCGTGTTTCTGATAAAAAGTAGAATTTCTTCTACATTTTTTATAATGTCTTGTATACATTTTTTGTTTCCGTCAAAAGTGTGTAAGTCTTTAATTACGTCTGGGATTCTTAGGCTGTTAAATATTTCTGTTGGGTTAGCCATTTCTGAAATGTTATTTGTGTTTGTGTCTTTTATTTGATTAAGTATTCGTTCGGAAGCCCTACGTTTATTGGTATGAACTGTTTCTTCTGGTATACTTGGAATTGTTATTGGATTGTTGTGAGTGATTGGACTTGAAGCTTTTCGTTCGAAGTTTCGTAACATAACTTATATATGTATATATATATATATATATATATATATATATATATATATATATATATATATATATATATATATATATATATATATATATATATATATATATATATATATATATATATATATATATATATATATATATATATAAAAATATTTATTTTTTATTATAAATTATTCAGTTGCTGCGTGATAGTTTTTGACGTGTAAGTGCTGAAAGTAACACTAAATGAAGCTGCATTTGCTGAGAAGCAAGATGGGGTGTTTTCGGGTTTCTGGTAGATCTGCTAACTCGAGTCCTTCGCCCACCTTCAACAATTCAAATCCTTCGGTGTAATCCAAGAAAAGGTTAAGGTAACGCAGATTGCCATTGTAGCAACTAATCGTATTCCATGGGCATACGAACTGCATCTGTCGATAATTTCAAGAATAGTTTTATCATTACCTTGAATACCGATTTTATCATGTCTGACTTCACTACTTCCATGTCGATGTGTTCGCTCTTTTGCTTATGCCACTTGCTCGTGTATTCCTACAAAAAGGGAGCCCAATGTGCCAAATCGGATTCGCCAGCTCCCGAGCTGTACTTCCTCGGGAAACGAAGTCATCTGGATTGCTGTTTGTTGGTACGTGTCTCCAATGAGCAGCAGGAGTTAGATCGTGAATCTCCGACACTCTGTTGCCAACAAAATTAGAATGCGTTGCGGAATGCAACTTGAGCCAGTGAAGTACAATCTGCGAATCTGTCCAGAGATATACATCGAAATTGTAATTAGAAAAGAGTGATTTTATTTTTGCAAAAAGTCGAGCAAATTGAAGTGAGCCGCAGAGCTCCAGCTTTGGCTATGATTGCTTTTTGATAGGCGCGACTCTCGACTTTACAGTAAAAAGATTAACTCGAACAATTCCAGTATTATCTTTAGTACGTGTAGAAATTCCGGAACCATAAGCACGAATGAATCGCAGAATCCATGAAGGTGGAGGGATTTTAAATTTGTTGATAGGCAATAGCGTGGAATTTTTATTGTTGAAAGCTCTGATAAACTGGCGACGAAGTTTAGCCAAGCGAACTGAATATTCTGAGGAACAGATTCATCCCAGTCGAGGTTTAGCAGCCATAGTTCCCGAATAAGGATTTTAGCGGTTTGTAATAAGACAACAAAATACTGGTATTAATTTGTGCTTTATTGATTATTTGAACCGGCAGATTGACGTCTGCACCGGTGATGTACAAATTACCATATACACTTAAACTATTCTAATTCTAATTATTTATACTCGTAATTTTAGAACTACATGTTTTTTCTTATGATGCAGCTTGGGAATGCATTGTGCTAGGTCACAGCATAAGTGGTGTCACATGAGCTATGCATGTCGGTCAAGACGACTGCATAGAGAATGACGAACATAAAGTAAATGGGGTTAAAGTGTTTGGTTTCAAGTGCTAAATTATTTGAGTTTGGCATTCTTTACTTAAAGTTGCGAGTCTCGGCTATTTTGATTATATCCGTTAAAATTAGAAGAAAACGAAATGTGTGCCGATTGATTTGGGTAAACGGGTCACCCCGTTGGTAGTTTCATTGAAACTCAAAGAGAAGTTACCAAATATCATAACGTAACGCAATGCATACAACAAGTAATGATGATTGGTGCCAAGAGACCAAATGGATCGAAAAATGACGATGCAATTGAGAGGATAGTTCTTTACGTTACTCGCCCGTTGAGGTTTTGCCTAGGTTCAATAGACGTGTCGATATTTAAGTCCTTTACGGAAACATCGCTTCTAAATTGTTCACGGTTGGAATGCCAGTTTGCCAAATCAAGTACGCCTAATTTTAAAAGATCTGTTACCTCATTTTTTATGCATGATAATTCCATAAGCGTGTCAGCTCTGCACAACAAATCGTCAACGTAAAATGATGACCTAACAACATTTGAACCAACTTCAAACTGTGCTGCGTATTGTACGGCGTACTAGGCTTCAAACAGCGAGATACAGTGCAGCTGCCATTCCATTCGTAACCGTGTTGAGTTGGAAAGTTCGAACGTTTTCATGAGGTGGACTTCTCCTTAAAATATATTGGAAGCTTCGATCTTCTGGACTCACTAGCACATGTCGGTACATTTTAAAGATGTCCGCAGTAAGCGCAAACCAATTTTGGCGAAAACGCAGAAGTAGGATTACGACCTCGATATGCAATGTAGGTCCCACCATTTGTATGTCGTTGAGTGACTTCTGCGTTGTAGTTCGGGATGATGAGTCGAAAACGACCCTCGACCGTGACAACCGCCGTTCCAATGAGTTAAACCTTAGCAACGCTGTTGTGTATGAGTCACCCAAGCAAGCCGGATCATCCTTGAATGGCAGTTTGACGATTACTATGCCACTTAAATCTCGGGGCACTGTGTATTGGCGTTTGCAACTGTGTTGTTCAAGGGTCCACGCTTCTGCCGTTGTCGGCACTTATTCAAGCACCCACAATCGTTCCAATTTGGATTCTATGGATTGCTTGCATTTCAGGAGACATGTAGTGGTGGAGAACTTCATAGTGTTCGTTTGATAGCGACCTGAAATAACAGTCTAACAATATTTTCTGCAACATTGGCAAATTATGTCCAAGTTTGATTTGGGCGACCGCAAGAGGACTGAAAAACTCTCTGTACCCAGAAGCAAATCGATTTTCTTTGATTTGTGAAATTGACTATCTGCCAGTACAGTTATTCGGTGGGATGCTCCAAGATGAGACATCTATGTCTGGATCCGGTTGGTATGCGATATGCGACGTTATACACAATGGAAGCGGAACTCAAACTCAGTTGCTTTCGATTTTATGTTAGTATTAGTCATAAATTTAATATTTGTTGCTGACTTACCAATACTTTGGATTTGAATGTTATGCAGTATGTCGTGGTAACAACAATTTCCTCATGCGTCATGAGATTCACTTGTGAGCAAGAGTCCAACAGTGCTCTTCTCAACCTGTATCCACCAGATGCATCCCGAACTAAGACCATAGCAGTCGCAAGAATAATTTGATCCAACGACGAATTGTTTATGTGGGTGTGTACAGCAGCTCCACTCGAGATTGAAAGCAGCATTCAAGTAGACGAATCTGGCGCAGATCCACGATGCAGCAAGCTGTGATGTTGTTGAGAGGAAACCCTGCACTTATGCAACGATCAGCATTTTGAGAGTTGATGTCCTTTCGACAAGCAGTTGATGCAAAGGCCTTGTTTTTTTGCATGGTCAAAACGTTGAGCCACAGTAATGGCCTTGAAGCGATCGCAGTTGAAAATTTTGTGGTTGCCACTCGAACACATTAAACACGTTTTGATGTACTCGCGCTGAAGTATGAGCATGTTCGATTCAATTCAAGTGTTGGCAGAGCCTTTCCAGAACGTTTGAACAGTCATCCCATGTCGGCAAGGTTTTGAAATCCCACGACTCCTTCCATTTGCGATCCATCAGCATAGCCTGGGAAATTTGGCTGTCAGTTCCCAATGACAGTAATGAGCCGTAGATAGCAGACGCCTTATCAACAAGACTCCTTAATTCGTGGAGACTGACGACAGTTCGAAAAGCGTCGAAATATTCTCCAAAAATATCAGTGTTGGACCTTTAAGTCTTTCCAATGCCTTGGGGTAATTTTCATTTGTGACTTGGAATGCGTCAATGGTTTCTACAGCCGAACCCTGGAGACAATTACGCAAATGGTTAAACTTTTCGATATTTGATAAGTTTAATAACTTGAGTGCTTATTACTGGAAGGTTAAACAGCAACTGATTTGTTCACTTATGTATTCTTACAATGTATTCTGAAATCTAGTTTGACATAAGTCTTATGCGAGAAGTCGCTAGGTGGCGTTTTACTTTAAGGTGTACTTACAGAGCAATACTCTACAACTCCCCACTAAAGCTTTGATCATATAAGCCACAATTATCAAAATTCTACATATTTACTCAAAATTAATTCATACAATTCAGTACAGCTTATTAACAAAGTATATACAAGTTTAATTAATGCTAACTCCAAAATTATTCCTTATAGTTGTTACGTTCTAACTTACGCAATCTCCGGGTTCCCATTGGGTACACACACCGCACCATCCTTTTTCACGGGTACATTTGTTGGTGCTTCGGTATCTTTACTTGGCAAATCTGTCGTAGCTACCTGCTCTGTTTCTGTCTTGTTCGCTTCTGTTTCGTTAAGTTGAGTGTAATCATTTGAACACCCAGGTATTATTTGATCTACATTTCGTTTAATGCATCTTTTATTTGGAGCTAATATACACTGATCTAATCGCAAACCAATACGCTTTGCTTCCGTCGCTTGCTTGGGTTAGTATAATCACGAACGAACACGTTTGACCCCTCTTCAAAATTTACTTTCCTGTTACTTTTTAGGTTTTTTACATTCGCCAAGAGGCTTTCACAAATCTTATTTCGAACTAGAGGGGGTTTAAGCAAACTTAAAAGGTTTCTTTATTCTCTTCCTAACATCAGTTTTACTGGCGATTCTCCGGTGGAGCAATGCTTCGTACATCGATAATCGATTTAAAAATCGTTTAAGACTTTATTTAAATTCCTTACATTACTCTTTAGGTTTGCGTATATTGAGTTTTTACAAAAATTTTCGGCCTGACCATTAGTTGCAGGATGACCGGGAGCCGTTAGGCAATGCTTAATATGATTCGATGACAAAAATTGTTTAAATTCATTAGACGTAGATTGGGTACCATTGTCACTTAACAAAGTTTCTAGTAAACCAAATCTACTAAACCATTCGCGCAATTTAGCTATAGTAAAATCTGTTGACATTTCCTTAGTTTTAAAGACCTCAGCCTACTTTGAAAATGAGTCGATAATAACGAGAAAATATAAATTCTGAACAGGTACGGCATAGTCTGTGTGTATCCGGGACCAAGAGAATTTGGTAGGAGTTCATGGAATCGGGTGCATTTTTCAGGACTCGTTTGAGCGCGTTTACATTGTCCGCAATTCGAAATCATTTGCTAGATAGAATAGTCTAGCTTAGGCCACCAGACATATGAACGGGCTAAAGCTTTTGTCTTGTTAATTCCAAAATGGGCACGATGCATTTCTTGCAATACCTTGTAGCGCAATTTTGAAGGAATGATCACTCTGTAGCACCATAATAGACAACCATACTCAACTGACAATTCGTTCTCTCTAGCACAGAAAGCACTGTACTCATTTCCTTTGAATATCTTTAATTCTCCCCTATAAATAGCTTCTACAACTCTCGATAAAACTGGATCGTTTCTAGTAGCATTCGCTATGTTTTTAAAATTCAAGCACAATTCATTATTGGTATCAATAAAATTGACCTAATCGCAATGATCCTCACCGCTTACGGTTGAGCTGTGGTATGCGTGACAAAAAATCAGCAGAATTTGATACACCTTTTATGTATTCAATTGTGTAATTGAACCCTGACAAAATTAAGGCCCAGCGCTGCATACGCGCAGCCGCTATTACAGGTATACCTTTGTGCTCTCCAAAAATTGAAAGAGGGGGCTTGTGGTCTGTGTTCAGTATAAAGCGATTACCCAAGAGGTAATGCTCTAGTTTGGTAACGCAGAAAATGATAGCCAATGCTTCTTTTTGAATGGTACTGTAATTCTTTTCTGCTTTTGTCAACGCTCTAGAAATAAGGATAATTGGCTTCTGAACTCCGTTTGGAAACGAATGAACCAGAATTCCTCCCACTGCTACATTAGATGCGTCCGTGGACAAAATTATAGGGATTTTGGGGTTAAATGTGTCAACACTACGTCGGAAGTAACGTCTTGCTTTAACATTTCATAGGAATTTTGTCTTCGTCCATCTAAATTTCACATTGTTTTTAAGCAAATTGTACAAAGGGGCCATATTATGGCCATCTTTTGTGGTACAGGTGCTTTTAGCACTGAAGAAACCCTCTCGGCGTTTTTGTGCAAACCGTTTTTATCAATCGCAAAATCCAAATACGAAACTTTTTCTCACATTTATTAGCATTTAGTCTTAAACCGACCATCTCTAATTTTTGTAATACTTTTTCTAAAGTTTTGATATGTTCAGCTGCATTACCTCCGGCTATAATAATGTTATCTAAGTAGCTACCCACGTTAGGTATGCCACGCAGCACAGTTTCAATAGTTTTTGGAAAATTTCTGCTGCCGGCTTCACGCCGAAAGGCATACGCGTCATTTTGAATAGTCCAATGTGTGTATTCCACGCAAAAAATAATTGAGAGGACTCTTCCAAAACTAATTGGTTATAAGCGCTCGTAAGATATAATTTAGAGAATAGCTGTCCCTGTAGCGAAGCGAAAAGCTCATCTATGCGTGGTAGCGGGTATTTAACATATTCTAAATACTTATTTATAGTTGTTTTATAATCTCTGCAAATGCGTATATCACCATTAGGTTTCAATAATAAAGGGGTAGCCCACTCCGACATTAAAGGGGTAGCCCACTCCGAATTGTCTACCGGAACCAGAACGCCTTTTCTACTAAACCTCGCAACTGTGCTTCTATCTTAGACATCCATGTATTGGAACAGGTCTTGGCTTACAAAAAATCGGTTTCACGTTGTCTAGAATACTAAGTTTTATTTTATTCCCATTGTAAGTACCTAACTCTTCCGCAAAAACATTTTTAAATTTTATTTTTATTTCTGCGATAATATCGTGATACTGTGTTAGAAACTTTACTTGCGAAAGGCCCATACCGAATAGAGACATAAAATCGCGTCCCAAAATAGGTGGACTGCATGTTTTGCTAATAATCAAACGTAAATTTCGCGATTGGTCATGAAATTTTACAGAAGCAATAAACTACCTAAAATGTCTATGTCCGCGCCGTTATAAGCACACAATGTTTCCTTACACGGTCTCAATTTATTTTGATACAAATATTTGTCAAATGTTCCTTTCAGTACAAGTGAATAGGCTGCTCCCGTATCCAAAAGAAAGTCTAGTGGAGTACGATTAACTTCGACAGTGAGTGTGAATAGGGATGGTACCCGCTTAGCAGAAACACTGAAAACGGAGAAATCTGAAACCAAATTAAAATAATTTTGTTTGTTATTACAATACTTATTTACTACAGTTTTCTCGGATACTTCCACTAAATTAACGTTCTTGCTCGTACAAATGTTTGCTAAATGTCCCACTCGTTTGTATTTATAGCACGAACTGTGTTTATATCTGCACTTGTCGCTCTCGTGCGTCTTCCACCCGCAATGCTTGCACTTCTTCTTCGTTTTATCATTGTTGTTGTTTTGACCACCCTAAAACGTTGATCGTTGATCTCCGCCATTTTTAACATAACCTCGATGATTTTGCTTTGCTAGCAGGTTAACCTCACTTTCAACACCTTACGCAACATATTTTGCTTCTGCTGCCATAACCTTCATCAACGCCTTTTCCAATGTTAAGTTCTCCTCTTCCGCACAGAGCCGTTCAAAAACTTTACCGTCCAAGCCCGTCACAAATTTGTTCAACACAAACGCGTCTAATTATGCACCAAATTTTCAGGTTTTTGCCAGTTTTTTAACGTGAGCAAACCAAACTGCTACTGACTCCTCGCGCGTTTTCTTTCCGTCGAAAAGCGCCTGTGTTTCTCGAAAAATTATAACTGGTTGAGTAAAGTGTCGCCGTAACAGCGCACATAAATCTATATATTTCTTTGCTGCTGGCAGTACGGGGTCGCACAAATCGCGACGTAATCCGTATGCTTCAATACCAACCGCTTTCAGTAATACTGAGGATTTAATTTTGTCATCTTCACATGACGTTTCCACAAAATGTGAATCGAGCAGTTCTTGCCAATTGCGCCAATTCTCGACGGCTGGGCGAAATTCGCGAACTCCAGTTGCCATAGCTGTTGCTGCAATAATGGTATCATTACCTGCTCTTTGACTAACTACCGAATCATCATTTGACATTGTGATTGGTGCGCGTTTACAATTTTAAAAAAACCTCTATATTAGTCCTTTATGGATTTCCAGAAAACTTCAGAATTTGAATTGTAAAAAAAAATTTTTTTTTTCTTTTATACTCGTCGCCACTTTATTTATTTATTTATTTAATATTATTAATTACAATAATTAATTATTATAACTAATGTGTACATCGAGTACTAGCTGCCAGGGCTTTCGACTCTATAAAATATAATATGAGTTTTGTTGTATAAACTAAATATCTAAAACTAGATTACAATTTTTAAAATAGGATTCAATGCCATAGATGTTGGGAGAGGAAATTGTTTTTAAAAACTCAGTAGGAATTATTTCTTTAAAAGTATCTTTCCTCTGCTGGTTAAAATGGCTGCATTCGTTAAATATGTGTTCAATAGTTGGTGGTCCATTGCAAAATCTGCAATTTGTCAAAGTGGTGCCGTTTATAAGATGTTCGTGCGTTAATTTTGTATGACCAGTTCGAAGTCGAACGAAAAGTCTCGTTTGTTGTCGGGAACATGTTGCAGGATAAGTAGCTTTGGATCCATCTGTATTATAGATTTTGTACCTATGACTATAGATGGCCCACTCATCTGACCGGTTTTCGTATAGTCGTTTTTTAATAGAATTTGCTAAGTCTTTGTTATCGGATATGTATGTAGTTGGTCATGGTGATTTGGCGGCGTCTTTTGCTTCTTGGTCTGCATGTTCATTTCCAGCAATGCCAGAGTGGCCAGGAATCCACATTAGTTGAAGCTTTTTTGGGTTTTTGATAAAGGAATCACGGAGATTGGATATGGTTTCGCTGCTATTGTTGATGTTCAGAATGCCGTCTATTGTAGATTTGCTATCAGAACAGATGACAAATTTTCCTTTATTGCGGACGCAATAGTCGATGGCCGTTTGAATTGCCACAGCTTCGGCGGTAAAGACTGATGCATAATCTGGAAGTATTCCTTTAGCAATTAAGTTACCATTCTGATGCGCGACGGCAAACGAGGTTCCATCGCTGGACTTCGAGCCATCGGTAAAAATTAGTGTATAGCCTTTTGCTTTTAGTTGGCTTTCTTTATCGAAAAAAAGTTGTCGGTAAATAGCTGGATTAGTAGTTGATTTTGAACGATCTGCTAAACTAAGTATAAAAGACGATTGACTAAGGTGCCAAGGTGGCTCCTTATTCTGTTTTATCAGACGAGGTTTGATGTGTAACTGCATGGTCCTTAAACCATCAATGCAGTGCCGTATGGTGGATTTTGTTCTGACCGTTTTTTTATGGGCCAATGCTCTGGTTACATCTTAGTGTAGGATCGCGTTGTTGCAGTTGAAAAGTTTAGGAATAAGAAGATATGTAGACCATTTTATTCGCTCAGCTATTGTTGGAAGACCAGCCTCAGCCAAGATGTTTTTGATAGGTGATGTCGGGAATGCGCTGATACTTCTTCGAACGGCTGTGTGGTATGGTGCGTATAGGCGTTTGATGTGAGTTTGTGCACACCAACCAAATATTGGGAGTGCGAAATCAATTTTTGATAATATTAAAGCTTTAGTTACATTTACGAGTGTCTTTATATGAATCATTGAGTGTTTTGAGGATAAATATTTTATGATGTTAAGTCTGGCAGCTAGTTTTGTCCTTAGATCTAGACAGTGTTGTTTATAGGTAAGCTTACTATCAAAAATTATTCCTAAAATTCTTAAATAATTGACAAATTCTATGACAATATTGTTGTATGTTAGAATAAATTTTGAACAATTAATTTTTTTGCAAATATGTAAAACTTTACATTTTCCAATTGAAAGAGCAGCTCCTGAAAGCTGGCCCCATTTTTTTATTTTATTTAATATATCTGCAAAATTATCTCTAACTGAAATACTATTATTTGTTTTGGAAAAAATAATTGCGTCGTCTGCATAGATTGCATGTTCGATGTTTTTGTAGCCAGATAAAATTCTGCTCAATTGGTCAAACGCAGTGATAAAAAGAATAACTGACAATGGTGATCCCTGTGGGATCCCGTTGTGCAGTGGATACGTCTCAGATGAATTATGATTAATCCTAACTCGAAACTTGCGATTGATCAGGAAGGCTTTGACAAAGTTAAAGATCCTCGGACCAACTTTCCAGGTCTGGAGTTGATTCAAAACTACATGCACTCCTATGCGGTCAAAAGCTCTTTCAAAATCAGTCGCCAGAATAGAGACATGATTTTTGCTTGAAAGAGCATTTGACACATAGTGCTGGAGATGCAATAATACGTCTAATGCGCTTTGTTTTTGTTTAAAAGCGACCTGGTTGGCGCTAATGAGGCTGTTTTTATTTAGGTACCAAGAGATTCTTTTTGCAATTATTTTTTCCAAGGTCTTTGCCATACAAGGCAAAAGCGAAATTGGGCGATACCCAGAAATATCCGAAGCTGGTTTATTGGGCTTAGGAATCGGTACAATCTCGGCTGTTCTCCAAGACTGGGGATAAATCCCTTGTTCAAAAATATTATTGTACAATGTAAGCAGTCTGTCCTTTGCGGAACGTGGCAAGTTTTTGAGCATAGGATATGATATCCTGTCAAAGCCAGGGGTTTTTCCTTTAGCGAGATGCAAGGAGTTTTCGAGTTCAATCATCGATATATTATTTTCGATTTTCCTAGCTGAAGAAGAGACTCGGCTTGCACTGTATTCGTTTTGCAAAGTTTCAGTTTTATTTATGACAAATTCCTGTGAAAAACTTTGATCCTCAGAGTAGAGGGACCAAAATCTTCCAAAAGAATTGGCTATGTCCAGAGAAGATGTTAACTGATGATTATTAAAATTTATTACTCTTAAATTAAGATTAGAATTGTTCCCTGTTAACGTTTTTATATCGGACCAAATTCTTTTTATGCTGGAATTAGGGTTTATTTTTTGTGTACACTTTTCGAAACTATTATATTTGGCTGATTTTAGAGATTTTTTAAAAGTAGCATTTGACTGTTTATACGAAATTAGGTTCTGAGTATTTTGAACACGTTTATAGTTATGCCAATGGATTTGTTTTGCTTTTCTCAATACACCAAGCTCTGTGGACCACCAAGGGACTGTTGATTTGACAGAAGTATTTTTGGTTTGTGGGATAGCTATATTAGCTGCCGATTTAATCAATTTGTTAAGTTGGGCAGCTTCTTTATTTACATTACCAGAGTATGTTGTGGTATTATTGTGATCACATAATATTTGGAACTTAGGCCAATTTGCGAGATCAGTTTTAAATTTTGGTTTAGTCTTTATTTTCTCAAAGTTTAAATTAGATAATACTTCCGTAACAATCGGAAAGTGATCGCTACCGTGAAGGTCGTCTAATCTTTCCCAATTGCACTTTGGTGCAAGCTGGGCTGAACACATTGTCAAGTCAACATGTGTGAATGTTTTGTGCGTTGAGAAGTTATAACTGGTTGAGTAAAGTGTCGCCGTAACAGCGCACATAAATCTATATATTTCTTTGCTGCTGGCAGTACGGGGTCGCACAAATCGCGACGTAATCCGTATGCTTCAATACCAACCGCTTTCAGTAATACTGAGGATTTAATTTTGTCATCTTCACATGACGTTTCCACAAAATGTAAATCGAGCAGTTCTTGCCAATTGCGCCAATTCTCGACGGCTGGGCGAAATTCGCGAACTCCAGTTGCCATAGCTGTTGCTGCAATAATGGTATCATTACCTGCTCTTTGACTAACTACCGAATCATCATTTGGCATTGTGATTGGTGCGCGTTTACAATTTTAAAAAAACCTCTATATTAGTCCTTTATGGATTTCCAAAAAACTTCAGAATTTGAATTGTAAAAAAAATTTTTTTTTTTCTTTTATACTCGTCGCCACTTTAATAACTTGAGTGCTTATTACTTGAAGGTTAAACAGCAACTGATTTATTCACAATGTATTCTTAAATCTAGTTTGACATAAGTCTTATGCGAGAAGTCGCTAAGTGGCGTTTTACTTAAGGTGTAATTACAGCGCAATACTCTACAATAAGTTAAATTCCGGATCGATTATTTGTTTGAAGGAAATTATGATACTCGGAATACTTTCCATTGAACGAAGGAAGTTTGAGTTTAGGTAGCCGCAATTATTGGCATTGTGGTCTTCAGCTTGCTGCGATTGAATGGCTAGCTTCGCTGTAACGTACGATTCCTCCAAGGCAGCACGACCACCATCTTGTTGTTTTTCAATTTCCGTTTATGTTGATAGGACTTGCTTGAAGTACGACTCAAGGATACCCAAACTGCATCGATATTCAGGCACAGACAGCAGCTTACCACCTGGTCGCAGGCCAGCTTCCATAATGTTCTTTATGCGCGAGCTATATTTATTCGTAATTTAAGTTACAAAAAATATTAAAATACATTAAAACAGTAAATTGAAAGTCGCTCTTTATTTATTGAGTAGCATCTTAAGTCTAACTTATATGAATCTAAAAAGAATTGCATTCAAAATGCCATATAGTGTAACGACTCAATTTCGCTGGGGTAAATACTCAACGGGTGCCAGGGTCGCTTACAGAAATATTATCGCTTTTGTATTGCTTTTATTAAATGTCTTTATTTAATTTCAAAATTGAATCAAATACTTTTCTCACTAGCTATTTCCTGTACATACTCGTATATAAATATATTTTACTACTACCCTACTATGTCTGTGTGTTCGTGGTAGTGTCCGTGATTTTGTGCTAGTCTCCAGGGAGAGTCGGTCAAAACCATAAGCTCCTGGCCCTGTCTATGTTGCGTATGTGTCCCAGGGAGAGTTGGTCAAAACCGTAGACTCCTGGCTCTGTTTGTGTTGCGTATGTGTCCCAGGGAGAGTTGGTCAAAACCATAAACTACTGGCTCTGTCTATGTTGCGTATGTGTCCCAGGGAGAGTCGGTCAAAACTATAAACTCCTTGTTCTGTCTGCGTTTTATTTATTCTCAATACTATTCGTAGTCACTACTGGTGTCTCTAGGCGCTTGGTACGTTGCATACTTGTTGGACGATGCTGGGTGATAGAAACTCACTGTCCGGGCCACTCCGCTTATAAAGCGAAAGCTTGCCATGGGTTCAGTGCTTGCTGTTATTGTGGTTCAGTTGTCCTTGGGCCACCTTCAACTTCTGCTGGTCAACCACCTCGTTGTAATACATCTAGTTGTCCGCTGCCGTTGGTTGTTGTCGTCTTGTTGTTGCTGTAGATATTTACACTCCGCCTGTTTGCAGCTTTGCGTTTGCGTCCGGTTAGCGTGTGTGTGGTGCGCTCTCGTTTTCCTCTGTGTTCCGCTTTCGGTCGCTATAGTGTTGTTGTTGTTGAAATATTTATTCTTACTCTGCCGGTTTACAGCTTTGCGTTTGCGATCGGTTGGCGTGTGTGCCGCGCTCTCGTTTTCATCCGTGTTCCGCCTTCGGTCACTATAGTGTTGTTGTTACAATAGTTATTCTTACTCTGCCGGTTTACAGCTTTATGTTTGCGATCGGTTAGCGTGTGTGTGGTGCGTTCTCGTTTTCCTCTGTGTTCTGCCATCGCACAGTGGCCGAAATACCCCATCTAGCGGCGCTTCAGCGAAATGTTAAAAGTCACAATCAGGGCTGGCAAAAAAATGCATAATAAAATTGAATTTAAGCGCTTAAAAAAGCTCGATAAATAAACTAAATATGCTCTTAAATATGCTAAATCAGCGAAAAGATTTACTTCGATTTTTATCTTTTATTCAGTAATATCGGTATTACAATATAAAATTACATACTTTTTTAAATTATTAATCAAAAATGACCTTCTCCGGTCATTTAAAATTATTGAATAATTCGAAAAACTTCTTTCCACATCTGTAGAAGTTGTTGGGCAGTATTTAAATAAACTTAATTCTGTTGGGGAATACTTCGATACATCTTCACTCGTAGTTTTGGAGCAACTAAATAATATATCGTTTATATTAGTAATTGTTGTAAAGCCAGGGTTTCTAGCCAAAACGCTGTTAAGTTTTTTTAAGTATAGGTCTGTGTTCAACATTTGAAATTGCTCAGTCACACTTTTCACAATTTCTAAGCTTTCCTTCAACATCAAACCTTTTGTTTGAAGCCTTTTAATGTCTACTATCAAACAACTAAAATTTGCCTTAATGAACGCCAACTCTCTACGGATTTCTTCAAGTTCAAGTAGTTTTTTAACTTGGGATATAGATTCTGCATCTTCATCATCCAGTTGCTGTAAAAACTTTTTAAATGTATCAAAATGGTCGGCATAATAATTCGCTGCTTCAAGCCATGTTCCCCATCTGGTTATACAGGGTCGCGGTGATAGTGGAATGTCTGCGAAAACATCTTTAAATGCTCGACGACGAGACGGTGCCTAGAAAAACAAAATTTTTTTAAGTGATATTTGTTTTTTATATTTAAATGGTTACCTTTGCAAAAATAAGTTTTGCTTTTGAAATTAGTTCATTAACTTTTGGGAACTGGCTGCGAACGCATTCTGCTACGCGATGAAGCCCATGCGCTAGACAAGTAATATGCAGCATTTTCGGAAATAATGTCTGCAAAGACAACATTGCTTTTTTCATGTAGGCTGCAGCATCTGTGACAACAACAAGAACTTTTTGATACATAATTCATAAAATTACATTGATTTAATTAGTCAATTTTCCTTTAAATTTTCAACCAAAGTTTACCTTCTGGCCACAAAAGATTCAGCGAGTCGTTTAAAAAGGTAGCTATACAGGCTGCATTGGCGGCTTCAACTTCGCCAACGTTGAATAAATAGCACTTATTCCTCTCCTCTTCGTCACCATCCAAAACGCCAAAAATGAAATTTACGATCAGACGTTGTTCAACGTCTGTAGTTTCATCGAGTGAACACCATATATATTTATTTGTTGCTTTGCTGCGCAATGCTGCAATATGCTTTTCGTACAACGTTGGAACACATTTTAATCGCAGTGTGTTGCGTGTTGGAACAGGATGATTTGTGTATTTCTTCAGAAAATTGACTAAAGCTGGGTTTTCAATTTTGCTGAGTGGTATGTTGGCAGACATAAGCATTTTACATAGATCCATTTGAAATTCGATTTGTTTATTTCCTGAGAACTCATTAATCAATGGTTGATTCATTCTCCCGTTTTCTTCCGCCGCAGAAAGGTGCTTCGCTGTGCTCATATGTTGTTTAACATTAAACACTTTGTTGCCTGTTATGTGGCACTCACAATATTGACAAAATAATATGGACTTGTCGCATCGCAAGACTTTAGGAAACTGATCAACCATTCGTGAGACAAATTCGCTACGAGATTCTTTTTCTTTCGGCATTTCAACCACCAAAAAGAAAACAAGTTTATGACACGCTTCGTTTTTTGTTTTTTTTTCAATAATGTTACCAGATATGAAAAAATATGCACAAATGTCAAATATATGCACAAACCATCAGTGCTGCCAGATATATGCAAAATAAGCTTTTTCAAGCATTTGCTTAGAATTGCCAGCCCTGGTCATAATATGGCAAACTTTATTATTTTTTTTTGAAAACTTAAACCGCAACGGATTTTTTTCTGCTTTCTTTTTTGTTTTGTTCCTAATATTCGCACAGCTGTGAGCATTCAAACTTGACACATGTTTCAGCAAAGTTAACACATGTTTTTGAGCTCAAGTGCAATTTTGTTGAGAAGAAAAAATTAAATATTTAATTTGTTAATAAGATTTGCGATTTTATTTTAATTAAAAGGTATGTATTAAATTTAAAAAAATTGGTTTGTGATCTGTGATTGTATGTTTTAGTGCTTAACAGTTGAAAAAGAAAATGTCCTTTGTGAAAGTGTTTTTAGATATGAAATCCAATTTTGTGTGGAATAAAAGTATGGTGGATTGGACTGGATTGGGTTCACTGTTTGCTTAGTTTGTTTAAATGGGTTGTTATCTATGTCAAGTTTAAATATAGGCTGCTAGTTTCTGCAAACTTTTTATTTTTTTCGTTTTTTAGTTACAATGGCAAAATCTAAACGCACCCTTTTTTTAATATGGCATAGTGAACCAGTGCCAACAAACAAATTTTTAATGGTTGAAAATCATGTATTTTCTACTATCATTGATCGCTCGAAATATAGCGAAGAGCAATACCGACAAATTCAGAAACAATTAAGAAATTTTATGAGCCAACTTGTACAAATGTGGAAAGAAAGTCATAGAGTTTTGGCAGTGTTCGAAAAGCGAAATAAGATGTGGTTGGATGAAGACATTATTTTCCCTAATCCAGCCGTTGCCCAACGTAATGAGAAACCTTTTTCAGAGTGCACAAGTAAGACTCAAATAAAAAAAATTGCATCAATTGTCAATGAAACACCCAACGAAGAGTTAATGGTAGCGTGAGTCTTTACAAGGCTGGAAAAAGAAGCGCTTCACAGGTTGTTTCAAAGTTACGTTCAGAATCTGCAATAGCTCCAAAAATGCTTAAATCTGTAGACTCTGAAGGAAAAACCAATATTCCGTATACACCTGAGGAAGCTTTAGCTCTTTATATTGATGGTGGATACTCAAAAAGGTCATACAGACAAATGCAATCTGGTGCCAAAGAACGAAACGCCAATATTTATCTAAGCTACGATATTTTGGCTAAAACTAAAAGGGAGTGTTACCCCAGTGACATACACGTAACTGAACGTTCAGCTGAAGTTGGCTTGCAAAGTCTCGTAGACCATACTATTGCACATATAATACAAGGATTTTCCACAGCTGATGAGGTCAAGCAGCTTCTTTTCAATATGAATGATATACATGGCGGCCTTAATTCTGAAAGCTCCGACTCTGAATAGTTTTTTTCATTTCCACCTTAGTAGTTCCGAAACGGAATAAAAAACTTTTATTACTATTGTTATTACTACAGTTATTTTTTTTTTTTTTGGAATTATACTGAAATTTTTGTTATGAAAACAACAAAAATATATGAAGACTGCATATGGCCAAAAATAGTTATTTCAACAGAAAAAAAATTAAAAACAAAATAAAAAAATAAATGTTTTAAAAAAAAAACTGTTTTTAATATTAAAGTTTAATATATTTTCAGCCCAAAGGAATGTGAAACATTAAATATTTTAACTTTACGATGTTTTCCTGAATAAAATAAAAAAAGTCTAAAATATGAAAAAAAGTTGTAACTTTCACAATAATATAAATATATTTTTAAAAAACATTTTTTTTGTTCAGCATTGTAGCTTAATCTATTTTCAACTAAAAAAAAACATTACACAAACCAAAAAAATTTTTCCCTAAGCGCTATTAATTAAACGCCGCTAAATGAGCCTTTTCGGCCACTGTGCATCGGTCGCTACAGTGTTGTTGTTGTTCAAAAAATTTCTTCGTACTCCACCTGCTTTCTGCTTGAGTGCTTGCTATTTGGTTGCACTAGTCCTTCTTGATGTTATTAGGCTTGTTTGTACTATTAGGCCGTCGTTGTGCTCAGTGTAACACTTTAGGTTTCTGAGCTCCTCACAACCTTTACGCTTATTGCTCCCATCGTATGTGCGTAAATGTTTTGTTATACTTGTATGCTGGTTTTGTTGTTGCATCTAGCGTGGGAGGTGGTTACCGTTTTTAAGCTGCATGATATCGGGGATGGTTGCATGCGGTTTTGATGGATTATTTGTAGGCGGCATATGCTGAAAGGGAAAGGGTACTTTTCGTCTTACAATAGATATGGTCGAAAGTACTTGCAACACCATACGACTGCCAACAATTCCTTTTCTAAAGCAGAATAACATTTTTCATGATCGTTCAGAGTGCGAGAAGCAAAACATATGGGATGTCCCTCTTGTGTGAGGACAGCACCCAATGCGAAATTACTAGCGTCTGTTATCAGCTTAAATCTTTTATTAAAGTTTGGGTATTCCAAAATTGGGCGGTTAGTTATTATTTCTTTTAACTTTTCGAAAGAAGATATATAATAAGGGTCGTTAGTATTAACTTTTGAATTCTTTAATTATTAACTTTTGAAGTCTTTAATAAATTTTCTGTAGAAGCCGGTTGCTTCTAGAAATGATTTGATTTGTTTTTATGTTTTCGGTAAATTGAAGTTATTAATTACTTAAAAGTTTTCTGGGGCTGGGTTTAATTCCATTTCGTGTTAAGATATACCCCAAATATTCTTTCTTCAAGAAGCCACATTTATCTATTTAAATTTAAAGTCCAGCTTTTTTTAACGTTTCAAAAATACTTTATAGATTTATTATATGTTCTTGTACAAATGGGGAAATGATCACTGTTATGGAGATTATCTACAGTAACCCAACTACATTTGGGTGCAAGGTATGCTGAGCCTAAAGAAAGGTCAATGTGGGTGAAGATTTTGTGCGTTGAGAAATGAGTTGGGGACCCATCATTTAAAACGATGAGATCGGGGGCAAGCTTAAAATCCTCTAAGATTTTGCCTCTATCATTGGCTTGAGGGGAGCCCCAGAGAGGACTCCATGAGTTGAAATCGGTGGATAAGATATGCTGTGATGAGGCATAACCTAGTAAAGACTAAATCTTGAACTAAAAAGTTTTGTTGAGGGGGGATATCGGTATTTATTATAGTGAAAGTGTATTTGATCTCTAATGCTAACGATGCTAATGGAGATTGTACATTAAGTAATTTATGCGGAATTTGCTTCTTGATTAGAATCCCGACTCCTTGTTTAGATGAGAGGTTTGTAGAAAGGTTGTGGAAGTATCCAATATATTGTTTAGGGGTGATTATATTATCTTTTCCGTAAGGGAAGTGCGTTTCTTGAAGTGCAATAATATCACGAGAAATAGCTTTTATGATCAAATGTAGTTCATTGTAATTGTTTATAAAACCTTTTATGTTCCATTGCAATATTTTAATAGTCATAATGAAAGTAGGGTATAATTTAATCAGATATTGCAGTCTTTATCTTGTATATTTGAAAGCTTAGTATTGAAAATATTAGAGTAGGTAGAAGAGTTGTGAGAAGGAAGAGAGGAGTGTGTATTATTCAGCGTGTAAGTGGGTTTCAAAGAAGAAATGTTTTCGAGAGTTATCGATAATTGCTGCAATGGTCTTGTCACTGTGTTTAGTAGGAGGGACAGTTTGCGAGGAACTCTTTGAGATTGGCGTGTTGTTGGTATTTATTTGATTTTTTTCTGTTAATTTGTTTTCGTTGTTAGTTTGTGTTTTTGTTTCTTTTATGTAGTTTTGATTGTTGATTTTAGGTATTTGTATTTCTTTGGTTGAATCTGAGAGAGTATCCGCATAGCTATTCGGTGAGGGGTCGGGAATGTGTTGTGTTTTGTATAACTGTTTTACTGCACTTCTTTTTAGTTTGGATTTTCAAATCTTCTTGTTGTTGCTGGAGTTTAGTGCATTCTTTTGATGACGCCGGGTGGTTTTCAAGACAGTTTGCACAGAGATGAGAGCACCCGGTATTGTTGTGCGGGGGAAGATTACAGGTAACGCAAGTAGGTGCATTTCTGCTAAATTGAGCTGTGTGTCCCAATATTTGGCAAGATTTGCATCGATTGGATTGGGGATGTATTCTCGAACTCTCGCAGAGTACCATGAAATATTTTTTTTTTTTGTTGGAAGATGGTAGCGATCGAAAGTCAACAAAACTATACCACAAATGTTTTTTTAGCTGTATGATTGTCTGCTAATGCGGCGAACCGGTTGTCCCTCAAGCGGGGGTGTCCAGGAGGCATTCTGATTATAATGAGTGTATTCGAGTGACCGAAAATGTATTTTCAATGTATTCGGAAAGACGAGAACAGTAAACTAAAGTAATAACCGTATTTAATTTGAGTAAAGAACTTTGAGTAGCTGTCTTAGCAAAAACGATGTGATCACAACGAGTGATAGTCGAAGAATAATAATAATGTTCTTGTAAAGACGTACTCAAGATGAGAATGTCATCTAAATATATGAAACAAATTTTATTAATGAGTTTTTTTAGAATAAAATTCATGTCTCTGGAAAGTTGATGGAGAATTTTTGAGACCGAAAGGCATCCTCACAAATTCGAAGGGGCCAAACGGAGTTGAAAACGCTGTTTTCTTTCTGTCCTCAGGTTTTACCATAATTTGGTGAAACCCTTGAGCCAATCAATTGTGGAGAAATATTGAGCTTTCCCCAATTTATTCAATATTGTGTCAATATTAGGAATTGGGTACTTATCACTGATGGTACATGAATTCAATTTTCGTTATTACTTTTTCGTTAGTTATCTACTTTTTCGGGACTATCCAGAGAGGACTGTTGTATGGAGAGTTGCTTTCAATTATGATACCTTGTTGTAGCATTTCATCAATCTGCCTCTCTATTTCCTCTTCGTGGACCTTTGGATATCTATACATTTTCGCATATATCGGTCTATCAGTTTCATGGTGAATTTCATAACTGAATGTAAGCAAATTTCCTTCCCTAAAAAACACTGGGCTATACTGTTTCAATAATCTATATAATTTCTCTTTTTCTTCTATATTAAGGTGATCTAAGTTAATCATCTTTAAGAAATCAGAATCAAGTGTTGCTAAGGTAGATATACTATTAATATCAAATGGGATTTCGTTATTAAAAAGAAAAGTTATTTCCTTTTATATCGATATATCTGTGGCCCTAAGCAATAATCGCCTAAGTCGTAAACTATACTTTCGAGATAAATTACTTTTTACATGCAGAGACTTTTTTGAAAAAAAATATAAAACAGTTTTAGAAAAAATGCAATGCAAAATCAAATATTTTTACCTGTACAATACTTAGGGCAAAAATAATAATGCAATTTCCTTTGTTTAGGAGATAATAAATGAAAATAAATAAAAATGGTTATGGCAAACGTAAAATATGAGATTGTAATGACTATGTGGACTTAGGATTTTATTGCAAATGAATGTTTTGTTTGTTGCCTAGCATATATTGAGTTAAGCAACTATTGTATATTTAAATTTACCAAGGCAAAGAGTTAGAGCACTTTAGGTAAGTAGTATTTTATTTTTAAAAAAACAAGTAATTTTGCAAATTCATTATTTTAAACTTAATTTCATTTTCAGAAAATTTAATTATGTAATTTCTATTATGAGAAAAAAGCGTAAAAGAAGTAAATATGAATGTTATATTTATATTTATATATATATTTATAGTTAATCTAAATCATTCTGCTTCTGATTCATCTTCGACTAAGTCTGGATGTATATCTGTAGAGTTGTCTGTTAACAAACTTTTATAAAAAGGATGAAAACATGGATTCACAAATGGTAGTAAATCAATGAGGTCCTTTTTCTTATTTGAGCTGATTCTAACATCTTCAGTTAGCACAGACAGGTCGCCTTTAGCTACTGAGTTTACACCACGTTTTAACAAATTTAATGTTTTAAAAGGAGCATCTAGATCTAATGTGGTTTTATAAAAAATTTTTGCGAAATTTCCCTTCGTAAATCTTAGCCATCTTATATTTTTCCAAACAAATTTCTCCCCGTCTTGATTTGTGGTCCTCCACATAAACTTTGTTTTTAACAGGAGAGAAATTTTGAAAAAATCATCTGCATTCATTTCAACGACGTTAAATGTATGTTTAGAACCCGCACACCTTATAAAATTGTACCAATCGTGTGGATGATGTATTTGAGCATCAGTTCTTTTCTTTTTTCTTTCTATCACAGAGTGATCCACATCACATTCCATGTGCGTGTGTCCAGATTCTAAAAATTTATGATCAACAGTTTCTAAAGTCGTGTTAACTTCAAGAGCCAGTATGAACATTGCAAATGATGGTTTTTCACTTTATATTTTGGTTTTTAAAAAATATTAAACTTACAATACAAAGTAAAATTAGGTTTTGGTCCAAGAAAGGCCTTCTGTAACGAACGTCAAACTTTAGAAACCGCTAGTCGCGAAACTGTACGAAAAACTGCAACTGCAAGCTCAGTGTCTTACTTTTATATCATATTTCTAATGCGCATTTGATAATTCTATTTCATAATGTTTACAATATAATGTTTATGTTTATGCGCTCAATTTTAATTAACTTCTTTTATTTATGTTTATCTATTTATGTTGATGCAATATTCTAATTGTCATCAAATTCAATCGCTCTTAGCGGAATGATATCATTTTTAAGATTCAATTGTATCTTAGAGATGCGCCTTAAATTAATCTTTTGGATATACTTTTGCATATGAAATTGTGTATTAAAATTGTAACTTAACTCCACTCTTTCTTTAGAAGGAACGTCCCGTTTCTTCAATTAAAAGTTCTTGAATTCTTTTATTCAAATCTGTTTCATTAATTTCAATTTGCTAAAATTTTTCTTTTTTAAATATGATTTAATTCTGTTATGAATTAACAATATTGCAAAAGCTATCGATAATATAACAATAGTCCAAATTACAAAATATGTTGATCTATCAGTTTCATATTTTGCCAACAAATCTATATTTTCGAAATTCAATTCTATTTCTTTTAATTCTAAAAATTCTGTAATTTCATATTCATGTATTGAAATTGTTTTTAAATAATTTACAATTCTAGTTGTTGGGTTTTCATAGGTTACATTATCAATCTTTGTATAATTATCAAATACAATTAAATAGATACCATTTACGATATGACCATCTATTAAATGTTTTCCTGATGCTAATATTGCGCCATCTCCTAGTATTTCAATATTTTTATTTTCTTCAATAATTTTCTGACATTTTCCATTTTTCAAGTATAATATATCAATCAAACATGTATTATTATTATTTTGAGTATTATTTTTACAATAAGTGTTTCTTATCTCAAGTTTACAATTATTAACATTTACATATTCATTATTACAATTTGCAATCTGTTTTTCAATATTCAATTTTCCTCCTTTCTGAGCTATTGCTCTTGTTTCGTATAGCTTACAAATATTTTAAAATTTGAAGCATCACTTAAATCTGTTAGAGTGATCCTTTCATGTTCTGAATTAATTATTTCTTTAATTTCTTTTATATTCAAAATTGCTGGATTCAATATGTTCACTTTGGCTAAAGTTATAGTTTGAATCAAATTATGCAGTTCGTTTATTAAAATAGTATTTCGTTGTTCAATTATTTTGTCCATTCTAGAACTTTCTTTAAAGTTATTAACTACTTGAGTTAATTCTGTTACTGCTTTAAATAGTTGTGAATTAATCACAAATTGTTTATTATTATTCTGCACTAATTCATTTAATTTATTTTGAACTGATATAAAATCATCATGGTCAGGTGTTCCAGCTATCCATTTCCAAATTGTGCCTAATTCATTTATACCTCTTTTATTTCTAACATTTACTTTATCGGGTATTTCTAATTGCTTCAATAACGTTTCAATTATATTCAATTCTATTAGAAACGTTAATATTTAACTTGTCTCAGTGTATTACTAACTTCATGTCCTCGATGCAATCTATGATTCAAGAGCTTGTACATAACCAAAACTTACTTATGAAAACTCTACTTTCACAAAAATGAATGTTCTAAAAATATGTCACTGGAATGCTAACGGTATTAACCAACACAAAATTGAATTAAAAAATTTTCTAGACAGTAACAGCATAGACATCATGCTTATCTCAGAAACACATTTAACTGTAAAATATAACTTCAAACTAGCAGGCTATAATTTTTACTCAACAAACCACCCACAAGGAAAAGGTTATGGTGGTACGGGAATTCTAATTAAGTCTCGATTAAAGCATTACTTTCTAGAATCCTATGCAAAAAAAAACATCCATTCTACTTCCATCTCTTTACAGTGTTGGGGTGAGCCAATAGTAATTTCATCAGTCTATTGTCCTCCTAGGTTTCCTATTTCCACAACCGATTTTGTTTCTTTCTTTAAATCGCTCGGTAACAAATTTCTCTCTGCCGGAGACTTCAATTCTAAACATACCTACTGGGGCTCACGGTTAATCAACCCTAAAGGGAAGCAATTGTTTAATGCACTGAATGCTCTCGGAATGGTCTAGACTTTGTATCATCTGGAAAACCTACATACTGGCCAACTGATCACAGAAAAATTCCCGATCTTATTGACTTTGGCATAACTAAAAATATTGAAAGGTGTTTCTTGGAAACCGAGCCCTGTTTCGACTTATCATCCGATCACTCACCGGTGATAATATATTTAAAAAAAAGACCAGAGTTCATTGAAAAAACAATAAAACTGACCTCCAAGAACACAAACTGGCTCAAATATCGCAAATATATTAGTACCCACGTGTGCGTTAAAACAAAACTTAAGAGTGGAGAGGACATTGAATCAGCGACGCAGGCTCTTGGTTCAATAATAAAAGCAGCTGCTATTAGTGCCACGCCCGCACAAAACTCAACTAAAACTAACGCGAGACACACTACATCACACTATGTGGAATGCCTCGTTAGAGAAAAGAGGAGATTAAGGCGTGAATGGCAAAAATACAGATCTCCAGCACTAAGAGTAAAATTAAATTCATTACATAATCAGCTGAAAAGCACTCTACGGGAGGAAAAGGAAGAAAACCTTAATAAGTACCTTCAAGATTTGGCTCCTCTCAAAGTCACCAATTACTCACTCTGGAGAGCGACAAGAATGGTTAAAACACCAAAGGATAGTGAATCGCCTCTAAGACAAAGCGATGGAACTTGGGCAAAAACAGAAGAAGAAAAAGGCAACTTCTTTGCAGCCCATCTGAGGTCAGTATTTCAACCTAACCCGCCGACCTGCAACAACACTAGCATACAGAACTTTTCAATTACGAAGTCAGCAGTACCAATTCATTTCAAACCAAAGGAAGTTATAGGCCAATGTACAACGAGTCTAAACCCAAAAAAGGCACCTGGTTGTGACCTAATTACCAATAAAATGGTAAGTGAATTGCCGCAAATAGCTCTAATACATCTCACACACATTTTTAACGCAATACTCCGCCTGGGCTACTTCCCTACAACATGGAAAACATCGGAAATAATAATGATTCCAAAACCCGGAAAAGACCCTACTCAGGTATCTTCTTATCGGCCCATAAGTCTCCTGCCAACGCTCTCTAAAACGGTCGAACGCTTATTGCTGGAAAAATGAGCACCAAAGCTCGATTTAATCATTCCTCACCACCAATTTGGTTTCCGCAAACATCATGGAACTATTGAGCAGGTGCACCGTATTGCCTCTGAAATAAGGCGAGCATTTGAACAGAGGATGTACTGCTCCGGAATATTCCTAGACGTTGCACAAGCCTTTGACAAAGTCTGGCACGAAGGACTCATATATAAAATTAAAAAACTTCTGCCAAATAGTTCGCATAAGATTCTGGAGTCATATTTAACAAATCGCAAATTTAGGGTTAAATATAAAGAATTTGTAACGCCAGACTTTGAAATTATGGCTGGAGTACCACAAGGTACTGTGCTTGGACCTATGCTTTACACTCTGTACACTTCCGATCTGCCAACGGATAAAAACCTCGTTACCTCGACTTTCGCTGACGACACAGCTATCCTGAGCTCTCACCTAAATCCACGGATAGCCTCCCGGGATTTAGAGGAACACCTTAAAACAATATAAAGTTGGCTAGCAGATTGGCGCATCAAAGTAAATGAGCAAAAAAGTGTACATGTGACATTTACTCTTAAGCCCAGTTCTTGTCCGGCAGTCTCCTTAAATGGCATTGTAATCCCGCAAGCAACAGAGGTTAAATACTTAGGAGTGCATTTTGACCGACGGCTCACCTGGAAAAAACATATAGAAGCCAAGAAAATGCAAATAAAACTCAAGGCAAGTTCCTTGTATTGGCCTACCAACCGAAAATCAAAACTGCCTTTAGAGTATAAAGTACTTATCTACAAGGCTGTAATTTAACCGATTTGGACTTATGGTATTCAGATATGGGGCACTACTAGTGCATCAAACTTGCAAATAATTCAAAGGGCTCAATCGAAAATTCTGAGAACGATCAGCGGCGCTCCATGGTTCGTCAGAAACGAAAATATTCACCGCGACCTTAATATAGCACCCGTTGAAGAAGAACTAACAGTTTTAAAAACAAAATACCAATTCAAACTTCAGTGTCATCCTAACGAACTAGCAAGGAATCTGCTTCATAGGATGAATACATCTCGACTTAAAAGGCCACTTTCTTAAAAAAATAGAGTTTCTTTATATTAATATTTTTATATTTATTTTTTTTTTCTACATAACATAATTTATATAATATGTACTTGAACTAAAATTGCTCTAAGCACTGGCGCGGAGCATCAATTTATTTATTAGTTATAAGCTTTGTAAAATTATTGTTGGTTTCGATTGAAAAGATGCAATAAATAAATCCAATTTGAATTAAAAAAAAAAAAAAAATTCAATTCTAAATTGATTTCAAAAATATTATCACTCTCTGGATCAAATTCTTCGTATGAAATGTAATATGGGTTTTGTTTATTATCAATATCAAAACTAGTATATGTGTGGTTACTTAATAATTTTCTTGTTTCCATTAATATCTCGTTATAATAAGTTAAATTTGTAATATGAAATATATTACCAAAATCATTATAAATGGCAACTTCACCATCTTCAATTAGTACGTAATCCTCTCTTGTATAATCAATAATTTCAGTAGCCTTTATATTAGGCAATATAACGATTAGAAACAACGTTAGGTACATTTTCTGAAAAATAAAATTAAATATTACGTTCTTATATTGTCTTTGTGCACCAATCTATTTTTCTTTTTTTATTTTAACCCTGTTCTTTAGATCTACATTTACTTCTTGTTTTCTGTATCTGGATTTTAACTTATTCCTTTCACCTATGACTTTTTCAAATATTATTTGTTCCTTTTCAAAGACTCTCATTGTTCTTTTTGCATTATTTCTTTTTAACATATCATTTTGTGCTTTTGATAATTTATCGGGAATATCATCGTGATTTATTTTATTAAATAATACCTCAAATGGTTTCTTGTCTATAACCGAATGTATAGATTTATTATACTCTTGAACTGATCTGTATATAGATTCTAAATCACTTATTAATTTGTATTCTTCTTTTAAACATCTTGCAATCTCTTTAATCGTAGAATGAACTCTTTCAATTTGTCCATTAGTTGTGCTATGACCTGGATCGCAGTAGTATACTTTTATTTTCAATTTTTCCATTAATGATTTAAATTGAGGTGTAGTGAAACCTGGTTCATTATCGATTGTCAAGTTTTCAATTTCTGGAAAACCTTGAAGTACTTCTAAAATTTTTTCATCTAGTTTAGTTTTGTCTACTATTAACTTTAATATGACAAATTTTGAATAACTGTCAATGCATGTTAAGAATTTTAATTTTTGTGCAAAAAATATATCTAAATGCACTTGCTTCCCTTCCTTCTTTGGAATTGGAGCCCCTCCAATTGGTATCTTTATTGGATGTCGATCATATTTCTTCTTGTTGTATATTTCACAATGTCTTATATATTCTTTTATATGTTTCACCATTTTGGGCCAATAGTAAAATTTACATATTTGATTTAAATTTTCTCTATAATATCTATGTGCTCTACAATGTGTCTCTTGGACGATTATTTTTTGATCATCTTCATTTAATATATCCATTGGAAATTTCTTTGTATATTTAAATTTAATTCCATTAAAAGTATTCTTTAATAAATCTTTTATTTCATATAGAACTTCTCTAGTACAATGGATTCCTGTTGTAATATTTGGCTGTAGAAATTCTTTCAGAATTGTCTTTAAATTATCTATGGTATCATACTCTATAATATGTCGAGTTCTGCCAAAGTTAACTATCATTTCATGAATAGTAAATCTTTCTTTATCCAAAAATAATTGTTGTTTAAATTGATTTAATGGTTTATTAGTTTCTTCAATTTGATTATTATCACTACTTTCTGTAGAGTGTTGCGTATTTGTACTAGAAGCATTACTAGTTAAATTATTAATATATTGTCGAGATAAAGCATCCGCGACTAAATTTGTTTTACCTGGTTTATAAACAATTTTTGAAGAAAATTCTTCTATAAAAGCATTCCATCTTTTCATTTTAGTATTGGGATTACGATGTGACATAGCAAATGTCAATGGTTGATGGTCTGTATGAATCTCTAAATTTGTTACTCCATACAAATAATTTCTTAAATTTTTTAATGACCATACTATAGCATACAATTCTTTCTCATTTGTTGCATAATTACATTCTGTTGAATTTAATGTCTTTGAAATAAAAATTATTGGTTTATTTTCTTGTGACAATACAGCACCAATTGCTGAATTAGAAGCATCTGTTGTCAAAATAAATTTTTTATTAAAATCTGGTTGAGTTAATTCTACTTGATCTGTCAATAAATTTTTTAACCTTTGAAATGCATAAATTGCGTCTTGATCTAATTTTATTTCAATCTTTTTAGACATATATTGTGAAACTTTTCCATTTTCTCCTGCTAAATACTTAGTAAGGGGTTTGCAAATAGAAGCATAATCTTTAATAAACATTCTATAATAGTCTGTCATTCCTAAAAAGCTTCTTAATTGTCTTAATGTTATCGGAATAGGATAATTATTAATTGTTTCAATTTTTTCAGGATCTGTTTTAGTTATTTTGTGTCCAAGAATCTCGACTTCTTTTTTATAAAAATTAGATTTTTGGATGTTTTGTATGTTCATCAATAGTTTTTGAAAAAACAATTATATCGTCTATGTAGACATGACAAAATTTTCCTATATATTCTCTTAAAATATCATCCATAGCTCTTTGAAATATACTTGGAGAATTTTTTAATCCAAATGGCATTATTAATGGAGAATGCTGTTTTTTCTATATGCTTTTCATGCATTAAAATCTGATGAACCCAGACTCTAAATCTATTGTAGAAAAATACACTGATTTTCCTAAATTTGACAAAATTACATTTGTATCCGGGATTGGGTATTTATCGGAGATTGTAACTTCATTAATTTTTTTTATAATCAATAATTAGTCTCTGCTTTGGAGTACCATCTTCATTAATTCCCTTTTTAGAAACTATCCAAATTGGTGAGTTATAAGGACTTCTACTAGGTCTTATAATTTTTTCTTTTAACATTCTAGATATTTCCATATTAACAAACTTGTTTGCAGAAAAAGGATAAGGATACTGTTTACTCCATATAGGGGTTTCAACAGTTGTACGAATTTCTGCCTTAATGTCTGTTCTAAATGGTATATTTGTATTAATTTTAGAATGTATTAATTCTATTTTATTGACAATTTCTTCTTTCAAATTGTCTATATTTTTATTTGACACTTTATCTGATTTTTTACAACTTTTTCTTGAAATGTCACACATTTCTTTTTTCTCATTTTTCGACTTTTCTTCATCGAAATTATCATTATTTACTGGCGTTCTAGGATCATATTTCAAATTAAAATTTTTCTTCTTATTTTCCACATTATATTTTTCTTTAATGCGTTTTACTTTATTTTTCTTCTTTAAACTTTTCACATTGCCGGCATTATCATCGGCTTTCACTTTAGGGATACCTTTACCTAAAGCATAATTATTTATTACATGCTTTTCACTTTCACATGTTTTTTCAATAGATTCTTCACGAATTATTTCTGCACTGTAAATTTTTTCTTCATTACCATTATACTGTAGTACACCATGTTTCATATCAATTATGGACTTTGATTTTGTGAAAAAATTATATCCTATTAATAAATCTGATTCTAAATTATCAATTTCATAAAATTTTGCTTAACTCCTAGCAATGTTATAATTTGATAATGAGTTATAATAATATAACTGTTAACTGCTCTAACCTTTTTCTTTATTGGAAACTCATTTCTTTTTTTATATATGCCTGTTCTAATATAACAACTAGTCGCTCCTGTATCTATTAAATTTTAAATTCTCTTCCTGTTTTAACATCTACTTCCCTAAAAAATGGTTCTCATTTATATTGTTAATTCTTTGTGCCTTTGGAAAATGCTGTTGACTATGTTGTCCACTATCATGAGCAGTATTATGAGGACGGGCGATTGAAATTATGGGGCCTATAGTTATTATTGTGCCAATAATTATTTGTATTATTAAATTTGTATCTATTCAATTTTTTAAAATGGTTTTGACTTTCGTCTACTTCCATAGGTTCTGGTTTAGAAAATTGATTAAAATTTTGAAATCTTTTACCAAATTGTTGAGGCCCTTTTGGATATCTCAAAACATTTTGATTATCCTGAAATCCTTTCCTCTGAAAATTATTATTGTTTTGATTTTTATTAAATTGTAGAGCAAATGCTGCTCTTAAATTATTCGATTCGAGTTCTTGTGCTTTAGCTAACGCGTTTGGTAAATCGCCCGGTTCAAGTGAAAATAATATATCATTCAATGGAGAATTCAATACAGTGATAAATCGTTATCTTAAGGCATATTGTCTATTTTTGTTATTCAACTCCTTTGTAATAGAGGAATCCGAACCTTGAGTCATTATAGTCTTGTTCACTAAGAGTGTCAATTTTTTATTGACCAAATTATAATAGTCTATTATAGACATTTGTCCTTGCCGAAGGCCACTTAACTCTTGTTCTATAATATGTATCGGTCTTTTGTCTGCGTAAGCGAAATCTAGTCGTGCTATAATAGCATCGAAGTTTAAAACTATTCCGTGGGCTGTTAGAACGTTATTAGCCTCTTTTACAACTTTATTTCTTAAAATCGTTAGTGCAGCAAAATATCTTTTGCTTCCTACGATATATAAACTCATACAATTATGAGCTGCTTCTCGCCAACTCACATATAATTCTCCGCCGAAAAATTCTGGTAACGATTTTATTACGTCTAATGGTTCTTCGCATATAATATTGTCATCAATTTCTTGATGAGTATATTCCGTAAAATCACTATTATATGTTAGCAATTGAATTTGTTTAGTTAAATTATCGATTTCCGACCTTAATGAGGCTGTATTTGCACTGATAACTCGTGCAATTACATCAACATTTAAGGATGTATTAAACGGATTACTGCGTAACGAGCTCAAACCCTGACTTGCGGGAGTTTCCGCGTTTTGCGAACATATTGGACCGTCGTTAGCCATTTTTTTAATCTTTCTTTAATATTTTTTATATAGTTTTTTCATACATGAAAAAATCCTCAAATTTAAATGCTTCTTATTAACTTTTTCTTACAACTAACATGAAATGTTTCTAATATATAAATCCTCTTTATATTGATCCAGTGCTTACTCACGTATTGATTATCCTTTTTATATGGTGTCTACCTTTCTGTTGAGCCAATCCAGTGCGTATGATGATCCTTTTTTGTGTTTCTCTTCCTTTAAGCCAGTCTAGTGTTTGTTATGATCCTTCTTTATTCAAGCTTTCTTGTTTTGTTTTTTTTCTTCTTCGCGACCAATCAAAATTTCGCCACTTTTTATTGGTATATCCTTTCTTCACAAGGATATTTTTCTTTTTTCTCCTTTTTCACAAGGATACTTAGTGTTTTTAATTTTTTTAACTGTATTTCTCCTTTTTTATAAGGATACTTAGCTTTTAGTGTTTGTTTATTTCTGTTTTCTCCTATTTTATAAGGATACTTAGAGGTATTGAGTTATTTCGTTCGTTTCTTTCACGATTTCACTTTTAATTTATTTCAACCACTTGGATGTACTACTTTGAGTACTCCTCCAATATTAGTTTTTTATAAAAAAATATTTGCGTCGTTTTTTTTCGAAGACCTCCTGGCAGGATCGCCAATTATGGTTTTTCACTTTATATTTTGGTTTTTAAAAAATATTAAACTTACAATACAAAGTAAAATTAGGTTTTGGTCTGAGAAAGGCCTTCTGTAACGAACGTCAAACTTTAGAAACCGCTAGTCGCGAAACTGTACGAAAAACTGCAACTGCAAGCTCAGTGTCTTACTTTTATATCATATTTCTAATGCGCATTTGATAATTCTATTTCATAATGTTTACAATATAATGTTTATGTTTATGAGCTCAATTTTAATTAACTTATTTTATTTATGTTTATCTATTTATGTTGATGCAATATTCTAATTGTCATCAAATTCATTCGCTCTTAGCGGAATGATATCATTTTTAAGATTCAATTGTATCTTAGAGATGCGCCTTAAATTAATCTTTTGGATATACTTTTGCATATGAAATTGTGTATTAAAATTGTAACTTAACTTGCACATACGAATGAATTCTTATTTTGTCCCATACAAGAATCGCTGTAAAAGATTGCTTGATTAACTTGTGAAAGACTGTTTATAAACTTAAACAAGCACGATGCTATTTGGTTGCCGCCACGGGCAGATAGTGCCTCATGCCACATAAAGCAATGTGGGGTACCAGTTGTGCAGTCGTGAATAGTTAAATTATATGTCCAAAGTTGCCTTTTGTAGAAACTTATTGAGTTTCTTAAGTACGGGGTAGGCAAACACTGCTGCAAATCAAAAGTATAGACTTTAACTGTGGGATGATTGGAAGCGGAGGCCTTATCATTCCTTTTAGACTCATATGCTAAATCTGCTTTACTTTGATGGGCTGAAAGCTCATTTTGTAAGTCATGTAGTAGGGTATTATCGGTTTCCTGTTTAGCAATACCAATTTTAGCACTGAATTTCTCGCATGTAGAACAAATATCCAGCTTTGGTTTCTTAAATTTTATATTCATGGCTGTAAAATATTACTAAATTAAATAATTATACGAGGTGATAAAGAACCTGCTTACTTTTAAAAATACTACTGTATGAGGAGATGCTTACTACATCGAATTTGTATTTATCGCAATACAAATTATACATTTGAGCCAGGGATGTATCGGCATGTAAGTATTTGAAACTTGTATCTCTCCTGGTATAGTGACTTTCGTATTTTGGAAAGCTGTTTATGGGGTCCTTTACAAGTTCAATCTTATCATCTGTAAGTTTATTTTTTCCTCCACCTGATCCACGCTGATCAGGAAAGTCACTATCAGGATAACGTAATTTCTTTTTCAAAACAGTTTTAACGAAACTGGTACTCTCATCAAAGCATTGCAGGAAACATTTTTGGCATACCTGAACTCTTTGACCTTCATACGCCACATAATAAACATCTTGGAACTTTCGGTCACGAGGCCTTGTAGGGTGCTTGTCCAAATTTTGTTTTTTTTTTTTTGCTTTTGATGTCAACTAAGGAACCAGTGAACAAAATTCTCTGATTGTACGTACCCAAAGACCAATTTTTCTGAAAAATACTTCTTTGGAATGCAAGGGGTACCTTTGCCTTGCACTTCATCCGACAATCAAGCACAAGAGGTCTCAATTTTCTTTCCGGCACAATATCACCCTTTACATTTACGTATCCTGATTTCGCCTTCTGTATGCGATTTTCCTAGAATAAGCTCTTTGAGTCGTAGTCGGGGCTTCGTTGAGTAGGTCCTCATTTTTATATCAGTACTATTCCCATCCTCATCGGAAATTGAAGCTTCATAGTCGGGATCTTGAACCGAGTTATCACTGTCAAAATGGGGAACTTTATGTTGAGTTGATTTATCTTCCTCATTCTCACTGAGTAGTCGAGTACTTAAAACATTTGTAGATAAATCAGCCTCACTGCTATCTAAAAAAGACATGTGGCTACTTTCATCATAACCTATTTGTTTAAAAAATTTAAAAATTAAAGTAACTAAGCAATACATTTGGTTTTTTAACTATCACCTATTACATTTCCTTCGTATTCGATTTATTTTTTAATGTTATTTAAATTTAACAAGAAGTATTTACTTTCAATTTCAATGGCATTTTTCTCTTTGAGAGAACTCGTATAACTTCTGCACTAATCACACTAAACAGCTTAACCAAAATCATTTTAAAACGGTACCTTAATTATAATAACCTAGCTGCACTTTGCACAAAAACTGAGAGCATAAGTCATTCTCATTTTACGCTTATGTCCATATAGCTCTCCTAAAAACACATCAACAACAATGCATTAATAGCTTTTGTAGAGATAGTACATGACATTCAAACATTCTCAATTTGGAATAACGGCTTATCTTCACTTTAGCTCTTATATTGTTTATGCCAAAGAATTAAAAATAAAAATGTGCAAAAACAACTTAAGTGGTTATAAGCCATTTTAATAAAACAATATTGTATGTGAACATTATCTTATGTATATTTTGGTTGCTATAGTAAATGTAATAGGGCTTCGTTGCGAGTTAAGCTAACATGTTTTTACTAATATTTAAAAAAATAATATAATTAAAGAGATAGGGATTTTACGTAATTATAATGTTTTATTAGTGGAATATGGTAGCATATATAACTCAATTCGCCCTTAAGTCGACTTAGGCGGTTATCGCTTGCGACCACAGATATTTTGCCTCTAAATTGATTTTTGCGTTAAATTTGTTCAAAGCATGCTGTCCAATAATGACATCGTAATTTCTGTTGGGTAAGTAAAATACGTTCCATCGTTGTCGAATTTTTTAGGAATAGGTGTTACAACTTTTCGAGTTATTCTATTAACACCATTAATTGTTGAAAAAACGTTTGGGGTTTCCAACACGAATGAAGGAAATTTATTAGTCATATCGGCACTAATAACACTTGTAGTCTATCCTGTATCTATTAAGCAGTTAAGTCTGTGATTTCCTATATCTAACTTTATTATTGTTAATGCGTTTCCCGAGGCTCTTCTATAAAATTTACATCACAATGTTGAATATTGTCTACCTCCATATACTCTACATTTTGTTTTGGTTGTGTGATAAAATTTCTATTAGCATGTCTAGACTGATTAGAATTATTAAAATGCCTATAATTCTGTCCTTGTTGTGAAGGATTTCTTGAATTATTATAGTGGCAATTTGCATCTGAATTAGCATTTTGTCTATAATTAAGATTCAAATTGGTACTTTGATTATTTTTTTGTAATAAATTTCTACTAGCATTGCCATTAAAATACTTCTGATCTAATTTTTGATATCTAGTATTACTAATACTTTTGTTTATTAAACATTTTATGTTTGAAGGCTATAGCTCTTCTGTCATAAAGTAATCTTAGTCTAATAGTTTTGGTACATTTCATTAAGAGTGGCACCTTCCCCAATATGTGTATGAAAGCTGCCATCTATTTTTCAATTATTATTTCTTTTAGATCTCACTCAATATTATTAGGTTCATATATTGGAGGTTTTAGTTCATACTTAATACTATTAAATAATTCGAATAATTCATTTAAATTACCCACCTTACTCAATCTACCACGATTGAATAATTCAGCATATGAGGTTGTTGGTTTAAAAGACTGCTTAAGTTTTTGTTTTACTTCGTCCCAGGTTGAATCCTCTCCTAGTTGACGCACACTTCTTACCGCTTCACCTAGTAGTTTCTCGTTGACCACAATTTGCGTTCCATATGGGCGAAGTTGGTCATTTGTTCCACAAAGTGCAATTGTACTGTCCACCGATCTTATAAACGATGGGAGACAATAACTTTCGTTATCGTGGAAAGGCCGGAGGTGCCGAAATTGATCCAAAATATGCTGTGGATTTAGCGATAGTTCGTTTCGGCTTGACTATTGTGTTTGCTATACTACTTGTTGCTGATATATCATTTTTTGCTGTTGTTGTTGGTATTCTTGTAACTGCCTCAATTGTTGGTTTTGTTACTCAATTACTTGCTCTTGCTGCTGCAGTACATTTTCAAATTGTTTTATTTTATGATTCGTTTCATCGTCAATAGCTCCCAAGGGCCTGTTAACATAGAATTTCTCTTGTCTTGCCATATTAATTTTTTTATTAATTATTATTTTACATTCATTTTTAATCACACAAGTTTAAATATAATTTCAATTGTTTATTAATTATTGAATTAATATGTTTAATTTAAATAAATTTAAATTTAAATTCACTTTGGTTCTTAATACTTATCTTCGGATTAGTTTTCCAAGACTGAGCCAGTTATATATATTCGTAACTTAAGTTACAAAAAATATTAAAATACGTTAAAACCATAAATTGAAAGTCGCTCTTTATTTATTGAGTAGAATCTTAAGTCTAACTTATATGAATCTACAAAGAATTGCATTCAGTAAAATGTATAATATAATTTTGCTGAGTGGGCTGTTCTCATCGGTGGCAATGCCGATAAATTTTTGTGTACTCCTCTTTCACATATTTTCGTATGGTAAATATGATGAGATAGCATCTATCTGAAATTTATGTTCTCAGCATTGACACGAATGTAACTCGCGTAATATTTTTGTTGGTATTAGCGCGTTGCTATTTTAATTCCTCGAAAGTCATTGCCAAAAAGAACTTGACCAAGTGTAGCGTAACCAGCAACGGATTCCAAAATATGAAACCGTATTCGACGAAAGCGTTATACAGCAGAGGCCGAACCCAATGTGTATGTAACGTAGGAATACCGTAGCCACAAACTGTGAAACCAAAGTAATTCTTAACGATGCGACGAACGAGCGCAACGACAAATAGCAAAAACACCTTAGAAAATGTTTATTGGGTTACGACGATCTAGCGCAGCGAGATGAGCAGCGCAACAGAATTCAGCACAATAGCGAAGAAGGAGCAGGAGCGTTGTAGCGAGGCAGCGGCAGCGTAGCGTAGGCGAGAGTACGAAATGCGAAAACAGTGCAACTGTCGGAATGCAGTAGACGGCAGCGGCACAACAGTGGTGGCGCAGCGACGTAGCAAGGTAGCGGCAGCTGCTAATAATTACAGCGGTAGCAAAGCAGCGGTGATGAAGAAAAAACGTCGTTTTTTCGACCTGGCTGTAATAATAGTAAATGATGATCCTCCAGAGTCATTTACTATTATTACGACGACCCTTGCGGGCGCGACACGAGCAACAAACCTTTATTTTAGAAATTAAATTTATTTAAAAGCACTGGTCCCTGCTCGGGCGCCAAAATGTAGGGTTGCGAGCGTTTTCCTCAACCACGAAAGCCACGCTAAAATGTAGCAGATGTATGTATTTTGGGCTGTGCACTTAAATAAAAATTAGAACGATGCGATTGAGAGCTGGTCAACAATTAGACTGTTTTATTCTACATTTGAATTTTATAAAAGTGCATGATGAGAAAACCTATGCGTATGTATGTTTTAATATGTATTGCAACTGCTCTCACGTGATGGCAAGTGCGGCGACTCCAAAGCTGTGACCCAACTGTAGCCATACATCAAAGATTTTGCAAATTTTTATAGTTGATCTCACTGAAAAAATCAAAAATGTTTTGACGTGCAGCTTTCTGCAGAAAATTCTCTCAAAACTGAAGATATAATTTTTCATAACTTTTAGATACACACTTGTAAAGACAGATAAATAAATAAACTCTCCACACGAAAATGCGCTTTTTTAAGATAACGGTAGAAATCATACGGCTGTTGCTAGTGTCAAATTTTAGAATTACCAGATTGTGCAGATTCCAAATCTTTCCCTCATAAACTCTATATCCAATTTTTTGTTACTAATTACTCAAAAGTTAAAATTTCACTTGTTATGAAAAAATAACCTCTTGCATGCACAGAAAATATTATACGGAATGTTACAATTTGAGATTGCAGTGTGCCTGAATTGGTGCAAATATACAAAAAAAAAGTGATTACACTTTAATTTGAATATTACCTTCGGAAGGACACAAAAAAAAATTTTTGCAAATTTCCAACATGTCAATTTACTAATTTTTGGCCGCCCATTACAGTGTGCGTCGCTTGCCCAGGTCGGCCTCGGCAGCGTTATTTTCCCGACGGAGTCGATGCTACAACCATGATGGCGACGGCGCCAAAGCGCACGGTGGTCGGCACAACTGCGCCGCGGCTGCGTACTTATGGTGATACCAGCAGTGGCTAGGCGTTGTGAGCAGTTTAGGCATCTGCCGGTCTGCAGAATCGGTCAAGTGCTTGAGAATAGCCGCCTTTAGGGCGTCCTCCTTACCCACCACAGGCACCGTGCGGAGACATCGGCTACCTCCGATATGGTCTTCGAATCGAGCGCAGAAACCACCAGGTTATACCGTTTGTTGTCATTTCTGACACTATGCACCTGGAAGCCCGCCTCGATTTGGAAGAAGCGCAGCTGTCGTTCACCACTTCGATGGTGTGCGGCAATGGGAGGGGACGTAGCACGGTTCCACACCCAAATATATATATATATATATATTTTTTTTTTTAGCACCATACAGTTAATTCCGCAGATTGTCTAACGCCCACACTATTGCCAGCATTTCATTTTCATTTGTGGCATAGTTTTCTTCGGCGCCACCAAGGCTTCTAGAAATATAGGCAATCGGCATATCCTTTCCATCGATTTCCTGGGACAATACCGCCCCAATAGCATAATTGGAAGCGTCAGAAATGAAATTAAATGGCTTTTCAAAATTAGGGAAGGCTAAGATTTCTGAGGACATCAGAAGTTGTTTTAGGGTTTCAAAGTCTTCTAGGCCATCTTGATTTAAAGCGATCGGAACTTTTCTAGATTGGTTCTCTTGGACTTGTGCTTGTTCACCGCGAGTGAGATGCGTGAGTGGTTTGGCTATTTTTGCGTAATCGCGTATAAATTTCCTGTAGTAGGACGTGAGACCTAGAAAACTCTTGAGTTCTTTCACATTTGTAGGAGGGATCATTTTTTGGATCGGGAAGAATGCCTTTTGGCGTGATTAAAGAGAAATTCGACGCTATTTTGTAAGAATTGTGTTTTTTCCAAATTTACTTTAAGGCCTGAAGATAAAAGTTTTGAGAATATTATTTCAATGTCGTGGGGGTGTTCTTCTTCGTTTTTACTTAAAATTATTATGTCGTCGATATAGACATAACATATCTTGGCTTTGTATTCCTTTAGGACATCGTCCTATAGATCCTGAGTGAGATCGAACTAAAACCATAGTTGATCACTCCCTTGTTGGCATTAATAGGATCGAGAGATTCCTCATTGAGAATAATGAGGATCTCGCGGGAGTTGCTTTTAGACTCGCTTAGCTTAGCGACCTTCCAATCATCCATGGGGAGGTCCTAATTGCTAAGATGAAGCAACTCCAGAGTTTCATTCGGCGAGGAGAGCTCTGCCGGAACACAGGCCCTAGAACGCGGACGGTTCGGGATCTGGTCTTTGGGGACAGCTAAAAGCCTGGCCCCGAGCAAGATTTCACCAACCATTTCGATGGGCAGCTTGTAGAAATCCGCTAAGCATTCATCTCAGCACGCGATGAGCTTTACGTGCCCCTGGTACCATCCCGCATTCCGGCATATGGGCGTGGGGCCAGGATTGGCCTGAAGGATGTCTTTGTAGACACTGAAGAGGACATTCTCCACCATTTTGCAGTTTTGGATGATTGCTTCCTTAGTATCAAATCGACATTTGCTAATTTATCGTTGTATCCCGCGCGCTTAATTCAATGCCTTATTGTACTCTTATCCGAACCTAGATTCTGGGAGTCAACATTAATAGTCATGTGTACACTATATTCATCAATATTTATCTTATTAATCTTTGCACTTTTGTTGACATAAAACTTTAAATTTCTCATATTCTTGACGTCATTTATATATTATTATTCTACCATGAATCAAATATTTCTCAAGGATTTCTTACTTTATATAAATGGTTTCAGCAGCTGGTGGAAGTCCTTTTTCTCGCTTCCTTCTTTGAGCTTCCATATTATTGTATTGTTCACTTCAGTTGAGGTCAGGTCTTTCTGATGAAGTCAGGTCGCTTTTTTGCTGGTTGGTTAAATTTTACTTTGTCACAAAATTTCTGCACCTGTTGCGTTGTTTGCACAATTTGTTAGTTCTTGTTCAACATTTTTATATATTTCAGCGATGTAATTTCTCCACAGTAAATTGAATGAATAGAACACTGTACATTGAAAACGAATAGAACACTGTACCCGTGTGTTTGCTTTTTTCAGAATATTATTATTGTACAAAAATAAATTAGTGTACAATTTGAAGCTTTTCGATTTATTTTTCACTTAAAAAAATTTCTTTTAAAAAATTAAAATTTTTTTTTTCAAGTCTGTTTTGACTTTACTTTTCACTAAACAATTTTATATATTAAAATTTTGGTATATTCTTTCAAGTTTTTGGTGACTTTACTCGTTTAATTTTTCAAGTAAATTTAATTTGACTTTACTTTTATTTTATTTTTTCAAGTCGATGTGGCTTTACTTTTGATTTACTTTTTCAAGTCGATGTGACGTTTACTTGCTTTAAAGTGAGTCCTAAGCAAATAAAATAAAAAAAGCTCTGCTTTTCCACTTAAGACTAATCTTAAATTAGTTTAACACTCGTATTTATAGCTAATCTGGAGCAGTGAAAATGTTACAGTCAGCTTAGGATATTGTTTATTTTTCCTATTATTTTTTTAGATAATTTGAAATTATACTTCTTGTTTTAAAGTATATTAATATTAGCAGAATCAAAGTCAAAAGAATCAATATAGTATAAATGATATAAGTTTCAACTGGAGTTTCTTGAATTTCCAGTAAATCAATATTGTCAAATCTTAATGCATCATCAGTTATCAGTTATAAAATATTATGAAGCTGAATATAATATTTTATATCTTTAAAATCACTTACATTTATCGATCTTATATATTCATTCATTATTTCTTTTACATTTTCATATTTTATATTATCAATTATTAATCTTTTTCGAAAGTAACTAAATAAGTTCCATTTAAAATTTTATTATTTACTTCATGTATTCCGGATATTATAATTGCTCCGTCATTAATTACATTTAATTCTTTGTTCTTATCCATAATTTTGGAACATTCTGTAAGATATTTTATATTTAACAGCTTAGACGAACAGCTTAAACAAGTATTATTATTTTTTTGAATCTTACACATTGATTTCTAATTCACATTTTTCCACACATCGATTATTGCATTTTGCAATTTTATCATTTATTAATAATTTTCCATCATATTGGGCTATCGAAATTGCATTATACAACTCACAAATTTCTCTTACTAGTATATTTGATGTATATTATTATACAGTCTTTATTTTGAGCTATCATAAATTTTGAAACATCAATTAAGTCTGTAATAGAAACTTTTTTTCTTTCATGTCCAATAATTTCTCTAATTTCTTCGTAATTTAAAATTCGTGCATTTAACAGTCCGATTTTACTCATTGTCACAGTTCTAACAAATCCTCTAATTCTTTTAGTATTTATTTATTTCTATGTAACGTAGCAACAACAAATTTTGTGTCTGTTTGAACATGTGGCATGTGACAAATTGCCTGTTATCATTCTGTACTAATTCTTTCAATTTCGTTTCTATTGTTATCATATCGTCATGGTCAAGTGTGTCCGTTATCCCCTTAAAATTGTTCCCAGCTCATTAATTGCTCTCTCTTTTCTGTGATCATTTTTCAATTTTTCTAAATAATTGTCATTTGTTCAATTTCTAATTATATCTCTGGTAGCCCTTGCAAATCTATATTTAAATGATCCTAATCCTCCCTTGTATAGTCCACAATATCTGTCAGGACCGCTACAATTTTGATGTCAGTCAACATCAGAAGAAACATTCTATAAAATTAAGTATATGTTGAATTTTGTATCTTTTTGTATGTTTTATATTATCTTTATGCACTATTCTATTTCTATTAAAAATCTATTAAAGTTTTCTTGAACTTGTTGTTCTTTATAACGGTGCTTTAATTTATTCCTTTCAACGATATTTCTTTCAAAAATAACATATCTGTATTTATATATTTTTTCATTTCTTCTTTTATTCAATCTATTCAAAACATTTGCTTGTGATTTTCTTAATAATTTCGTCATGCCTAATTTTGTTAAACAGGACCTCATCAGGTATCTTTTTGGTAACAGAATGCACCATTCATTATATTCTTTTACCGCCCTACATATTACTTCTAAATCATTTAAGAGGTTAAATTCCTCTTTAATGCAGCGTGCGATTTCGATTAAAGTTGAATGGACTCTTTCCACCTGTCCATTGGTTGTACTGTGCTTTGGCTCACAGTAAAATATTTTAATATCACATCTTTCAATCAAAGATTTGAATTGAAAAGAACAAAGTCCTGCTTCAGTATATGTTTTCTAAGCTCATTAATGTCCTGCCATTTTATACCCGAATCAATCACAAAGTTATATTTTTCTTCGGTGGAATTTCTATTTTCCACACTATTTTTTCTTGGCACTGTAGGATTTTTTTACCCACTTTAACTTTATTCTTTCATTTTTATTAAATTTGTCTTACCCACAAAATTAACGTAATTTTTTTATTTTTTTTATTTTATTTTTTTCATCATTGGCATTTATTTCTTCTTCAATGCCTCCTTGTATTAGTAATTCTCTTCCGAGATCCAGTGAATCATTTGTTTTTTTTAACAAATTATATCCCATTATTAAACCGCTTATGTCATAAAATCTTTGTTTTATGCTGAAAATTATTAGCTCTGAAAAATGAGCTATGATACTGAAATCATTCAATGTTTTCACTCTTTTTTTTATTACGAGTTCTTGTCTGTCGCAAGAATATTTGGGGTGCAATGGCAATTTGTTGCGTCTATGTCAATTAATATTTTTAGTATTTTGCCCGTGATGTTGCTCTTCCTCCAAATGTACGGGAGCAAGGGCATTTTTCTGAACAAGCTCCTCTTTTAAATTATTCTTTCTATTTTTTTCAATTGATTTTGTGCACTGTGGTACAATGTCTGTCTTTGTCCATTTTGTTTCCTAACTGTATTTTTAATGTTTCTATTTATGTTCGTAACTCTACAGTATGGGCTGCTATTAGCCTAGTAATTAGGTCTGAGTTTCCTGAATGCTCCTCAGTACACATATTTGTAAAATTTTTTATCAAATAATCCACTTTTTAAAAAAAATTTTCAGAAAATAGTTCAAAACATCTTCACAAAAATTCTTCAAATTATTTAAAAACCATTCACAATTATATGACTCTTTTATTATGAATTAAGTATTTATTAAGAATTTGTTACTTCTATGTAAATAGTTTCAGCAGCTGGTGAAAGTCCTTGTTTCTGGCTTCCCTCTTTAAGCTTCAGTATTTCAGTATTGTTCACTTTGAGCTTCAGTCTTCTTTCTGATGAATTAAGTTGCGCAACCGATATTTTGGTGCCGAAGATTTTTGAGCTGATTATAGATAAACTAGTTGAAAAGCCCGTCAAACGACGTTCTTCAATGGTATTTAACGTTCTGACCATAAAATCTTCTGTCCAGTATTTCGTTTCTAAAAGCTATTAATCTTTGAGCACTAAATTGTGTAAAATGGAATAATAACTTCTTATATCATTGAAAATTTTGTGTATATTTACTTTGAAAATATTTCTTTGAACACAACATTTTTTGTGAAAGTGGTTTCACATCCGGTCACTAACTTTCCTTGGAGGGTCCGTCCAGTATTTTAACTTTGATATCCGCAGCTCGCCTCGCTCTCGAGAAAGCCACATACAATTGCCCGTGGCTAAAGACAAATTTGATTTGATAAAAAATATTGCGTGTATTGATGTGTTACTAAATAAAGTTGATGTGGCACTAAATCTATCAAAGTTAACATGTGCAAACAACACACAGACACAGTTTCTCTGCGACTGCGAAAAACAGTTTTTCTGCGACTGCCAAACTATGATGGTTATGGTATGGTGTAGGGGGGGGGGGGGGGGTCCCTATCACAGAAAGAGAATAATGTCGTGTTAAAAAATGAGCGAGCAAGAGAGCAATGAAAGAGTGTTGGTAAGTTTTTATGTAGTTGGTAACGCATTCACCTTCACCGCAGTGAGGGTAGCAAATTATATATTGTATATGATATGTTGTGCTGAATTCAAATATGAGTACCGTTTTTCATTAGCAGCTCTAGTTTTCAAGATACAACAATCGATAGTCTCCATTATGACTGAAATTTAAAAAAAGGCAAAAAAAATATATATTTGTCAAAATTGAATATTTATTTTAAATTGCATGTAAAATGATTAAATATATTTACCAATTTTAATTTACATTTAAGAAATTTTTTTTCTGGGACATTCTAGAATGAGTACCTGGAGCACAATTGCTTATGAAGCTCCAACAATAGTCTGCCATCATATGAATAACCCATCTTCCTTGGTAACGAGATTCTAGTATTTTCATGTCCTGATGGAAACGCTCACGTTGCTCATCACTTGTGTTTCCTAAATTCTCTGGAAAGTAGGCTAAATGACTTTGCAGGTAGCGAACCTTGATGCTCATGTTACATCCAATATTTCGGAAATTGTTTAGCATGTTGTTCACTAATTCCTCATAATGAGTGGCTTTGTAGTTGCCCAAAAAGTTCTTGACAACTGCTTCAAATGCCATCCATGCACTCCGTTCAAGGTCAGTCATCGAATTTTTAAAATGAGGATCTTGGGGACCGGGACCTATGTACGCAAAACATTCTCCATCTTTATTTAGTGCCTTCACAAATTGTTTCATCAATCCAAGTTTTATATGCAAGTATAATTTTATCTCTGGTAACTACTAAGGGCTCTCGATTCACATTTTTAACACCAAGAACCATTGCATCTGTTACAGGCCAATCTTTTTTTTGCCAGTGATCTGGTTTGGCTCTGCTGTCTCAAAAGCATAAGAAGCAAGGAAATTTTGTGTAGCCACTTTGCTGGCCGAGGAGAAAATTAACCATTTTTAAGTCCACACACATTACCCATAGATATTCTTGGTACTTAATTTTATTCTTCACCAAAGCAATTGTATCATATTCTTCTTTTAATTTTGTTGAATGTGCAATTGGTATTGCCACATATTGGTTGCACAATAGTGCAATAAAACAAATTTTAAACTCCTTTTACAGCTGTCTAAAAATAACCGCCGATCGCTTGATTGATATCTATATATGCCCATTTCTTTTAAAAGTACAGTAATATCATTACAAAATACAACATTTTCTTCTTCAGAGAAAAAACGAAGTAAATTTTTCTCTCTTGGTCGGTAGAAAGTTATTTTTGTTCCGGGGTTCAGACAGTTTTTTTCTTTCAATCTCGAAGCAAGCAATTCACCACCTTCCTTTGATAGACCAAGCTCTCGAATCAAGTCTGATAACTCTTCCTGACTAAAGCTTTGCGGAGTTGATTGTGTTTCTGTAAACTCACTGTCTGAATCACGATCGCTATTTAGAGCATTACCTGCAGCAATTGATTCATCTGCTGAGAGCTCTAGAAGCTCATTAAATGTTGGAATTCGAATTTCATTTGAATGAGGAATAGGACGTCTTGCTGAGGGTATATCAGGGTACTTCCACTTGCCACGGTTATTTGTATTTTTGCCAGTGATGTTGACTTTGCAAAAGTAGCAATCATCAATGTGATTTTTAGATTCTCGCCAAATCATTGCAATTCCAAATTTCAGACATTTACGTTTACCATTGGTCCACTGAAGTAAATGTTCAATGTAAGTCTTGCAGACAATATGCGGAGCCCAATTTTTATCTTGGTCACAAAGTCTAAAGCCAAAGTACGCCAAATAGGATTTTTTAATAAATTCAGAAATTTACTTTCTGTTTTGTTTTAATGTAAATTCTCCACAAATGTAACAAAACACATCAGCTTTATTCACACATTTCCTCCGATTCATACTTAATATTATACAATTTAAACAATATTACACAGTAAAATATAAAAAAATCTACACAACAGATTAAGTAACGCACGCCTAATCAACACCACTTTGCTTAATGAAACTGCAAATTGATATGTGATATTTATACGTCCAAGCAAAATATGCGCTACGCCGAAAACATTAATAACGGCAAATTGAACACATTGACATAGCGGGACTTTTTGCTGTCAATAAGAAACACAGCTGCAAAAATATTAATATTTAGAACAATATTTTGAAGTAACATTTGTGCTACTTATATGTGCTACCATTGCTGTGAGCGTGGTTAAGTTAGTGGGGATATGCATATGTACGTAAATGTATGTGCATATCTTTAAAACTAGAGCTGCTAGGGAAGAATGGTTTACAGTTTTGAAATCAGCGCACAAAATTTATATAAAAGCAGTTGAACAAATGCAGACACCAAAAAAAAATTATTTTTTTGTTGCGCAGTGTAATTAGTCGACATTTATTTGCAGTGCGCGGTGTTAACGGCGTGGGGCACTGCAGACACATTCCTGCTTGAAAAATATATTGTTAGCTGTTGCATTTTAAGATTGATTAAGCCATAGTTGTATACAACAAACATATGCTTGTTTTAATGCTCCTATGGACTAGAATTATACCATAGCCAGCACTTTTTTCACAGAGTCATCTGAAAATTAAAGGAGTCAAAAATGGTGTTGTAATCACTATAAAAAATTCATGCCGAAAGTTATGGCTGCTTTTAGAGATTCCCCTCAATAACAGGCGTTGCAGCATGTTTTTCCCTATCTATATTCGTCCAACGGGAAAACAATTTTCCAGTGTAGTTCTTTTTGCCATCTTTCGGCCTAGATAGTCTTCTTCTTAGCTGGCACTACAACCGATGGTCGGTTTCAGGTATCCTTATCCGAGGCATTTTGGTAGTCTTCAGTGAAGTGAATTTTTCCATGGAGGGTTCCAGGCCCGACGCACAACCTCTATGAGGGGTAGTTTTGCCGCACACATTAGTTCACTACCCAACGGATGTTGAGGTAGCTATCCAGAGACGCCACAAGGAGGCTGTGTGTCGATTTGATTTGAGCAGGAACAAGGATCGTTCTGGGAACCCCCAGTGTGTAGCGATTAGAGACTTTACCCGGTAGCTCTCACCCTGATCCACCCGAAAAGTTGGTGAACTGTCTCTAGATAGTATGTTTCCTAAATATTAAATATTTGTATAAAACACATAACTTTAAATCTCATGTTAATAAAATGTTTTAATTATTTACCGGCTCTCCTTTGGGGAATACATCGCATATGGCATTAGCCCATTGATGCATCTCTTTATAAATAAATTTTACTCGTTGTCCAATATTATATTGGGCTAATGATTTTTTGTTTTTTGTGTCCAGGAACCCGTTTTTCTCATGGAATGTTAGAACGACTTGTCCCTTCACCGTAGTTTATTGATGGTTAATAAGAGAACCGTTGTTTATTAAAATATCTAGTGATGACTGGTTGCCAGGACCGAATTTTCAGCATTTTCTAGCACCATTTAAACGTTTTGCGAGTAGATCTTTATATTCCATCTCTGACTTAAATGAACGTCTAAGCTTTTATATATATTTATAAACCACTTAGACTACATATTAATAAGAAAATCACGGCGTTAAAACCACATCCGCTCTCGACTAACACGATCAATCCACTGCCACTCATTCTTGTCTTTCTTCATTGACTTGACTATAATAAATTAATTTGACAATAACAAAAAATTAATTATATTTCCTATATAACTCGACTCCAGAAATGATTTTCTTCTGAAAGCTTAAAAATATTTGATATAAATTTCTCTGCCAGTCTGTGCCGACGAACTCCATTTGGCTGAGATCACATACTAAACCTACTTCCTACAATATTTTCCAATAGGTCATATATGTATATAATAGTCTTTTATGAAAATAATTTACTAAAATTGAAAGCTATTAGTATTTAAATTATGTTTATTTAAGGCTTTCACAATTTGTGCTCATATGTTCCTTTAATGAAAGGTATAAAAAAAATATTTCCATGTTATAATATAAAATATTTTCTTATTATAACTATTTAACTTAAATTAAGAAATATGATTTTTTAAATTTCCAATAGATATAGTAAATTTATTTATTTCATGGAAGCTTTCGATTCGCCAATTACTAAAGAAAAGCTAACCAAACCGCTAACTCCTTGCTTTCTAGAAAGGTGGCAGCACTTGCCTGGCGACAAGTGTGAAAAAAGTCTGATTCTATGCACAGGCCTTAAAAACTCGAATTTGAGATAGCAAAGCTTCAAACCAAAGCCAACAAACTCGTACAAATGGGGACTACGCTAAGTTCTGTTTCAGCGAGTTGAGGCTGGCGAATCATATGCGACTAATGATGAAAAGTTATTACAAAATGCTTGTTAAATATTCAATTAATTATTAATAATATGTACAATTTTAATTAGATAAAGCGAATATAGAATGATCACGTAATTCCCAAAATTATTTACTTTTGTTAAAATATAAAAATATATTCCATAATTTAGAAAAGAAAAATACCATAAAAAGTATGTAAAATTACATTTAAATAGTTTTAAGTTATTTTTTTTTTTGAAATGATATAATTATAATTTTAAAAAATTATATACACATATTTTTATATTTCAATTTCTAATTAATTTTATTTATATTTTTAATAAAAGTATGTGAAAAAACCAATATTTCTTGTTTGTGTTTCATTCTCAGAGGGATAAAAATAGTCGATATAAAGATATACTCGTATGTAAAGTATGCAAACTCATTTGTAGAGTGGCTGTTTTTATATATTCTTAAGCCATCAGCCACCGCCCTACTTCGAAATAAGTCTCCTTCTACATGGATTTATGCAAGCGATGAAGAGAAATGCTCGAAAAAGAGACTCAATTTAGTTATTACGCCCGGCGAATGAGTTGAACATTTCATTTCTTCCTATTCCAGTCGAATAGACGTAAAATCACACAATGTAAAAATGTTAATTGTTTGCAATTTAAACATTTGCCATTTGATATAGGATGTTTTGTCTATATCCAGCTCAATAGGGATTGCATGAAGCAAGAGGAAATTTCCATGTTTAAATTGAATATCTTCCGAAAATTAGAGACGACAAAGCTTCTCAAAGTATTCCGTTTCCGAAGGGTGCAAAATAAACCGATAGATGAGACTAATAATAATTTTAATTTTGACCAACTGTAAAAAGAAGAGTGAAAATAAATCCAAAATTTGCTGATCCATCCACTCCCAAATTTGCCTATAATAAATTCACTATAATCATAAATAAGCGAAGAGAAAATCAAGGCAATTAATTAATAAACACGAAATTTCAAAACTAGCAACACTGCGTAGCCATTCATAGGCGAAATAAACTAATTACTAATAGTCAGCGCCCTAATGGCTGCAGAATGGCAAAAACCATTCTTTAATATATGTGAATGTAAGTATCAGTAGAAGTGACGAGTGAGAAAAGGAAAACGATTTTGTAAATCTGTAAGTCAACAATTTCACTTAGTGATAGAAAGAAAATTTAGGACTCAACGCCAGCCGAAACACAACTTTTGCTACCAGGCGAGCAGAAATCGTCAGCAAGCTACTACGGGAAGAGACCACCCGTAATGTATGCTAGCAAATTCTAATATCGCAATAATGGCGAATGACGTAAGCAACTCGTGTCAGTTGAATCATTTTTGGGAGTGATCATTTATTTTTTCTAATGTCGGAACAACTAGTCACGAGTACGGTAACTGACCCATGTAGCCAAAATAAATACCGGTAATGTGCCAACTTCAATACATGCACATCACCACATACATTCAACAATTCGCTGGACCTGCCATGGCAACATACGTCTCCCGACTATGGTACCTGCCCTATTTATAGCTAAATTAAATACCAGTGATCTGCCTATTTAAATACCGGCACAACAGCGATGCACATCACCAATGCATTCCAATATTTGCAGTACCCGCAGTGGCAACATACGTGTCCCGAGTATGGTACCTGATCCATTTATAGTTGAGTTAGATTCCGGTGATGTGCCAACTTAAATAACCGCACAACTCAGATGCACATCACCACATACATACCAATATTTGCAGTACCCTTGGAGGGAATATACGTGTCCAGAAAATGGTACCTACCCAATTTATAGCTAAATTAAATACCGGTGATGTGCGAACTTAAATACCGGCACAACTCAGATGCACATCACCAGATTCATTCAAATATTTGGAGTACCCTGGAGGAAACATACGTGTCCCGAGTGTGGTACTTGCCCTATTTATAGCTAAATTAAATACCAGTGATGTGCCTACTTAAATACCGGCACAACTCAGATGTACATTACCAATACATTCCAATATTTGCAATACACGCAGAGGCAACATAAGTGTCCCGAGTATGGTACCTGCCCTATTTATAGCTAAATTAAATACCAGTGATGTGCCTACTTAAAGACCGGCACAACAGAGATGCACATCACCACATACATACCTATATTTGCAGTACCCTCGGGGGAATATACGTGTCCAGAATGTGGTACCTACCCAATTTATAGCTAAATTAAATATCGTTGATGTGCGAACTTAAATACCGGCACAACTCAGATGCACATCACCAGATACATTCAAATATTTGGAGTACCCTGGAGGAAACATACGTGTCCCGAGTATGGTACTTGCCCTATTTATAGCTAAATTAAATACCACTGATGTGCCCACTTAAATACCCGCACAACTCAGATGCACATCACCACATACATACCAATAATTGCAGTACCCTCGGAGGCAACATACGTGTCCCGAGTATGGTACCTGCCCCATTTATAGCTAAATTAAATACCAGCACAAGTCAGATGCACAGCCCCACATGCATTCAAATATTTGCAGTACCCGCAGAGGCAATATACGTGTCCCGAATATAGTACTGCTCAATTTATATGTAAATTAAATACCGGTGATGTGCCAACTTAAATACCGACACAACTGAGATGCATATCACCACATAGATTCAAATATTTGCAGTACCTGTGGAGGCAATATACGTGTCCCGAGTATGGTACTAGCCCTCTTTATAGCTAAATTAAATACCAGTGATGTGCCTAGTTAAATACCTGTCCCGAGTATGGTACCTTCCCCAACATTTAGCAACACAATGATGCTAATTCCAAAGCTACTCCATTGAAAGAACCAGCTAATGTTCAAAGTAGTAAATTCTTCCCTACAGCAAACGAATATTAATATGAATCCCTCGACTCTCTCGCGCTGCTTTTTGCTGCCAAAGCAACTTAACGTCATTTCTACATTTATGAACATCTTAGTAAATCATCCAGAAGACTCCACCAGTACAAACGAATACATTCAACTTTACATGGAAGCCCTTCATCCTTTTAGAGCGGAGTGGGACCTTATTTTTACAGATGGATCAGACACCAGTGTTGCGTTTGCAGTGACAAATGACCTTGGTGACACGATAGTTGTCGGTGCTTTGCCTATGTACTGCCGAAGCAGCTGCCATGCATGAAGAGGTACTTTTCGCCTCCAAAGCACATATCAAATATGTTATATGCAGTGACAGCGAATGTACAATCGAGGCCCTTTTAAACGGAGAACATTATGAATTGTTGCTTCAAAATATCCCAGAAATCGTACTTGAACATAAAAAAACAATTAAAATCATGTGGGTCCCTGGACATATTGGGATCCGTGCAAACAAAAGGGCAGATGAAAGAGCAAAGATATGCGGAAAAGAACTATTGCATATATTTAGTTATTTTTTATCAAAAGACATACGCAAATTGCTTTGAACTTTTCTAATGCTAAGTTCAACAGGGAATGGATTGCATATCAACACCACTGCAAAACATTTAATCCCACTGGTACAAAACCAATTTATCCTCACGATTGTTCAGGTTAAGAACCTTCATACGCCTCAGAAGAGGGTACACCATAATAATCCACAGTTATATTCTAAGCGGCACTCCTAAGCCAACCTGTGTTATCATATATTTGACGAGTGTCCTGGACTGAACCAAAGCAGACTAATTGAAATTGGAAATAAGAAACCATCAAGCTGTTTCAAGTGCTTCAATGTGGATAATATTAGTTCTATAAATAAATTTTTAAAACTATGTAATATTAAAGAGATCTAATAGAATATGCCAGATACAAATGTATAATTTTAGTGATATAATATTAATTTTACAATCGTAAGTTAACAAAATCCTAAGTCCCTGGTAACCAGCGCTTTTTACGTTTGTGTAATAATTATTTATAATACAAAATAAAATTTGTTTCATGTACATTTAATGAGAGGTGACTTTTCTTATGTATTTTCATCTGCTGAATTCGAAAATAAAGGTTAAATTTTTTTTCATGGAACAGTTTTTGAGATATTGTAATTTTTGTATTTTTTCGACCTTTTTTCACGTGACAACTCATATCTGCATTCTCTTCCGAGGGCTTTCCTCCAGATCAAACTTCGTATGTCAAAGTTGGACGCACAACAATTTTGTACATCCATAGCATTAACTCTGATCGAAGATCCCACTTCCTACCAATTATCTTTTTCCATGACTAAAGTGCAAACCCTGCTTTGTGTAGTGTTTAATTTCCAGTTCAGTTTCGACTCCATGATTACACCCAGGTATCTGGCACTCGAGGATAGTTTTATTTAAATGAGTTAACTTAAAAGTCGGTATTTTGGTTCGCGTGGTAAACGTGGGACAATCGGATAGTATCACGATATTTTTCCCCCAATACTTCTTGTCAATGTTGAACTGGGCACATAATTCAATAGCGTGAAACTCCGCTTGAAAAATGCTTAGGAGAGAAAAGAAAAAATGACGAGTGTGAACAGGAAAATAGTTTTGAAAATCGGAATTTGTGCGTGACTGGATTCAATAATTTCACTTTGATACACAAAGTTTTGCTACCAGCCGAAACACCAGACGAGCAGAAATCGATAGCAAGCGACTACATACTACTAAAGTATGCTCGCATATTGCAGTCAAACAATAATGGCGAATAACGCAAAACGTGTAAATTGCATGCGCAAAAAAAATGTGTAAATTGCATGCTTTTATAGTGTGTTCAAATTACTATAACCTGTACACATACTTGAGGGGCTTACTTTAAACTATATGCTTATAGAGAATTCTGTGGGCATACTTTTAGGAGCACACTTAAAAAATTTATGGCTATTGATACTTTGAGGATGTTTTATTATATTATTGCCAAATGGTAACACGAATTTTTGTAAATTGAGAAGGCAAGTGCAAAAAAGCAACCTGTTGCTCCAGGGCAAGTGAATGGCTCCTAGCGATGCTGTTTAGTCAAAATAGTATTAAAATGAAAGCACGTTCGTATGTGCTGCTGAGATTATTAAAAATATGATTCCTGAAATTCTCTCGCTTTGCATGGGTAAAGTTGTATCTCTGTATCCTTTATTATTACTTATTTCAATTGCACCCAAATCAATTTGCAATGAGGAATATATATAAAAAGAGCACATTCGTTTGACCCATGTACCAAAGAGGAGGGACAAGGCGAAACAGCCGAATTGAGCGCGTCCTCTACAAAGTCGTGAGGGTTTATGTTAGATCAATTTTGTAAGTCAAATATCTGAAAGTCATAAGTGCGTCCTGATCTCATCTACACCGTAGCGAATGAATTAGTACTCCCTGGAATGAATGAGGAAACAGGAGCCATTTGAAAGCTGACTTTTCTATGGAAAAGGTACATACTTCAAACATATTCTGACTTTGCACACTAATTTATTATATTTATTCTATACATTAAAAGTGGTAATTACTGCAAAATCTGAGATGTGTTCCGATTTAAAAAATTAATAAAAAAAAAATTTCCAAAATTTTTGGGGTGGTAAAAAACTGTAACAAAGTCGGGTGGAGCACTTTTTTGGTCCAAAAAATTTTAAAAAATAATAAAAATAGCAAAAAAAAAATTTCACTTCGGACTTGAATGTGGAGAACCCATTTTTCTACTAACTGTTAAATATTTATGTATTTTTCTCTGTTGCATTTATAAAAAGTAATTAAATTTTAATGAAAATATTTACCCTACCAATGCAGTCGATGACAAAACACGTAAAAAATTAACACTTTGAAAAAACAAAGTTCGCATCGCGAACCCACACCGACTGCACATGATAGTGCGAAGACGATTCTAACCTCAAACGTCAATTTCTTTTTTTCGGTATTTACGGTAAGTTTTTTTCATTTTTTTCGCACTGAAACATCTCGCGCTTTTTTTTCCATACATTTTTCAACCATAACAGGCATTCTCCGAGCATTTCTACCTGTTCTAACGGCCAAAATTCAAGTCCGAAGTGAAACTTTTTTTTTGCTATTTTTATTTTTTTAAATGTTTTTTGGACCAAAACCGTGCTTTCCCCCGAATTCTTTTGAAATTATTACCAACCCCCTAATAATGGAAATTTTTAAAAAAAATTTTAGGTCTTTTTTAGCAAAAGCCCCTTCTCTGCAGTATTACCGATTGTTTAAAATCAAGAATTATTTTAATATCGTATCCGTGCTTCCAGTGTGTTGTAATATGTAAACGTACGATTTTATCGAATATTTAGTACTATTTCAATTTAGCGTCTTGCAACACTGCAAACTTAGCGCCCAAAGTCGCGAAATGAACAATGCCAGAGAAATTTTGAATCATTCAACCAATTGTTCTCGTACTACTTAATTTAATACTAGTGGAGATAAATTGTATTTGTTAATTAAAACAATACGGTGCTTGTGATAAAGTTATGCTGTTTAATATAATAAATAATAAAAATATAAATTATTCACTTTGCCATGGTCTGAGTGCCGGTTGCGGTGAAATATGTTGAGAGCACTGCATCGAAATTTGCGAATTGTTTTATTGTTTATAAATTTAAACTGAAAAATATGAATATAAGTTAAAGAAAATATTGAAATGAAATGAAAAGCAGTCCAATTGTTTATAAGCACACATGTTTGTATCAATGGGCACATGGGAAGTAACTCGCACTCCACGGACTTGCTTTTCTAGTTCATTACCCACTGGAAATTTGGAAGCTGCCAATGAAGGACGCAAGGAAAAGTTTCTGAATTTCACTTATTTATTAACATACTCGTACATATTTCTACACATTTAAGTCAATCACTATCAAATGATTTCTCCTGAAAATCTTAATGAACTCTCCATATTGAAAAAATGTATTGTTGCGATCGTGGTTTTTGGCGTCTACCGTCTGTATGTTTGTTTTGCTTCTCTCCTTCTTTTCTTCCTTCCACTTGCCCGCTTTTCTAGTGAATGCGGCCAGTCAAAAACCTACCTGACTATTCTGAGGTGGAGATGGCGCTGCCTCAGAATAGTAAAAATTCGAAAGAAAGGTAACTGACCGACTTGACCGCTGGGCCGGTCAATGATGGAATAGCGGAAGAGGCCGAGGATATGGAAAATACGGTTTTAAGAGAAAAGGGGAAAAACATTTAAGGAGTGGTAGGGAAAAAACGGTCTCTGTGCAGTTTAAAGTGTTTGGGAAGAAAGTTGTTTCCAGTTTTTTTTTGTTGCCGCGCGCGTTTAAAATTTGCGTTTTTACTGTTGATGTATTCGGATTAATTGTTGATTGTGTGACTGTGCACTGAAGTTAGAAAAAAATAATATAAATTGAATTTGAGTGTTTTATTAGAACAACGTATTTCAATTAGGCTCATTTGAGAGAGAAAAATAACCTTATTTACATTCGTGTACTGAAAATATTCAAATTACCACAAATTCCGGATTTTTCTGTTTAGAAATTCTCTCGTCTCGTCGGTTGTTCCTGTTATTTGTTCTGATACAGTAAAAGTGTGAAGGGTACCAAAAAAAAAATTTTTTTTGAATTCAAGTACATACAATTTTCCATTGATTAGTGATTGTGCTGAATAGAGTGATAACTGCTTGTTTCCGGCCCATCCCATTCGAGAATCGGAGTTAAGTTTTGATACCGATAGAGAAAGGAGACTGCCGCCCGCCCCCTAAAAATAACGATAAAGCTATGTATATACGTATATATGGTATTTATTTAACTTATTAAGTAGGTATGTTATTTATTTAAATTTTTATTAGAAAAGTAGCATGTCTTGTTATGTTTAAATTTATGTGTAATATGTGAGGCTAAGGCGGCAATTATGGGGCGCGCTCGCTTGTCGTCAAGGCGGAGGATGCCCGGCTGAGAATCGGCAAAATGGTGGTTGGAGTTTTTTTTTTTGTAGGGTTGCTCCACCCGATGCAGTGTGGCGGGTTGAGGACCACGACCATTGCGGTGAGCTAGCCGCGGCCACCACACTACATCATTCTAGTGGTGCGGTAACAGTATTTAGAATTATAAACAAAAGCCGGCAAGTTTGTTGGCGCAGCATTCTGAAACACAAATTTTCTTATGGAATGGAACAAGTGGTTCTTGTTTATATTCAAAGAGCGTGGAGTTACTCGAGCGGTTTTTTTCAATGTACGAGAAGTACTTAACACACCTATTAGTGTTCCAAGGAACTTTGTTTTCTCCTAGTTTTTTTGTATAGAAGAGGCCTTTACCCTTCTATTTATGATTATTTTAATTTTAAAAAAAAATAATTTACGATACAAAATTCTGCAGAACTGCTAAAACTTCGTCACATCGGAGCAATAGAACACTGCTGATTACTTTTTATTCAAGTTAAAATCCTTCCCCTTGCTTCTGTCACGGATCTGCCACCAGAAAGGCGTATATCTGTTGCTGACTTACCTTAAATGCGGGTGGTCTCGTCAAATGCTGACCTACGCTTTGTGTGTGGTCCAACGGCGAAAGGGGGAACAGGATGTACGGTTACAGCCATGGAACCTTCAGGTTACCTGAATCACCTACTGGGTGGCAGGTAGAATTGAGACGTAGACATTTTTAGATTGGCAGTCAAGTTTATTTCGAGAATGGTTCACTTGTTCAATTGACAGGGTTAACTATATTTCATTTCTGAACTTTACAGTTGATAACAATCATAATTTCCAATTCGAACCAAAATAATCAGTTATCCCAAAGAACTACCGAAAAGTACCCTAAGTATTCTAATGACGATATCTGAATAAAATGTACATCGCCATGATGTAACTAGCACATTAATGGAAAAGTAAAAGGTATTTCGAAGTCGGTATAGCCCGGCTTTAGATTTCTTTATTCGTTATACTTATTCTTAATATTACTGGCAATTTCTTATGAAACATTCGTAGTGGTGGAGAATATTTCCAATTAAATAACCCTATTAATATTCGAGGCCTTCCAATGCCTCCATATCCATAATTGCTAACCACATCATTATTAAATAACTGTTTATTTGATTATTTTAATACCAATACAAGGATGCATAAAAACCAAACAATAAATAATTTTAATTAAATATATAATATATAAAATTAATAATGCGCGTATTTACTACACCTTTTTTCATGTATTATTAATTTAATACGATTTTAGTCCATTCTTATACTTAAATGGAATATATCTTTGATCTGTAAACATACATTTTATCACAATATACTTTATTCAGTGACGTTGCTCAAGAACTCTGGTGTAGATGTTTGGATCAACGATATTAGGATCATCAGGATTCATCTTTTTTTTAATGTTGGTTCAAACTTCACACTTCACATGAAAGTATATAACTGTATAAAATAAAAGACTAACTCTTGAATTCTCTTTTTCGCTGTCCGTTTTTTATTCAGTAGTCCCAACTTAAATCCAGCTACCAATAAATGTTAATTCTATCTTTATCTATTACAATTAAATGCAAGGTATAATACCAGAGCTGCCTTATAACTATTACACACTCTTCCATTTCTCAACATTTTCCATTGTTTTTTCATATACTGCATTATTTAATAATTTGAAGAAATTTTTTCAAATTCATTTTTCGCAAGTGTTCTCTGAAAATTATTCATATCAATATAATTCTTCAACCCGTTAGATTGCTTAAATTTCAAAATCCTATGAATTTTCACAATTAGCACTGTTGAAGATTTCGATAATGAAAATATAATTTCGTTTATTATTTAAATCTATAATAAATTTATTAGTTTTTGATTTATTATGTGCTTTTTTAGTCTCGGCACAGAAGGGTAACTCATTGTGTATATCATGAATATTTTCAGGATAATCTAAATCAACTTCTAAAATATAACCAAAGTATCATTTTGAAAAACTATCAACATGGAGGCAGCACTTAATACTATCAACATGGAGGCAGCAGCGTATTGGAAAGTATATGATGAAGCGGTGCTATTCGCTTCTAGATTTGCCAAAGCGTACTTGGATGCCCAGAGATGGAGGAACTACTCCAAAATAGAATTAAAATCGTTGAATCCCAGCGAAGAAGCTGGGGTAAATCTGGGAAGGAGATGAAGACGATGGTCTTCATCAGTAAAATGGGGAAATAATCCCTACAATAATAAATATAAAATATATAATAATTATAAATATTTTTACATTAATAAATAATCAAAAAAAATGTGATTGGTTGTTATTTTTTATTTATATTGATTTTGTGTGAATGATACGAAATTTTAGGTTCTGAAATTTTCTTGTGGATATGCTGATGCTTATGTTGGTGTTGTTATTGTTGCTGTTGTTTTTGTTGTACTTGCAGTGCCCTAATTCACACAATATATTTTCATATACATATATAATGTATGCAAACTTGTAGAAAATTTATGATGGCAGTGGATAAAATTAGTGGCGATATTAAACACACGGAATTACTCTCAGATAACTTTATTATAAAAAAGGGAAGATAAAAGGAAGAAGAAGCATACATTCATATATGTCATAATTGACGTAGGTCAGTAATACACTGAACACAATTAGAGTTCATTCATTAATATTTACAACATTCCCTCTTAATTAATGATTTCTTAAAATACTAATTCTTTAATAAAAGTTCAAAAAATTAAATACAAAATTTAATCGATATTCATTAAGCCCATCTTCATGACGCAAAAGTTATGCTTTGCTATAGGAAGCGCCTCGTTAAGATATCAGCAACCATTTCCAAAGTGTTGATATGTTGTATTTTTAGTTCTCCGCTGCTGACTAGTTCTCTTACAAAATGATGTCTGATGCTTATGTGCTTAGTTCTTGCACTGTAAGTTCCGTTTTCAGTAAGATGGATAGCACTTTTATTATCGTAAAAAATTGCAACATCTGTGCAAACTCCGTCTAGAATTTCTGCCTTCAATTGTGCAAGCCATATAGCTTCTTGATATGGAATTTTGGACATATGTTCAATTTGCTCTGTCGAAGTCGGCGACATATCCCAAGTTTTTGATTGGGATCACTTGGAATTTTAACTGGATCACAATCATGCATGTTAAATCGCTTCAATATTTGCTAGACATATTTTCGTTGTGAGAGAGTAATGATACCATTCTCAAAATTGTTTTTGATTTGTATACCTAAAACATTTGTAGCATGACCAAGATCTTTCATGCAAAAATGTTTAGATAGTGTTGATTTAAGCTGGTCTCGCCATTGGTTATTGTTGTAAAAAATAAGCAGATCATCGACATAGACTGCTACGACTACTACAGATTCACCATTTCGACGTAGGTAAATGCAAGAATCTGTTTTACATCGTGGATACCCAGCTTTAGATAGAACTTCATTTAGTTTAGAGTTCCATTGACGGCTTGCCTGTTTAAGGCCATATAATGCCTTTCGAAGTTGTCAAACACGTCACCTTCTGTCATAGTATTCTTCAGGTTGATGCATAAAGATAGTTTCGTTGACGTCCCCGTGCAAAAACGCAGTTATAACGTCCATCTGGTCAATTCGTAAACCAAATTTAACTGCCATAACCTTATTGATGAATACCGGACTACAGGGGAAAAGGTTTCAAAATAGTCCACACCTTCTCGTTGACTGCAACCTTTGGCGACAAGTCGCGCTTTGTAACGCTCAGTTTTTCCCTCAGTCCAACTTTCGTTTGAAGACCCATTTACAACGTATGCATTTACGACCAGGCGGCAAATTAACAAGCTGCCAAGTTTGTCTATTAAACGATATGCCTTTTGATTTTCACAGTATCCAACAAACAAATACTCCTTTGATTCCATTATCACTCCGGAAACGTTTTATCTTCAAACCAGTTTGGTTCTCAACTAAGTTTTTAAATATACAAAACTTGTTAAACGTTTCGTTTTTGTTTTCCAGCATATACACGAACGTACGCCTACTATAGTCGTCAACCAGTACCAACACATAGTTACTGCCGCCAATTGACTTTGTGTCCATTTTGCCTGCTAAGTCCGCATGAATTAGCTCTAGTAACCGCTTCGCTCTGGATCCAGTATTTGGAAAAGGTTTTCTTGATTGTTTTCCTTTACAGCAGGCAACACATGCACTGATGTCTTCACCAACATATGATATTCCAATTACACCACCGTTTTTCATTTTCTCCATATCTGAACAATTGAGATGTGCAAGCCTGCGATGCCACAAATTTATCGAGACTTCAGTTTTAGCAACTAATGCCAAGTTATTATTAGAAAGAACTCCACAAAGCTTGAACAAGCCACACTCGCGTAAGCCAAAAGCCAGCAAATTATTTTTTCCATCACGTATTTCGCATTTATTTTCAGAAAAAATCACTTTATAGCCTTTAAGAACAAGTTGACTTACAGATATAAGATTTGCTGTTAAGCTAGGTACACACAGTACATCTTTCATTTGTACATAAGCGCGTTCATCATTAATATTTACGGCCAGTTGAACTGTTCCAACGCACTCCACTTTCATATTGCCGTTATTAGCCGCCTTTATATCCGAGCTTCCACAATTCTTTAATTCCGTCATCCACTCCTTGTGCATTGTCATGTGCCTGGTAGCACCTGAGTCAATGTACCAATCGCACTTTCCAGTTTTATCGGTTAAGAACGCAGCACTGAAAGCAAAAAACGTATTGCGGCTTTCATTCACTTCAGAACTCGATCCCCTTGATTGCTGCTGTTTTTCATTCGTCTTTTTCTTCTCAGGCACTTATTTGCCTTATGGCATTTTTCTCTACAAGCATAACACGTAATACCACTAAATTTTCTATTGAATGGTTTACGATTTTTCGCAAAATATGCAGTTTCAGAGTTTGATATAGTTTTTGTTGTTTCCAACAACAATTTGGATTTCACCATGTCACTTGTAAGTAATTTTACACTTGATTCCATGGCCATAATCATTGGCAAATAATCGTCACTTAAACCCGCTAATAAAAATATCGCTAGCCACTCATCTGGCACTTTAAAACCAGCCTCATTAAGTCTGTGGGCTGTAGAAACTATTTCACTCACATACACATCCATCGATGCGCAATTTTCTAATTTAGTATTCACCATTTTTCGCATAAGGGTGACTTTTAGTACTGCGCCAGTGTCTTTAAAAATGTCTTGTAATTTTTTCCACACCTCTTGTGGTGTATTGGCATCTTGTACATGCACAAAATTTGTTTTATCAATAGTCAAAACTATTGCTGCTTTTGCTTTTGCATTTTTCCTTTCGTCTGTCTCTTCACCTTTGATACACTTGGACAGATCTTCAATTGCTAAGTAACTCTCAATTGAGTACTTCCACGATGAATAGTTCTCCCTACCTTTTAGCTTTTCAATAGAAGCAAGCAACGACGTTGACATTTTTGCAGCTTACGTTGTTTGTGTTGTTGTTGTTGTCGCTTCTATATTAACCTTAGATTCCTCTTGGTTGCTGCTTTTGACCATGTGTTTTTAAGACTTTAATTTTATTTTGTTTTTTTATTTTATGGAATGGATTTATTGTAGATGTTTTGTTTTAGTTAATTTTTTTTTTTTTATGTGTCTTGTAATTAATAACTTTTTACGTGCTCTATACAAAAGCACAATGAGCACGATGGTGGCAACGACAAAGTTAATTTGTTAGAGTTAATGCTTTTTCTTTTTGTATCTCCTTTTTTAGCACTATTCTCACTTTCACTATTGTTTAAAGTTTATTTCTTGGGTAGTTCTGGGCCCATAACCTGTAGAAAATTTATGATGGCAGTGGATAAAATTAGTGGCGAAATTAAACACACGGAATTACACTTGTTTACTCTCAGATAACTTTATTATAAAAAAGGGAAGATAAAAGGAAGAAGAAGCATACATTCATATATGTCATAATTGACGTAGGTCATTAATACACTGAACAAAATTAGAGTTCATTCATTAATATTTACAACAAAACTCTTTTCATTTAAAAATGTATATGTTACCAGTTCATTACGTGTCCAATATATACACACACACAACTAGGTTGTGGCTGCCTGCTGCCTTCTAACTATTTCAAACGCTCAGCCCCGCTCCCCTCTAGTCTATACTCAAGAACATCAATCTCATTCAAATTTTAGTACAGGCAATCCAACTCACCACCACAACAACAACAAAATAGTTTGGCGCCTGAATATACAAAGGTATTTCTGAACCACAATTATGACTAAGCAAATATGGAGAATTTTTGAAGCAAATCCAGCACATTTATACCAAAATCTTCAATAATACTTAAACATTTTCCGACTTATTACTCCGATTTTTCAAACGGAGCAAAATATATTTACAATTCTTGCATTCACATACATTCTTTTTACTCATTTCTACATTTTTACTCCACAATCCCCATACAAGCTATGAGCGATAACTTTAATTAACAAGAGCCACAAGTACTTTATTGTTACAAAATTTCATGCCGCTCCAGTAAAAAGTTACAAGCATTTGAATGTTGCAAACTTAGATAGGTGTAGGACGCACCGAACAGAAGTTAGGGCCATTTGAAGTTTTAGCAGTGTTTGATTTGGGACTCAAGGGTAGCATAGCTACGATATCTTAAAATGATAAGAAACATGCCAATGAAGCAAAAAAAGACAATATTTTCATGTCGGTTTTTAAATACAAAACGTTCAATGCGATTATTATATAATCCTTTCACTTATACAAATCATCTTTTAATTGTGAACAACTGTTTTTTTTATGTTGATTGGTTCTCAAGTGATGATACCATGATTTAGTTGATATCTTAAGCTTGCATATTTCACAATATTTATAACTGCAAGTTGGTTCTTCCTCATTTATATCATCTTTTATAGAGTTATTTAAGTTTAAAGACAGTCGACTGATCTCAACTTCTGTAAACTTCTTACTTTGCATATTCTCACATTTATGTTATAGTTTGATTATGTGCAGCTTTTCATTTTGCTCTTCAATTAATTGTTGTTCTTGTTGTTAATTATTGTTTTCTGTTCTTTAATTATTTCATTTGATTTTTATGTACTTTTTCTATATGATTTTTTAGGTTGTTAGAATGATTATTCTGAATATTCCCAGTTGAATATTAAAACGGCCGAATTCCAATTTTTCCAGCGCTGGAGCGGGAAGCGATTTACCAGAGCTTTAAAACTTTAATATATAATAATTAATTCAGTGATTACAACAGATAAATTTGATGAAATAAAATGCTTACACTTTTGGTCTTCTTTTTGTGGCCGCTTAGAATTCAGAGTGACAATTAACAAAGAAAATAAAGAAAATGTGATGGGCCAAACAAAATTTAATAAGGAAATCGATTATTTAAATTCCACTAGTTTACACCGAAAATGTACATTTGATGAGAGGTGACTTTTCTTATGTATTTTCATCTTCGAAAATCAAGGTTAAATTTTTTTTCATGGAACAGTTTTTGAGATATTGTAATTTTTGTATTTTTTCGACCTTTTTTCACGTGACAAATCTCTCGTATATCTCGTATAAATATCTCGAGCTAGAAATTTCCGATTGGGTTGTTCTTGGTACCCAATGCAAGGTCTTGAGATGATAAACAAGCATGTATAATCGGATCGTTGATTGGTTCAAAATATATCGGTGAAAATAGGGCAGATATAAGCAATTGAGTGAATAAATCCACTCCATATTTTCCAAAATGAACGACCCAATCGGACATTTCTAGCTCGAGATATGAGTTGTCACGTGAAAAAAGGTCGAAAAAATCCAAAAATTACAATATCTCAAAAACTATTCCATGAAAAAAAATTTAACCTTGATTTTCGAATTCAGTAGATGAAAATACATAAGAAAAGTCACCTCTCACCAAATGTACATGAAAAAAATTTTATTTTGTAAACTAGTGTTATCGGAGTCGCCGTTGGCAGGGTTGTTAACAGTAAATGGTACATCTAATTGTTTTTTAAAGTTCCTAAATTTTATTTTCTTCCTTTGGCATCTTTGTCACTCTTTTATTACATTCCTCTCGATGACGCATTAATGCTGTTTCTTTATAAAAATATAACAAACATGTATTACACAAATGCATTTTTCTACAATGTTTTGTTAGCTGACTATTGATTACTCTATACTCGTAAGTAAACAAAAAAAACACAACTTTTGGTATCAGTTTATATATATATATATATATATATATATATATATATATATATATATATATATATATATATATATATATATATATATATATATATATATATATATATATATATATATATATATATATATATATATATATATATATATATATATATATATATATATATATATATATATATATATATATATATATATATATATATATATATATATATATATATATATATATATATATATATATATATATATATATATATATATATATATATATATATATATATATATATATATATATATATATATATATATATATATATATATATATATATATATATATATATATATATATATATATATATATATATATATATATATATATATATATATATATATATATATATATATATATATATATATATATATATATATATATATATATATATATATATATATATATATATATATATATATATATATATATATATATATATATATATATATATATATATATATATATATATATATATATATATATATATATATATATATATATATATATATATATATATATATATATATATATATATATATATATATATATATATATATATATATATATATATATATATATATATATATATATATATATATATATATATATATATATATATATATATATATATATATATATATATATATATATATATATATATATATATATATATATATATATATATATATATATATATATATATATATATATATATATATATATATATATATATATATATATATATATATATATATATATATATATATATATATATATATATATATATATATATATATATATATATATATATATATATATATATATATATATATATATATATATATATATATATATATATATATATATATATATATATATATATATATATATATATATATATATATATATATATATATATATATATATATATATATATATATATATATATATATATATATATATATATATATATATATATATATATATATATATATATATATATATATATATATATATATATATATATATATATATATATATATATATATATATATATATATATATATATATATATATATATATATATATATATATATATATATATATATATATATATATATATATATATATATATATATATATATATATATATATATATATATATAAATATACATATATCTATCTATATATATATAAAATTAAGTGGCAAAACTTCCTGTTCGCATACTCCTCCTAGACGGCTTGCCCGATTTCAATGAAATTTTCAGGGGTGATTGGGGTCTGTGTGGAGGGTGCACATAAAATGAAATTTTCAGAAGTGATTGGGGTCTGTGTGGAGGGTGCACATAAAATGAAATTTTCAGAAGTGATTGGGGTCTGTGTGGAGGGTGCACATAAAATGAAATTTTCAGAAGTGATTGGGGTCTGTGTGGAGGGTGCACATAAAATGAAATTTTCAGAAGTGATTGGGGTCTGTGTGGAGGGTGCACATAAAATGAAATTTTCAGAAGTGATTGGGGTCTGTGTGGAGGGTGCACATAAAATGAAATTTTCAGAAGTGATTGGGGTCTGTGTGGAGGGTGCACATAAAATGAAATTTTCAGAAGTGATTGGGGTCTGTGTGGAGGGTGCACATAAAATGAAATTTTCAGAAGTGATTGGGGTCTGTGTGGAGGGTGCACATAAAATGAAATTTTCAGAAGTGATTGGGGACTGTGTGGAGGGTGCACATAAGAAATTTAATGTGTGTATCATTGCTGGAAGTGTATGGCATAAATCTGGAAATGCCATGTTTTTCACACGACCAGCTATACGTGGCGTGTTCATGAGTTGGAAAACCATCTTCTCTGTACATTGACGCACCGGAACAGAAAACAAAAAATGTTGTTTATCAAGCTGCGTTACATTGAAAAAAATGTAGAAAAATCACAAATAAATGATTTTCAACACAATATAAATTCAACTTTCTTTTCTTTTCAAAACACATAATTTCTCGCAGGGCAACTCCTGCGGGGTCAGCTAGTGTATATATATATTTTTATATATATATATTTTATATAATTTACCTTGAAATGTGTTTTATCCAAACATAATGAAATTTCTCATCCTCTTCCAGCAACAATAAATTAATGTGATTTATTTTTTCTTTTTGCGTACTATAATATGGTCCCACAATATTATTATTATCAATTAAACCAAAAAGGTTCATAATAATTTGAGGATTATTTAATTCAAAATCTTTAATTTTGTTAACCGATAATGGAAAGTTTAAGTCTTTAAAATATAAAACAATATTATTTTCAAGTTTTATGATATCTGATTTAATATTTTCAATTTTATATGATGAACATTTATTTGAATGGGAGGAGACTGGATATAACGCTGATATAATTGCCCATTTAAAGCAATATACGTCATTATTTTGAATATTAACACATGCATGCTTTTTAAATATAATGGATGGTAAAACTATATATTGTGAACCCTTTAAAGGTTTATATTGGTTTATATTAATTTCAAAAAAAAGTATTTGTGTTAATGTCCATATACTATCGCGCTCTTGAAACTCATTCAGTTTTTGCAATAAAATATCACATTGATCTTCGTATAATTTATAAATATAATTTGATGTTGTTGTAGAATACATTGTTATAATTTTTGTTTGATGTGATTTAAGGTATTTTTTTTTATATCGTGTTTATTGGTATAATTAATTATACAAACAACTTAATGTTAAGCTTAAAGCTAAGGCACTAACGGCTAGGGTTTTCGGCCTATATTTTATTTTATTGTATATATATATAATATTTCAAAAAATATTTCGGAGGATCTTAGTATTTTTATGAATATGGAGATGTTTTCACTTATGTTGGTTATTATTTCTTTTATTCTTTTATTATATTTGAGGCATATCTGGTCTGTTATGTTGCATTCTGATATGATGAGCTGGAAGGAGACGGTGGTTTGGTTGCAGATTGGGCATGGTGGCGGGGAATATGGTGTAAATAGGTGGGAGTGGGTTAATCTCGTATGTCCTGTTGTGAAGCGGATGTACTTTTGAAGATATTTTTTTGGAATATTTGAAGGATATGTTGGTGCTTTTCCAGATGGGTTTATTAATTTATAGTTGTGTTGGAAGTTTTGCCACTCTTGTTGTTTCTTAGAGATATAGAAATTCGTTATTGCTTGCTTGATGTCCAGTTTTTGTTGGGTTGATTTTTTTATTATTGGAGCTGTTGCGCTAAATTTTGCTAGTTCATCTGCTTTGCTATTTCCTTGAATTCCGGCATGTCCGGGAATCCACATTCGTTTTATATTGTTTGCGTGTTGTGAGAGAATATCACGGATTTCGCAAATAGTATCGTTTTGGTGGGAACTGTTTATAGTGGCTTTGATGCAGGACTGTGAGTCGGAGCAAACGATGTGCTTGCCTTTCTGATTTTTCAAGAGTATCACAGCATCAAGCACCGCTTCTGCTTCGGCAGTAAAGAGTGAGCAATTATTATTGAGTTGTGTTAATTGTGCGGCCTTGTAGTTACTGTTCACAATTGCATAGCCAACACCAGATTCAGATTTCGACCCATCGGTGTAATGAAAAAGCCAGTTGTTTGCTTTATGCGTTTCCATTATATTGTTGAAATCTATTTGATAGGCTCGGTGACTTGTGGATTGCTTTGGGAGGTGCATTAGAGAGGTGATAATACTGCTTTTTTGGAGGAACCATGGTGGTCGGTAAGGGGTAAACTTCTTGTTCCGTTGGGATTAGTAGTTTTGTTGCAAGTTTCATTGTGCATATATTTATTTTGTCGCGGAGTGTTCCTAGTCCGGATTCTGTTTGTAAAATTTTCAGTGATGTTGTTCGAAAGGCACCCAGTCCATATCGTGCAGTGGCGTTGTAGATTGTTTCAATTTTTCTGAGGTTTGCTTTAGAAGTATGTCCGTAGATCGCAAGTCCATAATCGATTTTGGAAACCAATATTGATTTTATGATGTTTATTGTAGTATTTGGGTGAGCATTACTGTGATAACTACTAATACATTTGATTAGGTTTAGTCAATTAGTTAGTGCTTCTTTAAGATAGTTGATATGTGTTGTAAATTTATATTTAGTGTTGAATATAATTCCTAGAATTTTTGGATCATTTACATATTCAATTTTGTTTGTATTTATATGTATGTCTATAGGAGTGCATTTTTGTTTTCTACATATATGAATGGCTTTAGTTTTAGATAAGGAGAGTTTTGCTCCCGTGATATTGCACCAGTTTGGTATTTTGGCAAATAGTATGTTTATCTTGTTTTGTAATATGCCTTGATCTTTGTGATTTATGATGATGGGTTGCTTATAATTATTTTGCTAAGTTTTTCATATGCTATGAGGAATAGTGCGACAGATAGGGGAGATCCCTGTGGGAAACCATTTATCAATGGCATGGAGAAGAAGCGATTTATTCTTACTTTGAATTTTCTGTTTGATAAGAATGATGTTATGAAGTTCAATATTTTAGGGCCCAATTTCCATTCTTTTAGTTGATCAATGATAACGTGGGCGCCGATGCGATCGAAGGCTCTTTCAAACTCTATAGAGAGAATGGATATGTGGTTTTTGGATGAGAGGTTTATTGTTATTTTATGGTCTATAAAGAGGAGAGCGTCTGCTGTTCCTTTTCCTCGTTTGAAGGCGACTTGTTTCGGACTGATAAATTTGTTTTTTTTAGGAACCAGCAGATACGTTCACAGATTATTTTCTCCAATATTTTGACAGTAGAGGATAGGAGAGAGATTGGGCGGTATCCTTCAATATTGTTTTTGGGTTTTCCCGGTTTTGGTATTGGGATGATCGTAATGATTTTCCATTCTTGTGGTATAGTTCCACTGTTGAAAATGTTGTTGAACAGTTTGAGAAGAAAATTTTTTCCATATATAGCAAGATGTTTTAACATTGGAAAACATATTCTGTCGGGGCCAGGTGTTTTTCCTTTTAGCTTTGAGAGCGTTTCGATAAGTTCTTTCAAGGTTATGTCTGTTTCGATGAATTTGGCTGTTTGGTGAGGATGATAAATTATATGTTTGGGAAAGTTTTTTTTTTCGTTGATAAAAGTGGTGGAAAAGTTTGAGTCGTCAGATGCTTTTGACCATGTATCAGCGAAGATCGATGCTATCTCGGCTTTTGTCAGAAATTACTTTATTGCTGGGATCCAGTATATTAATTATGGTTGTAGATGTGTTTTTTCCGATAATTTATTAACGTGGTGCCATAAAGGTTGCATGGAAGAGTTATTATTTATTTTGGATGTAAAATTGTAAAATGAATCGCGTTTTGCCTTTTTGGTTTCTCTTTTGAAAAGAGCGTTTGCTCTTCTGTAGGCTAGTAGGTTTTCAGTGTTTATACTGTTTTTCAAATAGTGCCATAATATTTGTTTACTGGCTCTTAATTTTTCAAGGTTTGTGTATGTCCCTTTTGAAGGTGACGATTTTTTTTTTGATTCGTTAGCAGCAGCATTTTCTTAATATCGATGCATCTTTATTAATGTTGTTTGAGGTGTTATATTTCTCAAAATTGTGCTCGGACTTAGTTGTGAATTTTTCCCAATTTGCGGTGTCAATTTTGAATTTAGGAGTATTTGAGGCTTTTGTTCGGGTTTGTCTGTTTTGGGTTTTGTTGTAGGTGATACAAATTGGAAAATGGTCGCTGCCACTGAGAGATGAGCTGATTTCCCATGAAAGAAAGGTGTTGTGAGTTAGAATCAAGCTACTTACGCGTAGTTGACTCACAGCACCGGCTCCCATTAAACTCATTAAGAATGCACATATTTTTAGGGTGCAAATATTGTAAATGAGTAGTATTTATGCACTAATTATGATGTAAACTTTTAGGGTGTCACAGTTCCGCAGTCAAGCTGACGAGGGGCATTTAGAATACACCGACGACACTTTTACTTTTGAAGTAGGTCGGTTGGCTTGAGCAACTGACATCAAATAACAATTGCGAAACTGGAACACCAGAAAAGTCAAGACGTAGGCGGTAATGTTCATTTGTAAATAGTATATAAGAACTAGAATTTTAAGAATAAAGCTCTCTTGTTGTTTTAAACCCAAAATAGTGCAGTGCTCATTTAATAAAGTGGTGTAGGTTTTACAGGTTCCCGCGACAGGACATTCCAGAGGACGTCTCTCGCCGACAAGCAGATACGGACCCAACATTTTGTCGTAGCCGGTCTAAAGGACCTATTGGAGCAATCCCAGGGCAAGGAACCCTGAAGCAGAGAGGCATCCTGCAACGAATTCGAAGGACCTCATCTAAGGACACTGTGGAAAAAAGGATGTCATCGGGAAAAATAATGGTGAGTAGAGTGTATAGTAGCGTAAAATAAGTAGATACTTCTGCGGCCCTGAAGGCGCCGTAGCGCTGGTCAAAGAAGTCGCAACCTATAGGCGCGTTTGCGCTGTTGCACGCAGCTTTGTATGGGCAACCATAAACCGTCAGTATGATCGGACGGTCTATGTATGTCGTCTTAGCTGTGAGGATTTTTTTTGTAGGGATTTGTGTTTGTTTGTCGGTAGGGACATTTATACGATTCAATTTATATTGTTTTGAAATCAAAATAAAGATTGATTTAAATATTTGGCATTTTGAGTTTAGGGTATTAGGTGAAGAGGTGCAGACAACACGTGTTATTGCATCAAAGGTTTTTGTAGTTCGGAAACTACAATTTGCGTAGCAATGTTGAAGATAACAGTTAAATGCTATTATTATGTGGCGCATACGTTACGGGTTTATTTTTAAACATGGATTCAAATTTCCGGGAATGAATCAAGACACTTTTGCCGGTAAATCAAATTTCGGTTTTTACAAACATATGGCCTTTTTTATGGATTTTTGGGAGTATTAAGGATGGTGAGAGGAAAACAAGGAGTATTTGTGAGGAAGTCAAGGACCACTTTGCATTGATGGAAGGACTTAATGGACGCCGGTAGACAGCGGAACTTTGTGATGGAAAACAAGTATAGCAGAATATGTATATAAAGATAGAATTTACGGTGGAATGTTGTTTTTTTTATAACTCTGTTTTGAATCATTAAGCAAGATCGAATAAAATATTGTAACAAGTTTTAACAAATATTGGATTTTTATTTGTAATTGGGATACGCCATCTATTCTGGCATTTGGGATATGACGAAAGAAGCGCAAGGATTACTGCTGATGCAGGAGCAAATTGGCGAAGTGATTGAAAAATTGGTCCGTAATTTTAAGAAAGACGGCAGTTTACGTAAGGACAACGTGTATTACCGCAAGCGAGTAACACAGTTGCAAGATCTGGGGAGAGAGTTCAACAATAATCACGGACTGTTGTTGCCTCACGCAGTTGAGTACGGCAAGGGAAAATATTTTGCCGAAAAATACGCAGACTACATAAATAGTCTGGTCAACGAATGGGCAGATACATTTAGTTCTGAATTAGAGGGACTAGGACAAGAGATTGTGAGTTTGGTTTCGCCAGACGAGGAAATAAGGAACAGATTAAAATCAATACAGTCAGAGGTGAAACTGTTTACTGGGAAAATAGTTGACCAGTTCGAAGCGAGTACGAGCAGGGAAGAAGCTCAGGAATTGTGGAGGCAGGCGAATGCCGGAGGCGCTGTGTCACCATTAGAAGTAGCGGAGCAAGCCTTGACGGCAATCCAAAAAAGGACAGAAGAAAAGTTGTTCTAATTTCATGAGAAAACAGAAGATTTGAGAGCACAAAAAGAGTATCTCGAGAATAGGGTAAAGGAACTTTCTCGGAGATTGACGGAGACAGAAGAAGCAGCATCGCTGTTGGAAAAGGAGTGTGCGGAATTAAAAAGAGGACGGGTGACCAATAGGACCTCACTGAATAGGGAGAGATCAAAATCAGCATCAGCTGGAAGTACGCAGACAGTATTGTTATTGCCTCCGGAAGTACGTTGGCCGGAGTATTTAACACCAGAAGGGATAGGCCGCATGGTAAAGCCGAAATTAGTACTTAATGAAGAAAGGCAAGCGGAATTTTTGTTTGGCGCATCTGAAATCGGGGTCAAGCCTTTTTCTCCAGAACGTCCGGTAACTAATAAAAATAAGGGATATCCGCCAAAGGAGCCAGAAGCAGTAACGGTACAGGACAGGCCCAATACTGTGGAAAGTATTTCGCCTGTACGAACAAACGATCGAAGACTAATTAGTTCGAGTCCGTCATTGGTCAATTACCTCTCAGATCCGGGAGAAGTGAATCTAGGAACCACCCACAAAGATGGCGCTCCAGTTTTACCGGTCATAAGTAAAACAAAAATACTCAAAATGGGTATAGAGGAGATTTTAAAGACAGTGGCCAGGCTAGTACCTGTGTTTACTGGTGCAGCTTCAGAAGATTTACGGTCAGAAGTTAACAGATTCATTCAAGGTTGTGAGCTTGCAAAGCGAAGCATAAGCCCTGATGAGTTGCAGGATTTCTTCGACTGTGTTAAGCAAAGATTATTTGGAGACGCGTACAACCTTGTGTTGCCAAAGCAATTCGCCAGTGTGGACGAGCTTTACAGTCTTATAAGGAGAACTTATTTGAAGGGGAGAACTTTGGAGGACATAACCCAAGAAATAAGAATCGGGAAGCAGCTGGCAAGTGAAGACATACGTGCCTTTGCTAGGCGTTTAGAGTCACTTCAGATATTGGCCCAAGAAGTAGTCAAAAATAAGTACGATGGCGTTGGTGATACCGCGTTATTGTACGAAGTTGACAAGTCAGTGTTAACGACTTTCGTAGTGGGGCTCCGCAATTCCGCTCTAAAAATTCATATGCTGAATAGCAAAACAGGAAATCTGGAGGAATTGGTAGAAGAAGCAATTCGAGCGCAAGTCCTTGTGGAACGGAGTACGGCCGGATTGGGGGAGATACATATGTTTGAAAATGACCCTTAAGGGACAGCAGGGGTGGTAGTCCTCGGGTCAATTCAAGGGAAGGGAATAACCAAGGAAGGAATCCTTTCAGCACTGGGAATGGTCAACAGCGGCCAAATTGGAATACTAGAGGGGGACAAAGGTTAGGCAACACCCAACAGGGGGTGAAATGCTTTTCATGTGGTCGGATGGGACATCGAGCTGCGGAGTGCAGGGATAGGCAGTTCCAACAGAGGAACCAGGGAAACTTCCAGCGGCCCAGTCGAGGCCAGTAGACTGGAAAGCCAAAAGAAAGGAAGTAACAGTTAGGCCGAAGGTACGTGTGACTGGTAATGTAGGAAGTACAGGAAAAGGAGGAGCAAGAGGCTCTCCAATACCACGTACCAAGTAAAGTAAGAACAATGGTTCAAGTTACGGAGGAGCAAGAGTCTCTCCGGGAGAAAATTTTTGATTGCGTATTGATTTAGGTAACTTTGATGATTCTAGCATTTAGATTGAGTTTTATTAAGATTAGAGAGTATAGGCCAATCGCCGCGTACGTGGTACGAGGATGTATAGTTAAGGTATTAGCGGTAATTTTGAGGGAGTATAGGATTGTTAGGCATAACTGCGGTGCATGGAGGAGAAAATTGGAAGAGTTAGGAAGTAGATACGCGTCCATTTTGGAGTCAAAAGGGCGTTGTTTCGTTGTGAGCACGGTAGGAGATGCTTTCATCGAGATACCCTGCAAGGAGGCAGCGAGTGGAAAGCTAGTGCTATTAGTAGATTCAGGGGCGGACACTAGCCTCGTAAAATCTAGTGTTTTACGGAAAGGACTAGTTGTTAACCCAAAAGATGTAAGAACGCTTAATGGAGCGTTCGGAGGCTGCATCAGAACACTGGAGTCACTTAAAATAGGTCACAGTAAAGTTAAGGGAATGAGTTTTAGAGTGCACGCAGTTGAATTGGATAGGGAAGGTATCCCGGCCGATGGGATAATTGGCCGCGATAATCTCTGGGGCCGCACCATACTGGATGCGCTAGAAAAACAGTTATAATTTTATGATGATAATAAGAATAGAATCCTTACTCTCCCATTAAAGTCATGGCAGGAAGGAACCGTGAATAGGGTTAAGAATTGTATAGAGGTAGTGAACGCAAGGTCAACCAGAGTAGTTACTATGCGTGTAAACACGAAACTCAGGACTGTTGTTTTGCACAAGCAGCAGATAGCGGAGGGTGTATATATGGGAGAGACCATAACGAACGTTGACAAGGGTAAGGGGCTTGCGTACTCAACGCATCAGAAAAGGACTACTTGATGGATGAGGAGTTTAGACCTAAGTTCACTAGTTACGATAATTTTGAGGAACCGAATTATGGAACGGTTAATCGGATTAAGCAGGTAGATATAAGGAAAAGAATGGCGAGAGTGCTAGAATCACTGAGGTTAGACCCAAGCGTAAATTTAGAAGAAAAGGCATCAATAGGGGCCATTTGTACGTCATTCCATGACATATTTTTGCTGGAAGGAGACCAGTTGACGTATACACCAGAGGTAGAGCATGAAACACCTACTAGAATGGATCAACCACCAATAAACCAGAAGCAATACAGGTTGCCACAGGCTCACAAAGATGAGGTAAATAGGCAAGTGGAAGGAATGCTAAAGGATAACATTATTTCGCCCAGTATCTCGCCTTGGAATTCACCAATAATTTTGGTGCCAAAGAAGGGAGGTGCTCAGGGTCAGAAGAAGTGGAGAATGGTCGTTGATTTTCGGAAATTGAACGACGCCACTATCAAGCAGGTGTTCCCAATACCAAGGATAGAAGAGATACTGGATCAATTGGGACACAGTAGATATTTTTCCACACTTGATTTAGCGAGTGGCTACCACCAAGTCCTGGTGGATACCCAAGATAAGCAGAAAACCGCGTTCAGCACCGGTTTAGGCCATTATGAGTTCAATAGAATGCCGTTTGGATTAACAGGGGCACCGACTACCTTCCAACGGCTAATGAACCATGTGCTAACAGGCTTACAAGGGTTAGATTGTTTTGTGTATCTCGATGATATTGTAATTTATGGGAAGAACTTGCAGCAGCATTCGCAACGCTTGCGCAAGGTGCTCCAGAAATTGCGAGAACACAACTTGAAATTGAACACGGAGAAGTGTCAATTCTTACGGAGAGAGGTGGTTTATTTAGGCCATCGTTGCTCAGAAGCAGGAGCACTGCCTGACCCGCAGAAGGTGGAATGCGTTAGAAATTTAGCGGTTCCCAGGAACAGAAAAGAAGTGCAAGCATTCCTAGGACTAGTGAACTATTATAGAAAGTTCATGGAAGGACTAGCCGGAATTGCGTTGCCAGTGAATAAGTTGCTACGAAAAGAGGCAAAGTTCGAATGGACAGAGAGATGTCAGCAAGCATTCGAGAGGCTAAAGGAAATAATTAGTTCGCCACCAATTTTCGCATACCCCGACTTTGAGCAAACTTTTTTGTTGACCACTGATGCCAGCAATGAAGCATTAGGGGCAGTATTGTCACAAGGGGAAGTCGGTAATGACCGACCAATAGCATTCGCAAGTAGAGCGCTTAGCGACACGGAAAAGAGATACTCCACAATAGAAAAGGAATTTCTAGCCATAGTGTGGGCTACAAAGAATTTTAGGGCATATCTGCTAGGATGCCCATTCAAGATATACACTGATCACCAGCCGTTGAGAGGCATAGCCAATTTGAAAGACCAAACGTCTAGGCTAGCCAGGTTCAGACATAAATTGTCTGAGTATGATTTTGAAATCATTTACAAACCTGGGAAAAAGAATCTAAATGCGGACGCACTCAGCAGAGTACCGCAGGCACAGAAAGTATCAGTAGTGCAAACGAGGGCCAAAGCACGGTCAGATAAGGAGAAGGCCGAGATAATGCAAAGAGACAAAATTGATGCTACAAGAGATGTTAGCAATGCGGGTTTCGATGCCAATGAACAAGCATCCAGTAATGTGGAATGGCTGGAGGATATAAAGGATATCCAGGCTGTGTTAAAGGGTTTCCATGATTCACCTCTAGGTGGACACCAGGGACTCTGGAAGACCCATGACAGAATTAGGCGAGTATACGGATGGAAAGGTATGCTCAAAGACATAAAAAAATATGTAAAGAGTTGCCCAAAGTGCCAGGCCAACAAAAGTTCAAGGCTAACAAAGATGCCCATGGTGTTAACTGACACACCAAAGCAACCATTTGATAAAGTTCATATGGATATTGTAGGTATTTTACCTGAGACTGTTTCGGGCAATAAATACATCTTGATGTTCCAAGATGATTTCTCAAAGTATATGGCGTGCGTGGCTATACCTGATGCGGAAGCAGGTACGGTAGCCAAAGCATTCTTTGATGAAATTATAGCACGTTACAACATACGTAAGGTTTTGATAACCGACAATGGTTCAAATTTCGTATCAAAACTATTCTCAGAAACGTGTAAAATGCTGGGAATCAAGAAGTTGCACATAACACCATATCATCCACAGGCGAATGGCTCATTGGAACGTAGTCATCGACCTCTGGCCGAGTACTTGCGCAGTTTTGCCAAAGAAGACGGCTCGAATTGGGATCAATGGTTAACCACTGCAATGCATGTACACAACAATACTGTGCATGTATCAACTAAGCAAACTCCGTTTAGAACACTCTACGGGTTTGATTTCAACATGCCAGAGAATTTGAAGCGCAAATGTGCGCCTGTATACAATGCTGATGACCCTAATAAAGTACAAAAATATCAGTTGCAGCGAGCGCACGAATTGGTTAGAGAAAACCAGGAATGTGCTAAACGAGTGGCCAGGGAAGCTTATAACAAGGTACTGAACCCAGTAGTTTTTCATGTGGGTGATCTAGTACTAATGAAGAATCAGGCTAGGAGAAACAAATTCTCACCTGTTTGGATAGGTCCGTATGTAGTAGCAGAGATCCGAAGCCCAGTTACAACAGTCGTAACGATTAAGGGAAAAAATAAAAAGCTACATAATAATTTGTTGAAATTACTCCACATTAGACCACACAACTAAAGACATGTGTTAGCAGTGTTCTACAAGTGTAAACACAGGAATAACAACGTAAACATGTACCTGTGTGTATCAAATAACACACACATCTCCGAGTTTCAAAGTCAAGGCCAGCAGAAGTGTGCCAATTAAACTCGAGCAAGTAAAATTTACGTAATAAAAATGTGCTTATTATGCACTATGGCCGAACGAAGCACAGTAGGGAAAAATATATTTTTTTTGATAAATATTGCACGTATTTAAAAAATAAAATAAAATAGTAAGACAGTCGTGGGCAAGTAATATAAAACTTAACTTCAAATATGTACATACATACATACGGCGGTTAATGAAATGAAAGCAGTAGCGCCGGCACCGTTGGTGAAGTAAATATATACGAGTATGTATGTAACTGTATAATGTACAGAATTAATGTACAAGGGAATATTTAAAGAAGTATTCTAATTATAGGAATGGGTATTGCCATATAAGTAAGTATGTAGGGACATATGATTAGGAATTGGGAATTTGCAGATACTGCAGCAGGCTATATGTACTCGTACATAGGTTTTAACTGTTTATTGTTTAGGAAATTAACGTATGAAAATTTGAAAAAATATATAGGTTGATTGGGAAAATAAGCAATTAATTCTAGGTAATTTAAAGCGCCTCGAATGTATGTATGTAGCCATATACGAGCTAATTACAGGATGGAAGATAGAAACGTTAATGGATATATACATATCAGGCTAGAAGTAAATTTAAATAAAAAGTAATTGTATGCGATGAAAGATATAGTCATGCAATGGACAAAGTTTTTACACAAACGGGATTATTTTATATAATCTGGTTTTACTCGAAGGACCAATGAATTGGTTCAAAACTGAAATGAGTGATAACTCACGTGTTGAAAAGGAGCACGGAAAATTAATCGAAGCGAAACTATTGCCCTATATGGCTATGAAAACACATAGTCCAGTCCTCTTTTCCTCCAGGATACGGTAGCGAATCCGATAATGTAAGGGGAGAAGACGAGTGGACGGCAAATTGAATGATATAGCATTCAATTATGGAAAAAGCATGTTGTAGAAATATTGTTTTTTTTTATATAGTCAGGAATAGCGTATATTTAGGAAAAGTTATAAATTTAAAAAGATTATAATCTCAGATTAAAATTAAAGGTAGTTGAAAATAATTAGAGTTACAAAAATTAATTATTTAAAATCTAACTTAATAATGAAATAAGTGTTATAATAAAAAAAAAAAATACAAATCATACTAAATAGAAAATTATACCCAAAAGTATATATAGTACATATAGTGTATTTATTTAAATATTATATAATTTTGAAATTCATTTATTAAATTGACTTATGAAATGTTTGACAAAAATTAAACATAGAAGAAATATCAAACTAAAATGTATATTAGAAAATTAAGAAAATTATTATAGGTGTTCTCTAAATAGCTCTGATGATGTGAAGCGAAGCAGGAAGTTCCGGGAACAGCGGATATCGGAAGACGGTGCGGACTAAAGGACCAACATAGTATTCGGAAAGATGCGTTTTTGAAAAACAGTGATTTTTGGCAGTTATCTAAGGTTTGTGACCCCAAGGATGCCAACATATTAGATTGGGGATGAATGGCGACGGATGTAATTTTAATTTTGCGAAACGGCATATGGCCGCAGCATTTGAACGCGTTGTGGATGAGTTATTGACAAAGAACCAAAAATAAACAAGTTTCCTTGCGGAGTCATATTTTGCATTGGACAGTTTTATATTATAATGTCCACCCAGTGTATCACGATCTCAACAGAATCGATTTTGAATAAGTTGAAGATGGGTAAAAGCTTAAGGAGGGTGACTGAAACCACCACCAAATATAATAAGCAGAGGAAATTTGGCTCACGGAAGTTAATTGCTTCATTGAAGTATATGTCCAATCTAGAGTATGAACATATGATATGTGATTTACATATGAAATATGATTTAATACAAGAGGACACAGAGACTGGTAACCGACCAGAGTACAGAAATTACATAATTGAACGTGTATCTCAGAAAAATACCGATTGTCTCCATATCAAAGCCAAACGATGTCAAATACCATTATGAGGAAGCTCAAGAGAAACACTTCCACCATAAAACGCATTGCTGCAAAGTAAGAAGGTGTATTGTAATCTCTCATGTATTCCAAATGATTTTTACTGGTTGAATACTATAAGCAGAGGCAGTACCACCTACAGCCGTGGGGCACACTATAAATGGAAAGAAAAAGGCCACTAAAAGCAAAGTTCTAATGGCAAACCAGATCGCCAACCTATAATATCTTCGTACGTACCGATCCAGAAAGAAGGGAGGGGTATGCAGAGTGCATCGAGGGACTTCACTCGGACAACGACGGTCGTCAACTGGACCAGCAGGTAGCAGAGGGCGCAGTATAATATAAGGTTTTAGGTATAGAATAGCATTGTGTTATTGTTTAGATGTTTGTATATACGCCAATGAGAAAAGAGTCAATGAAAGACCAAATTATAAAAAGAGGAATATAAAAAAAAAATAATGATGGATAAAAATAAGAAAAAAGAAAAACAGAAACAAAGTAAAGAAAAAAATAAAAGAAAGAAAACTACAAAAGAAAATAAAAGCTAGAGAAAAAGAAATATATGAAAAAAGAAAAGAATAATAAAAAAATAAAAAAAATAAAAAAACCGTTATAGAACCCAAATAAGGTGATTTCATGGAAAAAATAAAACAAATTATACATATGTACTATAGGATTAAGAAAACGCACAGATTGTTTAAAGTGCAGAAAAGAGAAAAATACTGTAAGATTCATTAGAAGTTAGTTGCACTAACTTCTTTTAGAAAGAGGGGAGGGATGTTGTGAGTTAGAATCAAGCTACTTACGCGTAGTTGACTCACAGCACCGGCTCCCATTAAACTCATTAAGAATGCACATATTTTTAGGGTGCAAATATTGTAAATGAGTAGTATTTATGCACTAATTATGATGTAAACTTTTAGGGTGTCACAGTTCCGCAATCAAGCTGACGAGGGGCATTTAGAATACACCGACGACACTTTTACTTTTGAAGTAGGTCGGTTGGCTTGAGCAACTGACATCAAATAACAATTGCGAAACTGGAACACCAGAAAAGTCAAGACGTAGGCGGTAATGTTCATTTGTAAATAGTATATAAGAACTAGCATTTTAAGAATAAAGCTCTCTTGTTGTTTTAAACCCAAAATAGTGCAGTGCTCATTTAATAAAGTGGTGTAGGTTTTACAGGTTCCCGCGACAGGACATTCCAGAGGACGTCTCTCGCCGACAAGCAGATACGGACCCCAACAAAGGGATATACATCGGCTGAAGCGATAGAGATGTCGACATGGGTGAACGTGGAATGTGTAGAGAAGTGAGTTGGAGAGTGGTTATTGCATATAACGAGCGCAATTCACAGAGACAAAGATTACGCAATGCTGTGCTCAAATTTGCTTCGTTCTGCGCATCTACGTCACGGTTGACTAACGAGCGAACAGCTGATTTTCTTTTTTGTGGTGTTCTTTGCATTTTTAAGGAACATTGCGAAAATTTGTATAGAAAAACGTTTATAATTGGGTCGAAAGTTCTTAAATCGAAATTTGTACCCACAGAATTGTGGCAGAGCGTTTCAGCAGCCCACAAAGTGTCAGTAAACGTGTTTAAATGTTTGTTGAGAGGAATTTTTTTGAATTAAAAGCCGTCATCCTAGAAGCCCAAGAAAGGAGCAATAGCATTATTAGCGTTATAAGGAAAATTGTGCAATAAACAAGTGGAGCTCTGAAACAAAGGTATGTTAATAATATATGTACGTGTTACTATATCAAGTACGCACGTGTGTACACGTTTGCTTTTGTAGCCTCAGCAGCTGACAAAAACCCCTACCATAATGAGACATGCAAATGTCGTAACGCTTTAAAAATACAATGCTCTTATCTATAAAAAAAATTGAACAATTCAATTAATTGTTTTATTTAATTTTCGCTTTTTGCTGTACATATTTTCTACAATAGTCTTCTTTAGTGAACGAATTCTAAAATACATTATAGCTCTAAAAAACAGTTCTTTTACTTTTTGACTACAATTTACATGACTACTTACGAGTAATTATAAGTGTTTCTTAATATAATTTTTACATATATATAAGTCACTGCTATTTAATTCATCAAAAGCAGCTTGCAGGGCTCTCATATGTTCCATTAACATATTAGTTGGTTTTGAAAGCCCTCCTTCAGAAAGATGATTTACCCAAGTATATGAGGAGTCATTTACTGGATTGACGCATATTTCGGGATTGTCTTTTCCCAGTTTGTGGCAAATGTATCCTGCCAAATTCTCCAATCCATCGTTGTTGTGAGTCTCCAAATCGTCATTTTGTTCTGACATATCAGAGGAGTTCATCTCAACGGAGACGCGTTGAAAAATGTTACCTGAAAAAATATAAACATATACATATGAATAAAGAAAACGTAATACTTACTCGTATAATCCTACCGGTTAGAGATAAATAATTTCCTTCCAAGTCTGGGGTGTCGTCGATCTCAACGTTTCCTCCTTCAGATAAGACTCCTTCGTTGTGGCCAAGTATGTACGATCGTAACCTATATTTGAACTCTTGGAGGGCGGGGTGATCGTGAAGGTCTCCTTTCGACCTTATAATGCCGAAAAAGTTTTCTAATACATCTTGATTCAAGCGATACGTCAAAATATAATCGATTTTATATTTGTCGCCTTGTATTCCTGCAAATAAAATGAAAATTAAAGTAAATAATAAATTCCAATAAATACACATTCGTTATAGAGACGATATGTATACCTTTTTGGAATGGTAGCAAAGTATTTTTGCCAACAACTCTCATCGTAAAAACCATTTCCGTCATTTGCTCCAAGATATTATATTATATATTGAATTTGGGTGTCTAAAGCCAAACCATAGGCATGTAGACGTTCCCTTACTCCTTCTTTGGGCACTCTGACATTCATTATGTCAAACCAGTCATTCGTCTGCAAAATAAAATTTTTTTTAATGACCATTTTCATAAATATTTACGGTACTACTCACAATTTTGAAAAGTTTAAAGCATTCTTCCCAATTCTCGTCGTCTAAGAACCCTAAACTAGCCGCCCGTGTTATGGCTTGAGCAATTGTGTGGGAAAACCTTTCCGCTCCCGTAACAATCAAGTGCTTCTTTGAAATTTTGTGGGTTATCGACAGCTCACTGGAAGTAAAACCTAGAAGCTTGAAAATAATGTCATTTTTAATTACCTTTCCATTTATTATAAAGCCATGGTCCACAAAATGATTCCTCTGGAGTTTTATTAAGTGAGGAACATCAGCGAAGACTACAATCCTATCCCCGTCGTGTGAAAACCTGTAAATTAATAAACAAATAAATTATGTTATAGAAATTTATTTATTTCGTCTTTCCGACGACAAAAGTTAATCCAATTTCTTGCAAGGACTTTGTCCTTAGGAAAAGGCAAAAATCTCCATTTATTTTCGCCTTTTTTGTTATTACTATTGTCACAACCGAATACAGAACAACGCATTTTAACAAATTTTTTATTTGAAAATCAACTGAAAAGCGCGGTTGGATAGTAGAAAGTCAACCGTGACGTAGGCAAAACAGCTGATTGAAAGCAAACATGCGCATTGCCTAATCTCTTTCTCTATCATTCTTGTATAACGAGGTTTTTTTGTTGGTAGAATTGTTCAACAATCTTGCCGCGATTGTTAGTTTTGGATGATTCCCAGAGCGTGCTGTGCACATTGAGGTCCCCTGGAAGCAGGGTAGGTGTGTTTGTGCTCACGAAAATTGAAGTTAGGTCGCTGGTTGTGAATTTTGTTGGGGGGGGAATGTAAATTGATGCTATTGTAATTTTTGTTTCCTTTGTGAAGGTCACCCCGGCCGCACAAATATTTGTTGATGGTAGGAAGAAACTATGATCTATGGATTTTTTGATGATTATTGCTGTTCCACCTTTTGCTTGTGTTAAATTTGTATTGTTGAGGTAGCAATCGTAGTTGTTGAGAATAATGGAGTTGAGTTTCAACTGGGTTTCTTGTATTGCAATGACGTCTGGGTTTTTGTGGTGAATAAATAGTTGAAGTTCGTGTAAATTATTTTGGTGGCCGTTCATATTCCATTGGATAATATTTACGACCATAAAAATCAGATAGTATTGCTCTTACAATAATATTGGTGTATCATAGAAAGTTATGTGTCATCATAGATTGAACTTTGTTTTGATTGCCTCTTGTTTGTTTTTGGAGAGCAGTTTAAATTACTAATTGTGGGTATGGAGTCTGTTATTAGGTTTTTGGTGGAGATTGTTGTATAGTTGAATGGCTTTTGTTGATTGGAAATGTATGAATTTTCAGATGTTTGCATCAGTTCAGTTATTGTTGTTACTTTTCCTGTTGTTTCTTGTTCTTTATATATTTTTATAAGTTCAACTCTTTTCTTTTTTCTGTTGCTTCTTTGAGTGTTTCTTTGGGAATTTGGATAGTTGTTTTTTTTTGGTCATAAATGATTTTAGTTGCTTCGTTGTATGTAAATTTGTTTAAGATTTTTGTTTTTATAATTTCACGTCTCTTTTGTACACTTGGGCAATCTTTATGAAGTGCGTTGTGGTCGTTTTGGCAGTTTGCGCATTGTACTTTCTCGCACGGTGCATGGTCGTGAACGGAAGATGAGCAAACTTCACATTTCTGTTCACTTCGGCAATATTTTTGGGTGTGGCCAAGTCTGAAACATTTTTTGCATTCGATCGGGGTAGGAATAAATGGGTCCACTTTGAAGTTAAGGAATCCTACTTAGATTTCTTTAGGAAGATCGTATAGATTAAATGAAATTATATGTAGCGATGTGTTATTTAGTGTACCGTCGGTGAATTTTTAAATTTTTTGAACAGCTACTGTTCACTCCGAATCCTAACGTTTTTTTTAATCCCCCCCATGCTCCACATATGGGGGGCCTTTGGTAAGCAGCGGTCAAGAGTTTCAAGCACCATTTCAAACGCATGGCAGGGCAACTTAAGTACACGTTTGAAGAATTTGTGACTCTCTTAGCGCGCATCGAGGCGTGTCTTAATTCTAGGCCTATCAGCGCTCTGTCGGAGGACCCCACGGATCTCCAAGCGCTGACGCCTGGCCATTTCTTGGTGGGTGCGCCACTGTTGGCACCAGCTGAGCCTCCGGATACAACACCCTTTCTCTCAATTTTGAACCGATGGCAAAAACTGAAGGCGCTGGCCCATCAATTCAGCGTCAGGTGGAAAAACGAATACCTTCTCGAGTGTCAACGGCGGAGTAAGTGGCGAACGGCTCAAGTGAATGTCAAGGTGGGTGAGTTAGTGGTTGTGCGGGAAGACAACCTAGCGCCTCAAGAATGGCGGCTGGGCAGAGTCACCGATACGCACCCTGGTCCTGATGGAAAAGTGCGTGTTGTGGATGTGCGGACCGCACGTGGAATGCTAACCCGACCTATCACGAAGGTGGTGATCCTACCGGGAGAAGAGCCGCCTCCTACCAGCGGAGGGGTATAACGTACCTTGTACTTTTTTAATTTATAGTTTTTATGTTTTCTTTTATATCTACTCCCTTCTGGTACTTATTAAATTTTTGATATTTTCTCAGATTTCGGCCCGCGCGGTGCACAAGACCCGCTACTCGCTTTCTGACGGATGCTGCTTTTTGTCTGGCAGTTGTTCGAGTGTGTCCGTGCTACCACCTCCACTCTCCATGGCGGTGCCACCGGACCCAACAGCACCTCGTCGGGCCAGGTCAACTAAATTCGACTTCCCATCGAGCTCCACCTCTCTATTACCGGCGCGCCACCTGGCTGCGTGGTTCTGAAAGCGCCAAACCAAGGTCAGGAAGAGACCAGGCGGGAAGCATCCCGCGCTGTTCCGCCCTTTCTGGGTATTACGAAGATACCGGTGCAGCTACGCCCTACTCCGCAGATCATCTGCACTATGTGTTAGCAGATGGGCCACCGCATTGAGGGGTGCGCATGCTTCCTGAAGTTGCGCCCTCGGGCACCAAACCACCCTCCATTGATGAAGGGTATGAACGGGATCCGGCGTGGATATGTTCTTCTCTTGCAATAATGCAAGGGGGGCGGCATGTTCACTCCGAATCCTAACGTTCAGGTGGCTTCCGCCTGGTACCTGGGGCACCATGTTGTCGGCCTATCTCTGCGTTCCATCGTTCGGTACGGTGCGAAAGCACGTGTTGTGCGGTGGAGAGCGAGAGAACAGTCGAGGCAGGTGCATATCGTATTTGTGCGGAAGCCATCTTTATCTGCTGGCATATTTTGGCGCGGGGCTACGAAGCAGCGGCAGCTGCTCTCTTTGCGCGGTGGTCAGTCAGTTCTGGAATTGCGGCAAGTGTGGATCGGCGCCCAACATAGTATATTAAATATAAATTTTACAATAAATAAAATAAATAGTGCTAACTGAGTGCAACATTTTGGTCCTTCGAGCCGGATTAGAATCCGGTTTTTGGTAAGTGTCGATTGTTTTAATCGAATTAAAAATATTATTATTATAAATTAATAATAATTTAAATTTGATTATACACAAATTGATTATTTTTTGTGTTTCGGTTGGGTTTGCCGTGCGTTCGGGTGTTTGTGCTCTGTCGGCGCTGCTGACTATTGAAACCATTGCGCTGTTGTTGTCTTCGCTGCATTATCACCGTTTTTAGGTACTGGTGGCTAATGCAGAAAGCAGAATAAGAAAAGTAGGTCAGTGGCTCGTGCGATCAGCTGCTGTCTCTATTTCTTTTGTGAAGCAGGGCCGGTTACGGGTAGCAATTGGTTTCCTGAACATTGTGGGCCCTTCTGTCGCAGTGCGTTTAAACGATAAGTGTTGGGCGTGGTTTCAGTGCGGTTGCGTTCGGAGGTGCATATAAGCCAATATTGAGCTGCGTTCGCAGGCGCATAAGTTCCGCAAAATGGTGGACTCGTATATTTCGGCGGCAGATGAACTTCTGATGTTCATAAGTCGTTTTGAACGGTGCTCGCCGGAAAGTCACTCCATTATATCACTTCAACTTGATGAAGCAGAATTGGATGCTCGGTGGGCTTCGCTTAAAACGACAAAAATAACTGCCATGTCCGAGGCGCGGGTCATGAAAGACGGTGAATCACTGTTAGAGTCAATCGGACAGCGGTTCGAGTCAAGTTTTGATACTTTTAAGCGGGGTCGTATTTTGATCGCGGAAGTGAGACAACGTTTAGAGCAGGCAACTCCCGTTCCCACGTACCCCCTTGTGATATCCCTGCCTTTGAAGGGAGTTATGCTGCATGGCCCACGTTCCGTGACATGTTTACAGCACTATTCATTAACAACACGCGGCTGTCTAATGCGGAGAAATTCTACCATTTGTCCCTTAAGACCCGGGGAGAACCACATGAAATTGTCTCCAAAATTCCAATTACTGAGGCGGGTTTTCAGCAAGTGTGGGAAAACTTACTGGAGCGCTACGACAACAAGCGCATCCAGATCAACAACCAATTGAAGACACTGTTGGGTCTTGACCCGGTTAGAAGAGAAGATGGTGGGGAAATTAAACGCCTACAGCGTGACATTGGTAACTGTATCGCTGCACTGACATCTTACGGCATCGACGTTGCGAGTTGGGATGCCATTTTAGTATACTTGTGCTCCATGCGGCTGCCTGAGCTCACACTGTCCCTGTGGGAACAAACCATGGGGGGCCGCGCAGATATTCCAGAATGGAAGGCGATGGATGACTTCTCGTCATTGCGGTTTCATACACTCGAGGCGATTTCGGATCTCCGGTCGCAAGGCTCCAGTCCATCACAAATAAGGGTTCAGCCGAATCAACCGCGAACAGCACGGGTGCAAACCCATCCAGTAAGTGTTACCCCGGAAGGGTGCAAAGTGTGCAGGCGGTCTACACACTCGGTGCGAAATTGTCCTGCGTTCCAGGCCGCCACCGTATCAGCTCGGTGGGGCTTGGTGCGCAAACACGGGTTGTGTGTGAATTGCTTGTCAGCTTCACATAGAGTGGCAAATTGCCCCAGCTCCTTTTCGTGCTCCACCTGTCGGGAGCGGCACCACACTCTGCTGCATACGGACTCGCCACGGGGTCGTCCAACCGCTGCGACGCCAAACCCACCATCCACATCGGGGAGGGGACGCTCCAATTCAAATGGACGCTCCTCCCTGGTCCATCCACCCGTACCCAAGTCTTCTTACCACACTGCGCAGGTATCGCGTCCGGCAGATAGGGCGGGGCCGAGTCCAAGTCATCCAAGTGGCCGGCCTCTCCAATCGTGTTATCTTGGGTACGGCCTTAGTCACGATAAAACATCAAGGAGTATGGTACACAGCCCGGGCTCTGATAGATTCTGGTTCTGAGGGGTCCTTTGTTTCGGACCGCCTCCAAAAGCGCCTTAAGCTGCCGGCGCACTCAGTACATGCCCAGGTATCGGGGGTCAGCAATACCCTTGCTGGCACCGTTACCAAAGCATGTCATATCACCATCGGGTCGCGGTACGATGCCACTGTGCGTCTCCAAGTATCGGCTTTGGTGTTGCCTACCCTGACAGGTGAACTGCCGCCGCTCCTATTGAGTAAAGGAGAGCAACACAAACTGAGACATTTCAGGTTAGCCGATTCAAGCACTTCACACTCCACCCAAGTAGATTTGTTAATCGGAGGGGATCTTTACCCTCAGGTCTTGCTTGATGGGTTGCGGCGCAACCTGGTGGGGTCACTAATTGCCCAAGAAACGGTATTCGGCTGGATCCTTACAGGGCCTCTGCCGGATAAACGGATATCCACTTTCACAACTCGCGTGCAAGTGTCTGAAACTGCTTCGCTCGACCACCTTCTACGACAGTTCTGGGAAATGGAACAGCCTCCGCAAGATCGAAAGCTGTCCCAGACTGATCAAGACTGCCTTAATTTGTACTCCCAGACTACTCGTCGGGATGCTACGGGGCGATACATAGTCTCTCTGCCGTTCAAACAAGGGTTTGTTCCGGAGAAGTCTCTAGGAGCGTCGCGCTATATTGCCCTTCGGCAATTTGAGCGCAATGAGTCCCGGCTGGTAAAGAGCCCGGCCGATAAGCGACAATACGACGCGGTGGTACTTGAATACGTGACGTTAAATCACATGCGCAAGGTTCCACCGCCGTCAGTAACTCCTGTGCCTCATTATTACTTGCCACATCATGCAGTAATTAAGCCAGAGAGTACAACCACCAAACTTCGCGTGGTGTTCAATGCCTCACAGGCGACTTCCAACACGGTCAGCTTGAATGACGTGTTACACACAGGGCCAGTGTTACAAGCCGATCTGACCCGGCTAATAATCCAGTGGCGTATGTTTCGCTATGTCCTGAACGGGGACATACAAAAGATGTATCGTCAGATTCTGGTTGAGCCAAGCCAAGCTTCATACCAGAGAATTGTGTTTAGGGAATCTCCCGACAGCGATATCTCTGACTATGAATTGAAAACGGTCACCTTCGGGGTGAATTGTGCTCCTTATCTTGCAATAAGGACACTTTTGCAATTGGCAGACGACATGGAGAGCAGGTTCCCATTGGCTTATAAGGTGCTACGTAATTCGATGTACGTGGATGACGCTCTAGTGGGTACACATGATATTGCTACTGCCATTCGCACTAGGGATGAGCTGATTGAGAGCTTGGATTCAGCCGGGTTCTCAATGCGAAAGTGGGCAGCAAATTCTACAGAAATTTTATCCGGTTTGCCTCCAGGGCATCTGCTTAGGGAAGATTTTCTCCAATTCGAGGAGACCAGCACCACTCGCACTTTGGGCATTCGATGGAATGCGCGGGGGGATTGGTTTTATTTCCACGTGGCAGCTTTGCCAATCGTTGCCGTATACACCAAACGTAAGGTCCTGTCGGTCATCGCACAGCTGTTTGACCCAGCGGGATGGTTGGCTCCTATTGTCATCTCCGCTAAGATCTTGATGCAACAGATATGGTTGGATCAAATAAGTTGGGACGAGCAACTTACTCCTACCACTTTAACAAGGTGGACACACTTCTTATCGCAGTATCAGGCAATCTCCCAAGTACGCGTGCCTCGCTGGGTACGATCTGCACCGGATCGCGATATTGAGTTCCACGCCTTCTGTGATGCTTCTCAGCTAGCATATGCTGCAGCCCTTTACGTTCGGTGTAAAGGTGAAAATTCCATCTCTACCCATTTGCTAGTGGCGAAATCGCGGGTGGCCCCATTGAGAACTATCTCTCTTCCACGTTTAGAACTATGTGGGGCAACACTTTTAGCAGAGCTGATTTTCCCTCTCAAACCTCTATTAAATATTTCAGATGACAACTTGTTTTGTTGGTCCGACTCTACGATTGTGTTGGCATGGCTGCGAAAGCCACCCCACGTGTGGAAAGTCTTCGTGGCGAATCGAGTCACTGCTATTACCAGCAAAGTAGGTGTGAACAACTGGCGTCATGTCCGCTCAGAAGATAACCCAGCAGATTTAGCTAGCCGTGGTGTGGCACCTGATGCACTACTCCACAACAGGCTCTGGTGGGAAGGCCCGGCCTGGCTGCAGCAGGAGCGGAAACGGTGGCCGCCTCCGTTGGACGAAAACGTGTTAGCAACCGATGAAGAGCAACGACCTGCAAAGTGTCATGTAGTATATGTGTCCTCTGCGGACGACCCAATGTTGCGCTTCTCCTCATTTTCTAGGGCCCTCCGAGTGTTGAGTTTCGTGCGCCGCTTTATGCGCCACTGTTCGGTGAAACATCGGGACACGACTCCTGACAGGGGGTCCCCGCTTACTCGGGGAGAAATCGCTGAAACGACCACTTGCCTTATTGTGCTCGCGCAGAAAATGTATTTCCCAAAAGAATACAGCGCACTTGTGGCACGGGAGCCGATATCCAGCTCCAGTTCGCTTTTGGCTCTGAATCCGTTCGTGCACTCCGATGGTACTCTGCGCGTAAATGGTCGGTTGGCGCTCACTACACATTTGCCATTTTCGGAGAGACACCCGATCATTCTGCCATACTATGGTCATTTGACTCGTCTAATAGTGAAGTTCATCCATCAGGTGTCCCTACACGGGGGGAATCAACTAATGTTGCGGCTAATCCGGACCCAATATTGGATTCCAAAAGCGAAAACGCTCATTAAAAGCACAATTCTCCAATGTAAGACATGTATTCTGTGGAAGAAGCGTCGACAACAGCAGCTCATGGCAGCTCTTCCGGTTGAACGTACCACGTGTTCACGTCCTTTTACCCATACTGGAGTTGATTTCGCGGGGCCGTTTGATATCAAGCACTATAAGGGGCGGGCATGCCACGTTACGAAGGGGTACGTCTGCATCTTTGTATGCTTCGCTACGAGAGCAGTTCACCTTGAGGCGACTACCGATTTGAGTACTCCTGCCTTCCTTGCGGCATTGTCTCGGTTTATCGCCCGCCGGGGATGTCCTTTGAAAATGCACTCGGATAATGGTCGGAACTTTGTGGGCGCGGAAAAGGCGTTGAGGCTTGATTTCCAGCGGGTGCTCCGCGAAATCCGTGACCGAACCGTGGTGGGTCACTTTCATACTCAGATCGAGTGGGATTTTAATCCCCCCCATGCTCCACATATGGGGGGCCTTTGGGAAGCAGCGGTCAAGAGTTTCAAGCACCATTTCAAACGCATGGCAGGGCAACTTAAGTACACGTTTGAAGAATTTGTGACTCTCTTAGCGCGCATCGAGGCGTGTCTTAATTCTAGGCCTATCAGCGCTCTGTCGGAGGACCCCACGGATCTCCAAGCGCTGACGCCTGGCCATTTCTTGGTGGGTGCGCCACTGTTGGCACCAGCTGAGCCTCCGGATACAACACCCTTTCTCTCAATTTTGAACCGATGGCAAAAACTGAAGGCGCTGGCCCATCAATTCAGCGTCAGGTGGAAAAACGAATACCTTCTCGAGTGTCAACGGCGGAGTAAGTGGCGAACGGCTCAAGTGAATGTCAAGGTGGGTGAGTTAGTGGTTGTGCGGGAAGACAACCTAGCGCCTCAAGAATGGCGGCTGGGCAGAGTCACCGATACGCACCCTGGTCCTGATGGAAAAGTGCGTGTTGTGGATGTGCGGACCGCACGTGGAATGCTAACCCGACCTATCACGAAGGTGGTGATCCTACCGGGAGAAGAGCCGCCTCCTACCAGCGGAGGGGTATAACGTACCTTGTACTTTTTTAATTTATAGTTTTTATGTTTTCTTTTATATCTACTCCCTTCTGGTACTTATTAAATTTTTGATATTTTCTCAGATTTCGGCCCGCGCGGTGCACAAGACCCGCTACTCGCTTTCTGATGGATGCTGCTTTTTGTCTGGCAGTTGTTCGAGTGTGTCCGTGCTACCACCTCCACTCTCCATGGCGGTGCCACCGGACCCAACAGCACCTCGTCGGGCCAGGTCAACTAAATTCGACTTCCCATCGAGCTCCACCTCTCTATTACCGGCGCGCCACCTGGCTGCGTGGTTCCGAAAGCGCCAAACCAAGGTCAGGAAGAGACCAGGCGGGAAGCATCCCGCGCTGTTCCGCCCTTTCTGGGTATTACGAAGATACCGGTGCAGCTACGCCCTACTCCGCAGATCATCTGCACTATGTGTTAGCAGATGGGCCACCGCATTGAGGGGTGCGCATGCTTCCTGAAGTTGCGCCCTCGGGCACCAAACCACCCTCCATTGATGAAGGGTATGAACGGGATCCGGCGTGGATATGTTCTTCTCTTGCAATAATGCAAGGGGGGCGGCATGTTCACTCCGAATCCTAACGTTCAGGTGGCTTCCGCCTGGTACCTGGGGCACCATGTTGTCGGCCTATCTCTGCGTTCCATCGTTCGGTACGGTGCGAAAGCACGTGTTGTGCGGTGGAGAGCGAGAGAACAGTCGAGGCAGGTGCATATCGTATTTGTGCGGAAGCCATCTTTATCTGCTGGCATATTTTGGCGCGGGGCTACGAAGCAGCGGCAGCTGCTCTCTTTGCGCGGTGGTCAGTCAGTTCTGGAATTGCGGCAAGTGTGGATCGGCGCCCAACATAGTATATTAAATATAAATTTTACAATAAATAAAATAAATAGTGCTAACTGAGTGCAACATTTTGGTCCTTCGAGCCGGATTAGAATCCGGTTTTTGGTAAGTGTCGATTGTTTTAATCGAATTAAAAATATTATTATTATAAATTAATAATAATTTAAATTTGATTATACACAAATTGATTATTTTTTGTGTTTCGGTTGGGTTTGCCGTGCGTTCGGGTGTTTGTGCTCTGTCGGCGCTGCTGACTATTGAAACCATTGCGCTGTTGTTGTCTTCGCTGCATTATCACCGTTTTTAGGTACTGGTGGCTAATGCAGAAAGCAGAATAAGAAAAGTAGGTCAGTGGCTCGTGCGATCAGCTGCTGTCTCTATTTCTTTTGTGAAGCAGGGCCGGTTACGGGTAGCAATTGGTTTCCTGAACATTGTGGGCCCTTCTGTCGCAGTGCGTTTAAACGATAAGTGTTGGGCGTGGTTTCAGTGCGGTTGCGTTCGGAGGTGCATATAAGCCAATATTGAGCTGCGTTCGCAGGCGCATAAGTTCCGCAAAATGGTGGACTCGTATATTTCGGCGGCAGATGAACTTCTGATGTTCATAAGTCGTTTTGAACGGTGCTCGCCGGAAAGTCACTCCATTATATCACTTCAACTTGATGAAGCAGAATTGGATGCTCGGTGGGCTTCGCTTAAAACGACAAAAATAACTGCCATGTCCGAGGCGCGGGTCATGAAAGACGGTGAATCACTGTTAGAGTCAATCGGACAGCGGTTCGAGTCAAGTTTTGATACTTTTAAGCGGGGTCGTATTTTGATCGCGGAAGTGAGACAACGTTTAGAGCAGGCAACTCCCGTTCCCACGTACCCCCTTGTGATATCCCTGCCTTTGAAGGGAGTTATGCTGCATGGCCCACGTTCCGTGACATGTTTACAGCACTATTCATTAACAACACGCGGCTGTCTAATGCGGAGAAATTCTACCATTTGTCCCTTAAGACCCGGGGAGAACCACATGAAATTGTCTCCAAAATTCCAATTACTGAGGCGGGTTTTCAGCAAGTGTGGGAAAACTTACTGGAGCGCTACGACAACAAGCGCATCCAGATCAACAACCAATTGAAGACACTGTTGGGTCTTGACCCGGTTAGAAGAGAAGATGGTGGGGAAATTAAACGCCTACAGCGTGACATTGGTAACTGTATCGCTGCACTGACATCTTACGGCATCGACGTTGCGAGTTGGGATGCCATTTTAGTATACTTGTGCTCCATGCGGCTGCCTGAGCTCACACTGTCCCTGTGGGAACAAACCATGGGGGGCCGCGCAGATATTCCAGAATGGAAGGCGATGGATGACTTCTCGTCATTGCGGTTTCATACACTCGAGGCGATTTCGGATCTCCGGTCGCAAGGCTCCAGTCCATCACAAATAAGGGTTCAGCCGAATCAACCGCGAACAGCACGGGTGCAAACCCATCCAGTAAGTGTTACCCCGGAAGGGTGCAAAGTGTGCAGGCGGTCTACACACTCGGTGCGAAATTGTCCTGCGTTCCAGGCCGCCACCGTATCAGCTCGGTGGGGCTTGGTGCGCAAACACGGGTTGTGTGTGAATTGCTTGTCAGCTTCACATAGAGTGGCAAATTGCCCCAGCTCCTTTTCGTGCTCCACCTGTCGGGAGCGGCACCACACTCTGCTGCATACGGACTCGCCACGGGGTCGTCCAACCGCTGCGACGCCAAACCCACCATCCACATCGGGGAGGGGACGCTCCAATTCAAATGGACGCTCCTCCCTGGTCCATCCACCCGTACCCAAGTCTTCTTACCACACTGCGCAGGTATCGCGTCCGGCAGATAGGGCGGGGCCGAGTCCAAGTCATCCAAGTGGCCGGCCTCTCCAATCGTGTTATCTTGGGTACGGCCTTAGTCACGATAAAACATCAAGGAGTATGGTACACAGCCCGGGCTCTGATAGATTCTGGTTCTGAGGGGTCCTTTGTTTCGGACCGCCTCCAAAAGCGCCTTAAGCTGCCGGCGCACTCAGTACATGCCCAGGTATCGGGGGTCAGCAATACCCTTGCTGGCACCGTTACCAAAGCATGTCATATCACCATCGGGTCGCGGTACGATGCCACTGTGCGTCTCCAAGTATCGGCTTTGGTGTTGCCTACCCTGACAGGTGAACTGCCGCCGCTCCTATTGAGTAAAGGAGAGCAACACAAACTGAGACATTTCAGGTTAGCCGATTCAAGCACTTCACACTCCACCCAAGTAGATTTGTTAATCGGAGGGGATCTTTACCCTCAGGTCTTGCTTGATGGGTTGCGGCGCAACCTGGTGGGGTCACTAATTGCCCAAGAAACGGTATTCGGCTGGATCCTTACAGGGCCTCTGCCGGATAAACGGATATCCACTTTCACAACTCGCGTGCAAGTGTCTGAAACTGCTTCGCTCGACCACCTTCTACGACAGTTCTGGGAAATGGAACAGCCTCCGCAAGATCGAAAGCTGTCCCAGACTGATCAAGACTGCCTTAATTTGTACTCCCAGACTACTCGTCGGGATGCTACGGGGCGATACATAGTCTCTCTGCCGTTCAAACAAGGGTTTGTTCCGGAGAAGTCTCTAGGAGCGTCGCGCTATATTGCCCTTCGGCAATTTGAGCGCAATGAGTCCCGGCTGGTAAAGAGCCCGGCCGATAAGCGACAATACGACGCGGTGGTACTTGAATACGTGACGTTAAATCACATGCGCAAGGTTCCACCGCCGTCAGTAACTCCTGTGCCTCATTATTACTTGCCACATCATGCAGTAATTAAGCCAGAGAGTACAACCACCAAACTTCGCGTGGTGTTCAATGCCTCACAGGCGACTTCCAACACGGTCAGCTTGAATGACGTGTTACACACAGGGCCAGTGTTACAAGCCGATCTGACCCGGCTAATAATCCAGTGGCGTATGTTTCGCTATGTCCTGAACGGGGACATACAAAAGATGTATCGTCAGATTCTGGTTGAGCCAAGCCAAGCTTCATACCAGAGAATTGTGTTTAGGGAATCTCCCGACAGCGATATCTCTGACTATGAATTGAAAACGGTCACCTTCGGGGTGAATTGTGCTCCTTATCTTGCAATAAGGACACTTTTGCAATTGGCAGACGACATGGAGAGCAGGTTCCCATTGGCTTATAAGGTGCTACGTAATTCGATGTACGTGGATGACGCTCTAGTGGGTACACATGATATTGCTACTGCCATTCGCACTAGGGATGAGCTGATTGAGAGCTTGGATTCAGCCGGGTTCTCAATGCGAAAGTGGGCAGCAAATTCTACAGAAATTTTATCCGGTTTGCCTCCAGGGCATCTGCTTAGGGAAGATTTTCTCCAATTCGAGGAGACCAGCACCACTCGCACTTTGGGCATTCGATGGAATGCGCGGGGGGATTGGTTTTATTTCCACGTGGCAGCTTTGCCAATCGTTGCCGTATACACCAAACGTAAGGTCCTGTCGGTCATCGCACAGCTGTTTGACCCAGCGGGATGGTTGGCTCCTATTGTCATCTCCGCTAAGATCTTGATGCAACAGATATGGTTGGATCAAATAAGTTGGGACGAGCAACTTACTCCTACCACTTTAACAAGGTGGACACACTTCTTATCGCAGTATCAGGCAATCTCCCAAGTACGCGTGCCTCGCTGGGTACGATCTGCACCGGATCGCGATATTGAGTTCCACGCCTTCTGTGATGCTTCTCAGCTAGCATATGCTGCAGCCCTTTACGTTCGGTGTAAAGGTGAAAATTCCATCTCTACCCATTTGCTAGTGGCGAAATCGCGGGTGGCCCCATTGAGAACTATCTCTCTTCCACGTTTAGAACTATGTGGGGCAACACTTTTAGCAGAGCTGATTTTCCCTCTCAAACCTCTATTAAATATTTCAGATGACAACTTGTTTTGTTGGTCCGACTCTACGATTGTGTTGGCATGGCTGCGAAAGCCACCCCACGTGTGGAAAGTCTTCGTGGCGAATCGAGTCACTGCTATTACCAGCAAAGTAGGTGTGAACAACTGGCGTCATGTCCGCTCAGAAGATAACCCAGCAGATTTAGCTAGCCGTGGTGTGGCACCTGATGCACTACTCCACAACAGGCTCTGGTGGGAAGGCCCGGCCTGGCTGCAGCAGGAGCGGAAACGGTGGCCGCCTCCGTTGGACGAAAACGTGTTAGCAACCGATGAAGAGCAACGACCTGCAAAGTGTCATGTAGTATATGTGTCCTCTGCGGACGACCCAATGTTGCGCTTCTCCTCATTTTCTAGGGCCCTCCGAGTGTTGAGTTTCGTGCGCCGCTTTATGCGCCACTGTTCGGTGAAACATCGGGACACGACTCCTGACAGGGGGTCCCCGCTTACTCGGGGAGAAATCGCTGAAACGACCACTTGCCTTATTGTGCTCGCGCAGAAAATGTATTTCCCAAAAGAATACAGCGCACTTGTGGCACGGGAGCCGATATCCAGCTCCAGTTCGCTTTTGGCTCTGAATCCGTTCGTGCACTCCGATGGTACTCTGCGCGTAAATGGTCGGTTGGCGCTCACTACACATTTGCCATTTTCGGAGAGACACCCGATCATTCTGCCATACTATGGTCATTTGACTCGTCTAATAGTGAAGTTCATCCATCAGGTGTCCCTACACGGGGGGAATCAACTAATGTTGCGGCTAATCCGGACCCAATATTGGATTCCAAAAGCGAAAACGCTCATTAAAAGCACAATTCTCCAATGTAAGACATGTATTCTGTGGAAGAAGCGTCGACAACAGCAGCTCATGGCAGCTCTTCCGGTTGAACGTACCACGTGTTCACGTCCTTTTACCCATACTGGAGTTGATTTCGCGGGGCCGTTTGATATCAAGCACTATAAGGGGCGGGCATGCCACGTTACGAAGGGGTACGTCTGCATCTTTGTATGCTTCGCTACGAGAGCAGTTCACCTTGAGGCGACTACCGATTTGAGTACTCCTGCCTTCCTTGCGGCATTGTCTCGGTTTATCGCCCGCCGGGGATGTCCTTTGAAAATGCACTCGGATAATGGTCGGAACTTTGTGGGCGCGGAAAAGGCGTTGAGGCTTGATTTCCAGCGGGTGCTCCGCGAAATCCGTGACCGAACCGTGGTGGGTCACTTTCATACTCAGATCGAGTGGGATTTTAATCCCCCCATGCTCCACATATGGGGGGCCTTTGGGAAGCAGCGGTCAAGAGTTTCAAGCACCATTTCAAACGCATGGCAGGGCAACTTAAGTACACGTTTGAAGAATTTGTGACTCTCTTAGCGCGCATCGAGGCGTGTCTTAATTCTAGGCCTATCAGCGCTCTGTCGGAGGACCCCACGGATCTCCAAGCGCTGACGCCTGGTCATTTCTTGGTGGGTGCGCCACTGTTGGCACCAGCTGAGCCTCCGGATACAACACCCTTTCTCTCAATTTTGAACCGATGGCAAAAACTGAAGGCGCTGGCCCATCAATTCAGCGTCAGGTGGAAAAACGAATACCTTCTCGAGTGTCAACGGCGGAGTAAGTGGCGAACGGCTCAAGTGAATGTCAAGGTGGGTGAGTTAGTGGTTGTGCGGGAAGACAACCTAGCGCCTCAAGAATGGCGGCTGGGCAGAGTCACCGATACGCACCCTGGTCCTGATGGAAAAGTGCGTGTTGTGGATGTGCGGACCGCACGTGGAATGCTAACCCGACCTATCACGAAGGTGGTGATCCTACCGGGAGAAGAGCCGCCTCCTACCAGCGGAGGGGTATAACGTACCTTGTACTTTTTTAATTTATAGTTTTTATGTTTTCTTTTATATCTACTCCCTTCTGGTACTTATTAAATTTTTGATATTTTCTCAGATTTCGGCCCGCGCGGTGCACAAGACCCGCTACTCGCTTTCTGACGGATGCTGCTTTTTGTCTGGCAGTTGTTCGAGTGTGTCCGTGCTACCACCTCCACTCTCCATGGCGGTGCCACCGGACCCAACAGCACCTCGTCGGGCCAGGTCAACTAAATTCGACTTCCCATCGAGCTCCACCTCTCTATTACCGGCGCGCCACCTGGCTGCGTGGTTCCGAAAGCGCCAAACCAAGGTCAGGAAGAGACCAGGCGGGAAGCATCCCGCGCTGTTCCGCCCTTTCTGGGTATTACGAAGATACCGGTGCAGCTACGCCCTACTCCGCAGATCATCTGCACTATGTGTTAGCAGATGGGCCACCGCATTGAGGGGTGCGCATGCTTCCTGAAGTTGCGCCCTCGGGCACCAAACCACCCTCCATTGATGAAGGGTATGAACGGGATCCGGCGTGGATATGTTCTTCTCTTGCAATAATGCAAGGGGGGCGGCATGTTCACTCCGAATCCTAACGTTCAGGTGGCTTCCGCCTGGTACCTGGGGCACCATGTTGTCGGCCTATCTCTGCGTTCCATCGTTCGGTACGGTGCGAAAGCACGTGTTGTGCGGTGGAGAGCGAGAGAACAGTCGAGGCAGGTGCATATCGTATTTGTGCGGAAGCCATCTTTATCTGCTGGCATATTTTGGCGCGGGGCTACGAAGCAGCGGCAGCTGCTCTCTTTGCGCGGTGGTCAGTCAGTTCTGGAATTGCGGCAAGTGTGGATCGGCGCCCAACATAGTATATTAAATATAAATTTTACAATAAATAAAATAAATAGTGCTATCTGAGTGCAACAGCTACTACTGATTGATCATTTAGTCCCTCGATGATCTCCTCTATTGAAACGTTTTTGAGTGGTGGAGCGAATATTACACCTTTGATTGTGTTTAGGGTAGGATGCAACGTGACCGTCACCAGGCAAATATTTGGTAAACTTGTTACTTTTAAGAATCGCGTTGTTTGTGTATGATTTTTCGTTAAGATTAGTAGGTCGCCATCTCTTGTGAACGAAATATTAATCGGGTTTTCACTACTTATGTTTTCAATTGCTTTGGATACTAAAAATATATTGAAACTTTGTATTGGTTTACTTACAATGTTACTTTTTAATAGGATGTATTTCGGGCAGAAATTTTTATTTAATTGGCTTGTTGGGATTATGGCCGGAAAATCGAACTTATTGTTGATGTCGTAGCTTCGGTGTTATTGGGTCCGGGTCGGGGTCGAGTGAGGCAAAATAATTGCCTCCCGATTTAGACGTCATATTTGGTGGGTGGCCAACCAGTCTTAGGATATTTGTTGGGACTATAACAGTACGATCGCTTGCGGTGATTCCTTAGTTGGTTAGATTATAGCGGTGGTTAGCGGATTGAAACGAAAAATTAAATGTTAAAATTTAATTAAATAAAATAATTTTTTTATTTTTCCATATTGATAAAATTGATTGACAGAAAAATCGTTTCTTTCACTAAAGTATACTTACAAAATAATTCACAATTAAATTTAATGTTAGTATGTTTTTCGAGTGCATTTCTTAATATTTCAATTACTTTGACTTTAATTGTATTGAAAAAGTTTTCAGGAATCAAATTGTCTTGCTCGTAATTTTCAAATACATACGTTTCGATACGATTATTAAAAGAGGATGTAATACATTTTACGTTTTCATTTACGAGTAATTGTCCACCGCAATTTGTTTATGAGAATTTGTTCGTAAATTTTTTCTTATATTAATTTTGTTAAAATTGCAATAAATATGTTCTTTTGATTTTTCATTAGAGAAAGTACTAAACGATTATGGGATAAACGTTTATTTCGATCTTGAAATTCCAACTTACATGATATCCACTCTACTTCATTAGTATTATGACGAATTCTTATGTCGTTTTAATGAACGAGCATAATTAAATGTTTTTCCACAGAAATCGCAAACAAAATTTACCATTTTTTCTTATTTTTGTTCTTATTTTTTATTTTTTTGATCAATAGATTCAAACAAATTTATAATTAAATTGACCAACAGAAAATTTTGCTATTGTATATGTATCTGTTGAAAGCTCTCTAATGGTGTCATCAGTTATATCATTATATTTTGTGGTAAAAATAGCACATGTTTTTCTAGCTCCAGCATTATCTTCGGTCCATATTTTGTTGAGTTTCCTTCCCCCTTAATAACTTTCAATGGTGTATTGAATGGAAAATTTGTTAGCGATAATATGGATTTTTTGAAATAACGATGAAATGTATTTGGATACACTGGAAGAATATCTAATTACTGCCAAAGCGTTTCTAGAACGCTTCCGGCAGGTGTGTTGGCTGGTGGTAGTGGCGAAAGATATTCCCACACTAGAGACGCGGTGTAGTGATGCGGTGTCACAAGTCACGAGGTGGCTGGAGTGTGCAGACCTTGAATTGGCAGCGCAAAAAACAGAGACGGCCCTCTTGACCACACGAAAAAAATTGGAGACTTTCTCATTCAGGGCTGGATACCACGAGATATTATCACGGCCATATCTGCGGTATCTGGGCGTGCTTATTGATGCCCGGATGTCTTTCAAGGAGTATCTGCTAGCAGTCAGCGAAAAGGCCGCTAAGGTAAACGGCGGGCTCTCACGCATCATGGCAAACATCGGAGGACCACGCTACAGCAGAAGGAAACTTCTAGCAAGGGTCATGAGCTCCATACTGCTGTAAGCTGCGCCAGTATGGGCAGACGCGACGGAGAAGGCGTCAGATTTCGCTGGCATCCGGGTAACATATCGCTACAGTGATTTGAGAGTGGCTAGTGCATTCCGCACTGTTTCGGATGATGTTATCGGAGTGATTGCTGCCTCTGAATGCCAGCGCACGTTTACTGCAGGCGCACATGCATCAAAGGTGGATGAACGTCATCGCAGCATCCTGATCTGGCAGTGACGCTGGGAGAAATCGGACAAGGGAAGATGGACATTCGCCATGATTCCAAACATCACCGCCTGGATAAGTCGCAAACATGGGGAGGTGGACTTCTACACCACCCAGTTGCTCAGCGGACATGCCTGCTGCAAGCAATACCTCCACCGCTTCAAGTACGAGGAGGACCCGTTCTGTCCAATTGTTCAAACGAAATCGAAGACTCTCGGTATGTCCTAATACACTGCCCCGTTTTTGTCACGAACGAGCCGAGATGACGGAAGCCTTCGGAGAGGTTCCAATCGTGGAAAACACTGTGGCCCACATTTGTGAGGCACCATCCAAATGGCGTGCCTTTCAAGACGCAGCAGCGAAGATTATGATTGAGCTTCGCCGCATTGAGCGAGGGAGAAACGCTGACCGCGCAAGGTTGCGCGATGCAATCGTGAACAGCAGCGAATCCTCTGCAACAAGGACGGATGGTTGACCAAGACCAACGACTGACGGTTGAGCAATGATGCTCTGACGGCCTCCCGATGGAATACCTGACGGCCTCCCGACGGAATACCTGACGGCCTCCCGACGGAATACCTGACTGTGGGCTCCGGGAGGATCCACCTGTACGTTTGAGGAGACATTTAGTGGGTTAGAGTCTCACACTGACTCCGGCTTTAGACGCTTTTACTCCTCGTTAAAAAAAAAACAAACAAAAAACACACACACACATCAGCCAACAGGTACGTGCCTTAGCTTTTTACTGTTAATCGCACTAAAAAGCTAAATTAATGATAATAACAATGATAATATATGCTTACTCATTTTATAAAAAACAAAATTTTTTTTTCCTTATTTAATTTTTATATTCTTCTTCACTTGTTCAATTTTAAACGATAATTGCATTAATACTCGACCAAGTCTCATTGGAGAATGAGTGTCCCATAAGTGTGGTCATAAAAATACGACGAATTATGAAGTCAGATATTTATTCTGAATTTATTTTCGCAGTAATAAGACGATCTTGATCAAAAGGGGTGTTGTATGGAACTAATTACTTAATGACGTTCCAAAATGTTCATTGTAATATTAATAATTGTTGGAGCGTATGCAAAATTATATAAAATACCCAAGGGAAGACATGTATTCAATATATCCAGAAACCGCCATAGCTCGCCGAAAAAGTCCTGAACGATAGGTTTCCCACAACACCCAACTCATGGAGCTTGCTCAGCAACATTAAGTGTTCCCTGAAATCCGAACGTAGATCCTTAGCGTTTCTGAGGACTACATTCGGTGAGAGTTCATTTAAATCTTTGTTTTCGTATTCAAACAGAAGTATATGAGATTTAAATAGACTTTTAACGAGGTATCCTCATGAATAGACGGTGTACAATTTTTTTTTATGTTCACTGGTTCTCAATTGATGAAACCAAGAAATTGTTAAAATCTGAATGAAGCAGCGTTTTGATGGAATTTTTTGATTCTGTTAATGATATTGATTCTTGGTATTATTTTTACCAAATGAATTTTCTTATGGTTGTTTTAAAAATACTTACATAAGTTTGCTATTGGAATTGTTGTTATAAATATACATATTCCTTTCATCGTTATTTATTTTTGCATGCTTTTTCTTTCTGATAAGCATATTTTGCTTGAATAAACGAAGGTGGTGCTATGCATTGAGAGTTCTAGCACTGAAATGTCGACCATTGCCCTCCCACATTTACATTTTCTATGGTTTCCGAGTGTTGGAAGGGGGGCATCGGTGAATAAAAACATCACTCTTGAGGGGTTATTTCATTAACTTAATTATAATTCATTGACTGGACTATAATTCATTTATTTAACAATAATAAAAAATTATAAATGATTTTCTTCTGAAAGCTTAAAAATATTTAATATAAATTTCAGTCCCAGTCTGTGCTGACGAAGCCCTGGCATCACACACTAAACCTACCTATCTACAATATTTTCTGATAAATAATACGACTTTTTCATTTCCAATAGATATAGTAAATTTATATATTTCATGGAAGCTTTTGATTCACCACATGCTAAAAATAACCTACCAAATCGCTAAATCCTTGCTTTCTCGAAAGGCGGCAGTGCTGGCATGACCACATTCTGAAAAAAGGCTGCTTCTGTGCACAAATCATACAAACTGGAACTCGAGATAGAAAAGTTTCAAACCAAAGCCAACCAACTCGTTCAAAAGGGGACTTCGCTAAGTTCTGTTTCAGCGAGTTGAGGCTGCGACGCAAAGATTTCCAATGATGAAAAGTTATTACAAAATGTTTGTCAAATATACAATTAATTATTAATAATTTGTACAATTTTAATTGAATAAAACGAATTTCATTTAATTGTCAAAATTATTTATTATTACTGCAATATGAAAATATATTCCATAAGTTAGAAAAACAAAAAAAAACATTAAAATTTGGTAAAATTACATTTAAATAGTTTTAAATCCATTTTGTATTTTAAATGATAAGATTGTTTATTAATCATATTAAATTTATTATAATATAAAAACATTATTTATACATATTTTCATATTTACTTCCATTTATAATTAATGTTATTTATATTTTTAATAAAAGAATATGAAAAAATAATTTTTGTTGCTTGTGTTTCATTCTCAAAAAGATTAATTAAAATAGTCGATATAAATTTATATGTGATAAATAAGGTAAACACATCTTTAGAGTGGCTGTTTTTTTATATCCTTAAGCCATCAGCCATACCTCGAAACAAGTCTCAATAAAAAAAAGCGATAAAGACAAATGCTCGAAAAAGAGACCCAACTTTGTTACTACGCACGCCGAATGAGTTGAATATTCTATTACTTCCCATTTCGAACGAATCGACGTCAAATCACGCAATGCAAAAATGGTAAACATTTGATATACGAGGATTCTTGTATATCGAAATCAATCTGGATTGCATAAATCACGAATGAAAATTCCGTTTTTAAATTAATATTTTGCATATAAATAATTCCAAGTCCAAAATTGAGAGACGACAAAGTTCTGCAAAGTATTCCGTTTCCGAAAGGTGGAATATAAACCGATTGATGAGAGTATTAAAATTTTTAATTTATTAGAAAGTCTGGAAAAATTTTGCTGATTGAAAAATTGGAAAATTTGCTGATCCATCCACCCCACATTGACCTATAATCAGAAGTGCGCAAACAGAAGATCAAGACAATTAATTCTTTAACACGAAATTTCAAAAATACCAACAATGCGAAACGATTCATAAGCGAAATAATCTGATTAGCGTCCTAATTGGATCGGGTGGCAATGCTGGCTATAAAGGAGAAGCCATTCTTTAAAGTATCAGTATCCTATTTTGTGAAAAGGAAAATAATTTTGAAAATCTGAATGTGTGCGTAAGTAAATCACCAATTTCACTTAGAGAGTTTTCTTTTCTATACAAAAATGCTACCATGCGAAAGGGTAGATAAATAGATAGATTTAAGGGTATTATACACCGCGACCTGAAAGATCTGTTGTGATACCCCTATTTATTTAAAAGATGAGAATAGTCTCATTCATAGATCTTCTGTCAGGTTAATTTCCATGTATTTTGGAGGAATCGAGTTGAGGGACCTTGCTCATATCTAAGGTATGTTCTCCAAAACACCTGTGTCTTTTGTGTGCCAAAGGTCCGCAGTCTGTGATCAGATGTAGTGAGTTTTCGTCACTTTCTCCACAGAATCTACAGTTGGCATCTGAAAATAGACCCAACTTATTCATGTGATAGTTAAGTCTGCAGTGTCCGCTTAAAATGTCTGTGATGATTCTTAATTTACTCCGAGGCATATTTATTAACTCTTTAGTTCTTTTTTAGGATAAAAATCTCCCAGAAGAGCTGTGGATTGTCTTAATCTCGGAACATTTTTTCAGGTTTGACTTCGTTTTGTATCTGTACACTTCTTCAGCAGACCTCCAATAGTGTTGGATTATAGTCCACAGAAGGGTTCACAGCCCTTGAACTGCAGCCTTCCTTGCAAGGATATCAGCCTTCTCATTTCCCTCTACTCTTATGTGGCCTGGTACCCACAGTAGAGATAGCTTGATATGCTGCCTAGGGAGTTCAGTTTCCCAATAGAGTCCCACACAAATTTAGACCTCACCAAGTTAGAGCTGAAACTTTTCAGTGCTGCTTGACTATCGAATAGTATCACGATATTTTGTCCCCGATACTTCCTGTCAATGTTGATTGAACTGTACACATCTTTCAATAGCTTGCTTCTCTGCTTGAAAAATGCCTAGGAAAGAAAAAGTATCAATGAAAGTGTGAAAAGGACAATGAAAGTGTGAAAACCTGAATATGTGTGTCAGATAAACGCGAGCCGAAATACAAATTTTGCTGCCAGCCAAAATATCAGGTTAGCAGAAATAGTAAGCAAGCTACAACACTAAGAGAACCCCCGCAAAATATGCTAGCAGATTCTAATCACGCAATAATGGCGAAGACGCAAACAACTCGTTTCATTTGCATGCTTTTAGGGTGTGCTCATATTGACTGTCAATCTGTAAACACACATTTCGAACTTACTTTAGACTGTATGCTTATAGAAAATTCTGTGGGCATAATTTTTGGAGAGTATTTAAAAAATTTATGGATACACAGTTTGAGGGTGTTTTGGATCTATTTAAATGTTTAATTGCCAAACACGAATTTTTTTAAATTCAGAAGCCAAATACAAAGCACTGCTGTTGATCCAGGACAAGTGAAAAGCACCTAGCATTGCGGTTCAGCCAATATAGTGTTAAATATAAGGCATGTTAGTATGTGCGGAGTTCAAAGCATTGATCATCAACTTGGCTGAGATTAGTAAAAATGTGATTCTTGAAATTCTCTCGCTTAGCATGAGAAAAGTTGTATCTCTGAATTATATTATTATATTACCAAAGACAATATACTATAAGACGTTACATTGCTCTCTTGAGTGAGAATCAACATATTGAAATTGCTGGCAACCACATTGGAATTCAGATTGGCAATTTCACGAAGCAGTCGTCAATATGTATCCATCGGCAGTCACACACATGGCTATTGTTGTATTGCATTCGTATGAATAATTTAGTGTGTGTGTTTTTGTGTGTGCTCACAGCAGAAGCGACTAATTTGAAATCAAATTTTTATTTTCTGTTCTGTGTGGCTGGGGTAAAATACACAAGAATAAATTTTCTGTATGGCAAAGGTTTCTTATTCGGAAAGTGGGGCTTAAAACAAAGCATTTGTGGTTTTGCGTATAAGAAAGATTTGCCATGTCATGACGAAGCATAAGGCTGCAGGCAGAGTGCCGACTGGCGACCGAACCGCACCGAACTTATTGCTGACTTGTTTCAACTTATGGGATGGCAGAGTGCCGGCTTAAACTTGTGCTTTTTTTGTAAACAAAACCAATCATACACTGCGTTGACAACAGCAAGAGCATGGTTGAGGCAGGAGAAGTTGTTGGTGTGAATGAAGGAAAATAATTTTGTGTTTTGTATATACATACATATGTATGTATATTTCGTTCAAACGGTAAACAAAACCAATCATAAACAAAAAAGCAAGAGCATGGTATAATGATCTACATGATAGATACACACATACATATGTGTCAAACAAAACAGAAAGAAATATTTCAATCAGTGATGATATTTGTAGTGGAATTGTACTTTTTTACCTCCTTTCGATTTTAAGAAGTCCCCAAGTCCTTTCGACCCAAAAAAAGTACTCTCCGATGCACAAAATTCCTATGTTATGTTCTAAAGCTGACTGCAGACACATCAAATGCCGGTCAAACATTGAGAGTGTGTGAGTGTAAAACGACAAACGTATACATCGGTGTCATGTTTGAATTATTTAGATTTTCGATCAAACAAGAGGGCATGTTGTTTTATTATATATTATACTTAGCTCATCATGGATACTTTTCTATTAAATATACACTTGAAGACCAACACCAATTGTTTTTGCTTTACATTTATGATTTATTAGAAAAAAAAGTACTCTCGAGCCGGAAAAAGTACTTTGCGTTGAGTAAAAAAGTACTTTCGAAAATTCGGAAATATCATCACTGATTTCAATAGCATCAAAGCATCAACTTAAATATTTACACATACAATCAAACATCAGTCACAATCGGTCACAAATAAGTCTCTAAAACAGTTTTGTCCAGTCAGTCAGCAATAAGTTCGGTTCGGTTCGGCTGTTACTCTGCCATCTCGGTGCCGATTTGCACTAATTTGTATTGAACCAAAATACATTTACCAGGTATTATTAATTGAGAGAGTGAGAGGAAAACAGTCATAATATGTGTCAAATCTGCTCTCTTTACGAATGTTGTATACGAAAACAAACAAAAAAGGGATATAGTGATTGGAAACAAGTAAATTATTGTCGTCAGCTTCCAAAGTGTAGTGAAATCACTTAAAAATATATAAAAACAATAATAAATAGAAAAAAGGTGCATTATCGTTGCGTTATTTGCAATAATACATGGAGAAAGGAAAAAGTTCGATTTTTCAGCGTTCCTAAAGACGCAATAAAGTGAAATCGGTGGATCGTGGCTTGTGGCGTTGATTTAAAAGAAAAATCAAAAGTGTGTGAGAAACATTTTGTAAATAGTGACTTTATAAATAATCCGGAAGCCGCCACAACTAAAAAAGTGCTACTATTTCCAATTTCAGTGCCATCAGTTTTTTATGGTACAATGCAAAACCGTTTGCAGCCGCTTTCTTCATTGGAAAATGTGTGCAATATTGAGCAAGGCCCAGTGACTAAAAGACCAAGACTCTCACAGTGTGCAGTTCCGTCAGTTTTAAATAATACTCAGGAACTGTGTACTACTGTTATTAATGTAGATTGCAGCACTCAAACCTAGTAAGTACATTTTGTATTTTGTACACATAAAAATATAAAAAAACAGAGAATTATAGGTAATAGTAAATTATTAAATGTGTGTATGTATAATTTTGTTTTTAAATAATAATAAATGAAAAAAGCCCAAAAAAAAATAAAGGGCATTTGAGATTTTACTTTTTACGAAAAAAACTGCAAAGCCCAAAAATAGCGGCCAAAATTTACAAAAGAAGCAACATTGTTTACTCATTTTGACACTTATTATGACTGAGAGAAAATGACATTTGGAGAGCGGTATTCTATTAATAATACCTGGTAAATGTATTTTGTATTGAACCAATTTTTTTTTTTCGGTCAGCAATAAGTTCGGTTCGGTCGCCAGTCGGAACTGGCATTATGAAGATGTATTAAAATGTTTGATATTTCTTTTATATTAATACATTATTTACAAAATAAAAATTAACTTAAAGTAATATAATTAAATTAATATCTTTATAATATATATATATATATATATATATATATATATATATATATATATATATATATATAATATATATTGCATAGAAGAAATTAGACAGCAAATAATTAAACAATAAAACTGAAAAGAAGTCCCAAATATTATTCACGAATGTAGGTCAAGACAGATTATTTGATTCAAAGTACGTATTTTCTATATGTATGTAAGTGGATACACATCCAAAGACAAGTTCTCATGCATAAAGAAGCAGTAGGAAGTTTTTGCACATTTCTATTAGTTTCCATAACTCAAGTCTCCATGTCAAAGCGTTTGCGTTGCCGGTTGTATTATTTCGAATGGCGTTTGAGAAAAAACATGCAAGCAAGTCGACTTGGGTAAGCCCTGCACACATCATGTAGACATTTTTAGAGGTAAATGTCGAATGTAATTCCCAAAAAGACGCACCTTATATTACAAATTATTTTACTAAACATTATTTATCCTAATATAAATTTAAAATTTCTGGATTTTTAAATACTTGAAATAATTTTTTATAGATTTTTGATTATAATAATTCTCGATTATGAAGTGGTTTATTATGCGTTGGAACACAATCATGGTTGAACAACATTTTTCCATAAAAAATAAATGTTTATATATAGGATATTGCATTATATACGGTTTTATTTACAAAACTTTGTAAATCAATGTATAACAAGAACATATGCATTTAATACTAGATATTGAAGTTCACAGTTTGATCACATGCTGCTAACGCGAAAATATGAAATATAAGATCGAAAGAGTAAATTGTGCTGTCCATACTGAAAATATTGACATATCTAAAACTTCATGACAAATTGAATTCTAATTCTGCTTCACTTTATATTTAAAGAAGCCACACCGCACATCATATAACAAAAACTCCAATCCAGACAAAAAGGCGCTTTATTTTCATTTCATTTCATTCTTTTTATGGCACAATTCGCTACCTGACAAATGATCAGAATACAAATATGTGCATACATACATACATAATATGTTTTTTTTTTTTTTTTTGATTGGTTCGGAGGTGGAAATCTGCAAACAGACACTGGGCACTCTCGCACCAGTAGTGTGGAGCTCTTACCCACTAAAACCACCTCCTCAGACGCCTCCCAGACGGTACATAGCCATTAAGCAATACTTCGTCTGGGAGTGGGTTGGTCAACGGACCCCTCCTATTGATTCCCTGAACGTCGCCGCCACTCCAAGTGGCGGAGGTCTCGCATAATTGCGGCCGAGGTGTCACACACCACGTCCCATTTCTCCGGGCACTCGAGCATATAGTGCACGAGGTTGTCCGGTGTCACAGGTTCTCCGCAGACTCTTTGCAGTACCGCTCTGGCACCGCTGTATCGTGGACATGAAAAAAGAACATGTTCCACGTCCTCGGGCTCCGTGCCTCCACAAATGTCGCAGCAGGGGGATTCCTCCAGCCGGAATCTGTGTAGGTACGCCCGGAAACCTCCGTGGCCGGTCAGCAGCTGTGTGACGTGATAGTTCACCTCCATCCATCCAGCGTTGGAGATCAGGGATCAACCTCCTCGTCCAACGGCCCTTTTCGGATGCATCCCATCGGGCTTGCCACTCCTGTATGGTGCTTTGCCTAATGCCTGCTACGCGATCTTCCGCACTCAGCTCGTGCGTACTTTCGCCGTAGTATAGGCTCCACGCCTCCTTGGCCAGCAGGTCCAGCGGGATCATACCGGCTATCACCAGCGCGGCGTCTGCAGACACAGTACGGTGTGCTGAGATCGTGCGGAGCGCACATCTCCTATACGCCGCCTCTATGGTGCGAACGTAGGCCTTTACGCTCGACTTCTCAGCCCATATGGGCGCTCCATACAGGATTATGGATTTGACGACCCCTAAGATGAGCCGTCTTTTCCAGTGCCATGGCCCTCCGAGGTTTGGCATTATCCGGCAGAGCTGGGAACAGGTCCGCGCTGCCTTCTCACCTAATCGCCGAAAGTGCTCCTTGAACGTCAGTCTTGCGTCAATCCAGACGCCTAGGTATTTGAGATGTGGAGTCGTGGTAATGGTGCAGTCACCACACCTTATCTCCACCACCTCTTGTACCTTTCGACCTGACACAAGGATAGCCTCCGTTTTGTGTTCTGCCAGCTTCAGTCCAACATCCGCCAGCCATCTTCCAACAGTGGCCACTGTGTGATTGGCCTCTGCTATTACCTCCTCCAGGTGTTTCGCCGTGATCACTAGCGCTATGTCGTCCGCATATCCGATTATTTTAACGTAATCGGGCACCCGTATGCGGAGAATGCCATCGCACATAACGTTCCAGAGAAGTGGTCCCAGTACAGACCCCTGGGGAACTCCTCCGGTGATCTTGTACTTTTCTACACCTCTATCGGACTCGTATAATAGCATCCTGTCGCTAAAATAACTAGTGATGATTCGCCTTAGATAGATGGGAACTTTGAACTCTGCCAGCGCTTCTGCTATGCGCGCCCAGCTGGCCGAGTTAAAAGCGTTCTTGACGTCGAGGGTGACCACGAGGCAATACCTCTTGGCACCCCCCTTCCATCTCTGGCCCTGAATCGCCTCCTTCGCCGTTTGGACGAGTTCGTCAATGGCGTCCACGGTGGATCTGGCCTTTCGGAAGCCATATTGGCGCCTCGCCAGTCCTCCAGCATCCACTATCGCCTCGTCGATCCGGTCGCAGATAATCCGCTCCAGGACCTGCCCTGCTGTGTCCAACATGCACAGGGGACGGTAGGCCGATGGGTCCTCTGCTGGCTTATCGGCTTTAGGTATCAATACCAACCGCTGCCTTTTCCACCGTTTCGGGAAGACTCCTTCCCTAAGACAGGCGTCGTAAAGTGACCTCAGTGTTTCTAGGTGTAGTGCAGCTGCGGTTTTCAGCACTCCGTTGGGAATTCCATCTGGGCCAGGTGCCTTCTGGTCCCCAAATTTTCCAACCGCCCGCAACACTTCCTCTGTCATTACACTGGGTACTTCTTCGCCCAGCTCGGGAGAGAACTGATCAGGCACATAATTTTGCACTGGGAAGAGCTCTCCCACAATGCGTTTGAGCAAGTTTGGGCAGCTTGGGGCCGGCTGCCTGTGGCAGGGGAGCTTTTTCATCACGAGCCTCTATACCGTGCCCCACGGGTTGTCTTCAACCTGTGCACATAGCTCGGTGAAACTCCTACGCTTGCTCGCCTTTATGGCCGTCTTCAGCCTTCTTTTAGCCTCTTTGTACAACTGGCGCAGTTGCAGGCAGTCTGGGTTGCCTATTGCACGCTGGTGCCTTCGCCTTGCTGCGTGGCATTCCTTGCGTAGGCCGGCGATCTCGTCCGTCCACCAATAAACGGATTTATAGTTTCCACCATAGGCTCGCCTGGGCATCGCCGCATCGCAGGCGCTCTCTAGCTGGCTCGCTAGCTGGTTCGCCATTTCCGCTTCACTGCCTTGCAGCTCAAAATCCTCCAACATGACTTCGAGTGCGCCGTCGTCGAGGGCGTCCGCACTCCAGCCTTTCGGCCACGGGCCTGTCCTCCGCCGTTGTTTGTTCCTTTCCAAATCAAAACAAATGGCATTGTGGTCGCTGTGATGCTGACTACGTCAAGAGCCGCAAGCGCGTCCATGAGGATATGACCTCTCGGTGTGGTTCGGGCGCAACCCCATTCAGTTGCCCATGCGTTGAAGTCGCCGGCAATCACTACGGGGTTCCTGCCTTGCGCGTCCAGAGCAAGTCTGTCTACCACTGACTCGAACTCGTCCGCAGTTAGGCTCGGCGGCATGTAGCAACTGTACACCGTGGTCCCTCCAATGGTCGCTCTGACGTAGCAATCGCTTCTCTCTATGTTGCTCAGTTGTATAGGCTTGGTTCCGCACACCCAAAGTGCGGCACCACCAGTGGTGTCTTCGGCCCATACTCCTTGGTGCTTGCGCCTATACGGCTCGCTAAGCACTGCAACATCGACCATCTGTTCCCTAACGGCCTGCTCCAGGAGATCCTGTGCAGCCTCGCAGTGGTTGAGATTGAGTTGGAACAACCTCATCTCCTGCGCCTGGACCTCTTCTCCGCGGCTCGCTTGTACGATGGGCATGAGCTGCATCCTGTCGGATGCTCCACATCCTTGCGGCAGCTGGCCTTACAAAGGGCACACGTGGAGGCCTTGTCGCACTCCCGTGCGTTATGGCCCTCTGTGCCGCATCTGTAGCACTTGTGGCGCCAATCATCCTTGCTACCGCATTTCTGCGCGGTGTGGCCGAACTCCATACATTTGTAACAACGCAGGGGAGTCACCTTTTCGCGCACCCGGCATGAGGTCCATCCGACTCTCAGCCTGCCAGCTTTCAGAAGGGCTGCGGCTGCCTGGGGCGACAGACTGATGACCGCTGTCTATGTTCTACCGTACGCTTTCCTGAGAGACCTGATTGCATCCACGGGAGGTCTCTCCGAGAGATTGGCTGTACACAGCGCCTCGTGGACATCTTCCACCGTGGTGACTTCGTCCAGGTCTTTCACCTCCACTAGGGTTTCCTGCATGAGCTTACGCACCTCCACACTGGTTCCCAGGACAGTCGCCACCGCCTCATGATACTGGGGTGTCTTTGGATCTGCCGCCACGCTCAACTCCAGAAGCAGTTCACCCTTGGCCGTCTTTCGGATCCTGCGGACGCTCTCTCCCAGCTCTGACAGCTGCGGGTCCCTCTTGATCTTGCGGAGGATGTCCGCGTAGCTCACCGTGCCAGTTTCCCTGATGACGATGGCATCGGGGCGCGCTGGCTTAGGCTTCCGGCCCTTCCGCTTCGCTTGGGGTCTGGAACAAACTGTGGTCCACCCAACTTTTGTACCCTCCGCCTTTCCAGCCATAGGCTTATGGGTCTTAGGATTTGGCCGGGTTACCGTTTTCTCGGCCGCCAGTGTCGGGGCATCCCCCCTCCTCCTCTTAGCTACCGCTCGGCTAGTCGGACTTACTTGCTCCGGATCCCCCTTCTCACGGGGGCGCTTTGGCGTTGCGACTGCGGCCGCGTAGCTCTTCGCCTGGGCAGGGGCTGTCCGCGAAGACGCACTGGCTTTGCCTTGGTTGTCCACAGGAGGGCCGCCAACCTGCACCTCCTTGTCCACCTTCTCCGTCCGCCCTTCAGTCTGGACTGCCCTGTCGGCTTGCACTAGCTGTGGCACTCTCGCAGCCGTACCTGCGTCCTGCTCCTCGACGACCTGCAAGCAGACATCCCGGATTTTGGATGCCTTCCGCTTGATGTCGGCATGTACATTGTGCCTTGGCACAAGGAAAGCTATGAGTGCTTCAATGTGCCACTCCAGCACCGCCATTTTGCCTTTGGCAATGACCTCATCGGGAGGGATGACCGCCATTGCCGTCGGATCGGCCCTCATGCCCATCACTCGCTGAAGCTTACTGGTGTCTGCCAGTGTGTTTCTCCGCACCACCGTCTTTCTTATTACCGGAGGAGGGGTCCTCTGGATAGTAGACCTCCTGCCGAAGGGGTCCTTCATCGCACCGTCGTCTTTGTTTGTTTTGTTGGTATAGTTATTGTTACTATTCATTTATTGATTGGGTCCCCGCTCAGGACCGTTATCTTTGCTCGTAGTGCAGTCGCCTTAATGGTCCCATGGTTATCTTTGCCGCAGCAGGGAGGCCATGCGAGGGTTGACACAAGTCCTTATGTGCGCTTATGTTCAGAGCCAGACCAGCGCTAGTCGGGAATGTTACATCCGAGCCTGCACTGCCAATTTAATGGCGACGAGCATCGAGCGTTTCCTGAGACCTGCCATGGTTTTAACGGGACGGGGGCGATTGCGGCATTAAGCTACCAGCTATTTCTGTAAGATTTCACTCTTACTTACTGAGGTGGCAGCATACCGCAATCGTCAGCCCACAAGCATCAGCTTATTTCCTATGTTTCCGGTATGCCATAATCAAGGCCTTACCGGTCTCGGCCTTGATTTGAGGTACAACAGATCCCACGATGTCCCTTTGTGGTCCCACGATGGACCCTCGCTGTTCCATCGTTGATCCCTCGTTGTCCCCCGTTGCCCACTTCAGCTGGCAATCAGCGGGTGCTGGTGTGCCATTGCCCGGAGCCGCCACGTGGAGGCAGTGAGTCTTCTTGAGGATGTCCCACACCAGGATCGCTCTAGCCCCTCCCAGTGAGGGGCAATTAGATGCTTTGCCTGACTGGTTCCCCCCTGACCCCATATACATAATATGTATATTGATCTGTATGTATGGATGTGCATACAAGTTAATCACATTGGTGTTATTAAAGTTAAAAAAATATTTTTTATTGGTGCTATGCACCTTCTGGTGCAGCCATGAAGTTTTGCTGTGCAATTCGATGGTGCCTTTTTTGGGGATAAAACAATAAATTAAATAAATACATATTATTATTTATTAATTTTATACACCAATTTTTTCTTTTTTTACTAATTAAGAATATAAATTTTAAAAATTTTCCCATAATTAGTTATAATGCCTCGTCTTCGATTGCTATGATTGAAATTCGTTTTCATTGCAATTCCAACAAATAAATAAATAACATTTTTGCATTCATATCCATACACACATATGCATGCCGTAAACATGAAAGCAAGCATACAAACATTCGCACATGTAGTAAACACACACGCTCATATAGAACGCAAACACCAGAATGTGTATCGACATGTTTTGCCTTTGCATTGCCGAACACACTTCGGGTTTTGGTCCAATAGGCAGCCACGGTTTTTTAACTCATTTCGCTGATTGAAGAGAGCAATGTAACGTCTTATAGTATATTTTCTTTGATATTACTTATTTCAATTGCACTCAAAACAATTTGCAATGACGAACATATATAAAAGCAGAACTTCCGTTTGACCCATGCACCAAAGAGTAGGGAGCTCTATTTTGAAAGTCGTCCTCGGGCAGGCCTGCCTTGACTCGTCGATAATGTAACTGAGGCTTTATGTTAGATCTATTTTGAATGCCCTATATCTATGCCTCCTAAGCCTAGAACTAAGATTCTTAAAATTATTTATTTTAGACCACTGCCTACGTCATAATAAAATGACCACATACTTCTAAATTCAAAGTATCTGGCTCAGAGTTACCCTGGAGTTGGCCCTATTCGTATTTGTGTTCTAACTCTCCCATAGACAGCATTGAAAACTTTTCCGAAACTGCTTCTTAAAGCCAGATGCATTGATGAATTTGAGGGATTTGTGATTAGACACGAAATAACTCTGAATGAAATTGGGAGATTATTATTATATCTTACAACATAGTCGAATGAGCACTAGCTACTGAGGCCTTCGACTCGAAGAGAAAAACATTTTTTAGAAAGAAGCATTTTTGAGACCAAGCTGTGATTGGAATCCAGATTCGTGTGTCACATAATTTTTAATTATAAAAAATCATATGAACGACATATCTTACCTTCCGTACATTCTTATTCATCCCACCATATTCATTCCACCATTAGGTTTAGAAGATCCAAATGGCGTAACGAACGCATCAGCTGAAAATGTATGACTTGATTGAAGTCGGGACACTCTTAGTAGGTGGAATTAAGGCCATAACAACAACAATGGTATTGAATGAGATTGTCAGTTGAATTGTCCATTAGGTGAAAACAGCTGATTTCTGTAGACAACCTAAAAAATAATTCGTTTCGATTTCACTTTCATTTTATTGACAGCCGCGATTTATTTTGGTCTCATCCGAGCTACTGACACTATCATTGTATACATGATTGGTCCAACCAAATGGATATCGACGGTGAAATTGTCGCAGTACCCGAAATATATATTAAAACATGTTTATGGGTACGAAGAATTGATTGTTTTAAATTGGCAAAAACAAGTTGAAAATGTGATCGGAAAACTATTGACAAGCATAAAGCATAGTTTAGACGGTCAATCATTTGTCGTCAATCATGTACTTTTTCAAATGTGTATGTGCGACACATGGAAACCGATTGATGGAAAATCAAAAAGCTGCATAAACATAATTTTTTCAAATCCTGGCTGAGGAATGTGAAAGAAAAACCGGTATAAACACTAAAAGGGATGAACGGCGCAAAACTATTTGACTGCACCCACACACCATGATAATTTTATCATGCTCATATACTATTATAAAACCTTCAATATTGAAAAATTAAACCAATTCTTATCATACACACATCCGTTTTCAGATTTTTGAACTTATCACCAAAAATTCCTTTAAACATTGGAAGTGACTTGTGTTTACAATGTTTGGTTCAAATGTTTCAATAAGATTTTTATCTGATTATTAAGCTCAAATCATGATGAAACATTTGAAGAATGGAGTTTTTCTTGATATATAATTCTTAAGGGCTTCCCGAACTTTGTAGTGTTCATTGTATTAAGAAAATGTATGTTGCGATCAAAACGGGATATGGGAGATATAGTCATATATACAAATTCATGAGTAGGATCACTTCACGATATATGAATGAAAATAGCGTTCTATCTACTAGATAACATGGGTTTTTTCTTCTTCCCTCTCATTTCATAACAATTTTGAACCAGTTCGATGTAGCTTTTTCTGCACCAACTAGAGTAATACAGTATATTTTCATTAAACAATTTATATTTGTATACATATTAATGAAAAAAAGAACAAGAGCAACAATATAGAATTGTTTAAAATAATTTTATATGACGTTATCTTGGTTTCCTTTTGATCTGGCTATCTAAGAGTACCATTATTTTATCAATCTCTCGATTTTTCTCTGAAACAATATATGAATGAAATATTATTATTATTATTATTATTAATTCCATGACATTTGACACAATTAAACTATACTTATGCTAAAAAAGTTAACTAAAATATACATTATAAATATAGTTGTGTTATCACTGAAAATTAAATTATTACGATTCTCAATATCTCATAATTATTTACAATATATGTTTAATAATAATTTACAGTGTATGTGAGTATAGTACGTTTTTACGATTAAGAATAGTTACGTTCTCTTCAAATTTGAAGCAAAGAAGAAGTTGTTCTTTGTTTAAAGCATGAAATTGGAATGAGGAACAAAAAAGGAGTAATTAGATAAAATGGTATTAAAATTTAGAGCCAAACTTATTAATAGAATAAAATTTTAATCTAAAAACACATAAAAACTATTGTATGAATTTCAAATAATTTACAGTTATGTAGTTAAAAATTCAGTGTATTTCTCAAAGAAATTAGCACAGAAAATGTCGTTAAAAAACCAATATATATATATAAAAGTTTCGAGTAAATTTGATATATGCTTTTGTTCGACCAACTATCCATTTCATTATTATACTTCATATTGATGGTTTTTTATTTAATTATTCAGTCTCAACAGGAATTACTAATAAGGTGTCTGGAAGGCTACAACAAGTCTAAAACAAGAACAACCTCATTAAGTTAAATTGTCAGTTTAATTGTTAATTAGGTGAAAACAGTTGATTTGATTCTCCGTAAGGTAAAAATTACCGAACGTAAAAAATCAACAAGAAGAGTGATTTTTCCTTGCGACCACCTAATAAGCGCGTTCTGATTTCTTCTATACCATATCGAATTAGTCCTCTCGGGCATGAATGAAGAACAAGAACCATTTGAAAGCTGACTTTTGTATGGAAAAGGTGCATACATATTTCGAGTTTGTACACTAATGTATTATGTTTATTCTCTACATGAAAAGAGGCAATTAGTGTATAATCTGAAAAGTGTTTTAATTTTAATTTTTGCAAATTACGTAATGGGAATGTATGTGACAACATAGTAAACGTAGTAAGAATTGTAAAACCTCTTTGGTTACAACGATATAGACTGAATTGGTATTTACTATTTTATTTCAATCAAAGAAGTTATTCTTATTTTTTAAGTATTTTTTAGAGTATATTAATGAACCACTAATCAATTTTTGTTCACTAATTTTAATTAGTAAAGTCTCAGCAGATATTTTGCCCAGAATATATATTTGTCCAATAGATTCAGTAATTCAGTATTATTATGATATCGTATTCGTGCTTTCAGTGTGTTGTATTATGTAATTGTACTATTTACCAAAAATTTAGTACTATTTCAATTTAGCGTTTTGCAACACTGCTTACGTAGCGCCCAAAGAAGCGAAATGTTCAATGCCTGAGAAATATTTAAACATTCAACCAATTGTGCTTGAATTATTCTATTTAATGTTTATGGAGATAAATTGTATGTGTTAATTAAAACAATACACTGAGTGCTTGTGATAAAGTTATAAAGTTTAATATAATAATAAAAATATAAATTATTCACTTTGCCTTGGTACTCCGAGTGCCGGTTAAGCTGAAATATTTTGGGAGCACTGTTTCGGAATTAGCAAATTGTTTTTTGTTTGTGTATTTAAACATAAAATATGAAGAGAAGTTAAATAAAGTAATCGAATTAAAGGAAAAATCTATTGAAATGTTCACATCCACAAATCTTTATATCAATGAGCACAAGGAAAGTAACTTGCACTCCACGGTACTTTCTTTTCTCTTTCATTGCCCTACTGGGAATTTGAAAGCTGCCAATGAAGGACGTAAGTAAAAGTTTATGAATACTTTGTGTGCGGTTGACAACCGCAATTAAAAAATTTCTCCTGAAAAATCTTAATGAACTTTGTATATTAAAAACTTCTGTTTAGTATTCTAAAAAAAAGACGGCACATTTGTTGGCGCAGCATTCAGAAACAAATTTTCATATGGAATGCACCAATTGGTTATTGTTTATATTGAAATAGCGTGGAACTACTGGGGAGGAATTTTTCATGTACGAAAAGTACTTAGTTCATATATTTATTGTTCATTGTTGTTTTGTGTACAGGAGCATAAACCGGGTATTTATAGTAGCATGTAGGCTCATTCCCAGTTCTTTTACACTTTAATTTATGAGTGAATAGGCACATTTTAATTAAAAAATAGCTGATTTACATCAGCAAAATAGCTGATTTACATCAACAATCAAAATTCTGCAGGACTGCTAAAACTTCGTCACAGCGGAGCAATAGCACAGCATTTGATCTCACAAATCTGATATTGCCTTTGCCACTGCCGATTACTTTTTATTCAAGTTAAAATCCTTCCCGTCGCTTCTGTCACGGATATTCCATCGGACAGGCTCGTTGTCTCTGCGTACGTTACTGCCGACCTATCTTAAATGCGCGTTGTCTCGTCAAATACTGACCTACTGCCGCTGTGGCGGGACCACGCCAAATGATGACCTACGCTTCTTGTGTGGTCCAACGACGAAAATGGTAAAATGATGTGCGGTTACAGCGGTGTAACCTAGAGGTTTTCTGAATCCCACATTTTTAAATTGGCATCAAGTTTATGTTGGGAACTTTTCACTTTTACAATTGACAAATAAATTTTCTGAACTTTACAGTTGATAATAATCATGATTTCCAATTCATGCCAAAATAATCAATTCATTCGGGTGAAAAGTACTCTAGTACCCTGATTAATATGTACATCGCCATGACGTAATTAGCACTCACATGTAAAAGTAAAGGGTATTTCGAAGTTGGTCTAACCCGCCTTGAGACATCTTCACTTGTTTTATTCTTAATGCTACATACAATTTCTTTTGAAATATTCTTAATGCCAAAAACATTTTCTTATGAAATATTCTTAGTGATGAAGAATATTTGCAATTAAATATTCTTATTATTATTGGAGTACTTCCAATGCCTCCATATCTATCACTGCCAACTACATGAATATTAAATGACTGTTTATTTGACTATTTTAAAACTAATACAAGGATAGTTAAAAAATAAAAAAATTTAATACTTACATTTTCATTTATAAAATTTAGGGCATGAATATTCCAATTATAATTTTAAAATAAGCAAATCTTTTAAAAATACAACTTTTCATTTTAGCTTCAAATGAATACATATTTCTTCGTGGGTACTACCAATACCATGACCCATCAGTGAAGTAAGCATACAAATTTGGACAGCTAGCGAAAGAGAACGATAATCGGAAACTTTTTCAATCTTTCACTTCCCAGAATGACTCTTCCAGTTCCAGTGCTCCAGTTTTATCTACAATTTTATCAGTTAATTGCGGCAGTAAAGAAAAAACGCAACAAATTGTAAGTGCTTAATTTAATGATTATTTAAGAAGACGTTGCTGTGACGGAACAACGAACACCCTAGGAAGGGTATCATTTAAACCCACAGTTAAATGCCGTTTAGTACTAATATGCAGTTATTTAGATTAAAATATGCATGAAAACAAGAAAATTTTTTATTTAGAGTTGGTATCAACATAGTTTGTGCATTTACATTATCATTGCAACAAAAGCAATTCATAATTTTTTCTTCTCTATTAACCATAATAGAGAGAAATACCTTGTATTTCTTATTAATTATCAACACTAATTTAGACTGGAGAGTAAATAAGTTATTATTATCGTTTTTAGAAACTTAAAAATAATAGATTATTATATACATATGAACCTATTTCAACAAAAATTTAATTAATCTATTTATATAATAATCCCCGGAAGCGATTAAGAAATTTAAAGAAATTTATATCTAATATTTAAGTTTGCTTAGTCACATAATGGCTTAAACACTGACTGCAGTGTATGCGCAGTCAGATTTCATATCCATTCTTGGCTTTAAACGTCTTCGCTACACATTAACACGACAATACTGATTGGAAATAGCTAGAAACCCCAACCTTATGGACGTGTGGACGCGACTTCTGGTTGCCAATGTTATATTTATGTTACAAATCAGTAGAAACATTTCCAGCTGAAATGAGCTTTGTCTGCGGAATATTCCTGCTATGTAACACGATAGGATATTTGTCCTCAAAAGTTTTTCATTGAAACCTGCAGTTGTTGTTTGGTGTAGACATACTATAACATAATGAGCAAGCTTCGCATCTGCGCAGAGACCATGTTGCGTAATTTTCTCAATTTAATTTTTCGATTTGCTTTGCTATAATCGACTTTCTTAATTGTTTTTAATTTGCTCAACACTCTGAAATAATAGTTATTTTTTCACTAAATAGTTATTTTTTCACTAAACCGAAAAACAAGTGTGTGTGACTGGTCCCAACCATTGTTGGCGGTTTTATTTAATCTCGCAGAGCAAACAGGACCATTCGGTTTGAAGTCATTTATTACGGAGAGTGTAAAAAATAAAATCAGCCTTAAATCAAATATAAGAGGCACTTAAAGATTTAAAAGCACATAAAGTTATGCAGAACAAATGCGGGTTAACTCGTATTTAAAAGTGAGTGTTTAATTTGGTCTCGAATGGTTTAACCAATTCGGGTAACTTGACCTTCTTCTCCAACATCCATGTCGGGTGCACTTTCACTTTAAATAAATTGTATGTAGCGATGCACACACATTTGCAAATCTAGCCAGTTTTATAGGATATCTTGCTCTTTCTCATAAACTAGAATTCTACATCAGTATTAATGACTGTTTATTTCATTATTTCAATACCAATACAAAGATACTTTATACTACAAAATAAAAAATTTTTATTAAAAATAAAATATATAAAATTAATACTTAATACTTATTTAAATTTATAAAATTTTTGGCATCAATATTACCAATTACAAATTAAAAATAAGCAAATCATTTAAATTACAATTTTTTATTTTAGTTTCAAATGAATACACATTTCTTCCTGGATACCACCAGCACCGTGATCTTTCAGTAAATCAAACATACAAATTTGGACAGCTGCGAAAGAGGGAATGTGAATAAAACACTTCCGGATAGTTAAGAAATACCGAATTTTGCCAATTTCAAATGATTGATATCTATAAGAACTACTTATGAGGATACAATTCATCACGAGTTCAAATATTTGACCACCACAACCACGATAATCGGAAACTTTTTCAATCTTTGACTTCCCAGAATGACTCTTCCAGTTCCAGTGTTACAGTTTGTCTACAATGTTATCAGCTAATGGCGGCAGTAAAGAAAAAATCCAACAAATTGTAAGTGCGCTTAGTTTAATAATTATTTAAGAAGACGTTGCTGTGACTGAACAACCAACACCCTAGGAAGGGCATCATTTAAACACAGTGAAATGCCGTTTAGTACTAATATGTAGTTATTTTTTAAATTAGCAAATAGGAAAAATAAAAATATGCATGAAAAACAGACAAATTATTTGTATTTAGTTTGTATCAACATAATTTGTGCATTTCCATTATCATAGCAACAAAGCAATTTTAGTTTATCGTTCATATCTTTATCTTTCCTATTAAACACAGTAGTGAGAAATAACTTGTATTCCTCATTAATTATCAATACTATTTTAGACTGTAGAGTAAATAAGTTATTATTATTGTTTTTAAAATCTTCAAAATAATAGATTATATTTGATTGTACCTATTTCTACAAGAATTTAATTAATCTATTTGTATAGTAATCCCTGAATGCGATTAAGGAATTTAAAGAAACTTATATAAAATATTTAAGCTTCTATTTCACATAATGGCTTAAATACTAACTACAGTGTTTACGCAATCAGGCTTTATCTCCATTCTTGGTATTAATACGTCTTCGCTACACATTTACGCGACAATACTAACTGGAAATAGCTAACGACCTCATCTTAGTATAAACGAGATTTCTGGATGCCAATGTTGGATTTATGTTACAAATCAGAAGAAACGTTTCCAGAAGCAATGAGCAATGGAATATAATTGTAATGAAATACTCGTAATATGGTATTCACTGGGGAAACAGCAGACATGGGGAATTATACATACATTGAACAACTCAGGCTTTTGTATCAATCATAAAGGATTCGAGTGTGTTCTTTTATAGACGCTAATTGTGGGTTAAGTTTTATTGAGCAGAGAAATAACGCACAGTTTCAATGTTAGATGGCGACTGACTTTATTCAGTAAAAGTAGAAACATAATATATAATGCAAAGAAGAATAAAAATGATAAATAGAGTAAATAGAGCCAGATTTATATTATTTACAATACTTCCCTTTAATTGAACATCTGGCAACGTGACAAAAAAAACATATTTAATTTTGAGTAATAAAATCAAAATAATTCTGATACATAAATTTACTGTAAGCGTATCTTCGCGTTTATAGATTTATTCTTAATTGCTGGTACGGCTTTCGTAAAGCCATCTGCCAGCATGTCGTTGGTAGGAATGTAGTCCAACTTGACTGATCTATTCTCAAGCTTCTCTCGTATGAACTTCACCTTTATGTCCAAATGTTTAGTTCGGGGTGAAAGTTTCTATTGCGAACAATATGGATTGCACTCTTGTTGTCACAATAAAGTATTGTAGCCTCTTTAATGCCAGGAATCAAATCCGATACTAGCCGATTTAACCAAATTAATTCCTGCATCGCACCAACTACTGACATTAATTCTGCTTCAGTCGATGACAATGCAACCGTCCGCTGCCTATGCGTAGACCAAGAAATTGCTCCACCCTGCATAACAAACGCGTAACCAGACGTTGACCGTCTTTCGTCAAGATCTCCTGCCCAGTCAGCATCGCAAAAACCAGTAAAATCTTCAGCTTATTTCTGATAAACGATGCCTTTGTCAACAGTGCCCTTCAAATACCGCATCACTCGCTTCGCTGCAACCCAATGAGCTTTGCCAGGGTTTTGTGAAAATCGGCTGAGCAAATTGACTGCAAAGCTGATATCGGGACGAGTATTTTGCGCTGCATACAGAAGACAACCAATTGCTTCCATATATGGAATATTTTCCATTTCTTTCTTTGCGTCTTCAGTTTGTGGACACATTTCTGCAGTTAGCTTTTGTGACAAGTCGAATGGTGCTGATACAGAATTACAGCCGTCCATTCCAAAACGTTTCAATACGTTGGAAATATATTCAGATTGATCAAGTTTGATTAGTTTTTTTACCTTGTCGCGTTGAACTCGCATGCCAAGCACCGATGTAGCTGAACCCATGTCTTTCATTTTAAATCTAGAAGACAGCTCGTTCTTAATACGCTGCGTAGCCTTTTTGTCATTGGAAAACACCAAAACGATATAAATCGCCACGTACACCATGCTGCATTCGTTCACGTAATAGTAGATGCATTGATCGACATCACTTCTAATAAGCCCCAAACTGATAAGCGCCGTGTTCAGTTTATCGTTCCAAACTTTACTTGCTTGCTTCAAACCGTACAAAGACTTAACAACCGACAAACTTTGCCTGACCCGTCATCGTAACCTTGAGGCTGCTTCAAGTACACTTCTTCTTGAAGTTCAGCATTCAAGAATGCAGTCACCGCATCTAATTGATGCACTGACAAGTCATGCTTCGCCGCTATTGCGAACAAAAATTGTAGTGAATTGTATCTCACCACAGGTGAAAATGTTTCCGAATAGTCAATGCCCTGTTTCTGCGAACAGCCCTTTACAACTAGCCTTGCTTTGTAACGAATAAACGCACCATCAGCATTGCGTTTAACTTTAAAAACCCATTTCGAATTTATGGCTCTTTTACCAGCAGGCAATTTCGTAAGCACCCAAGTGTTGTTTGATTTAAGAGAATCGATCTCCTCATCCATCACATGTTTCAAATATACACTCATCTGATTTCGCATCAAGTTATAACGTTTCTGTTTCGGTATATGAACCATCGCCGTACAACCAAATATGCGTAGATGCTTTAAATTCGGTTTCACACCAGACCATATTTCTTCTGGACTTTGATTGTTGCCTCTACACGGAATACGATTTACCTAGTAGGCTGCTGTATTTGCCGCTTCTGCCCAGAATATGTTTGCCAGACCAGAATCTAGCAACATGCACCTGATACGTTCAATTAATGTACGGTTCATCCGTTCAACCACACCGTTTTGCTCAGGTGTATATGGATCGGTCTTTTGATGAATAATACCACAATCGCGCACAAACTTTCTAAATTGGTCATTGCAATATTCAGTGCCATTGTCTGTTGCACTTTAATTTTACGGCCACACTGTGTCTCGACTTCGCTCTTGAATTGCTTCAATTTCTCAAATACGTCAGATTTGCGCACGATTGGTATAGCAAAAACTTTTCGAGAAAAATCGTCAACAAACACCAACAAAAATCTTGCACCACTGAACGACTTTGTGTTAATTGAACCAACAAAATCGGAATGTACTATGTCCAATAGATTCTGCGCACGTGCTCCAGCGGATCTATCAATTGTTCTAGTTTGTTTACCTTTACAACATACAATGCACCCTTTATCACTTGGGCCGCTGTAATTAACTCCGACTGTTGAATTTTGTACCTGCTTCATGCTTTGTTTACAATCCTGTGTGGATTGAAACTGTTCCAATTTTAACTGTACTAGCTTTTTCAAAAGCTCTACTTTGCGAGTCAAACCATTGTCTGCATATGCCACTATTAATGAGTTCCATGCGTCTTTTGCACTTTCAGCGTTTGCTATATGCGAGAAATTACTCGGCTCCACCATGAGCGTAATCTCCGCCAGCGCCCGTTCATTCGCGTCACGATCCTTTTCCGAAGGATTCTCAGACAAACCATTCTGAGTTATTTTCCAGCAACCTTTAACACCATATGTCGAAATTTTCGCGACCTCGCAGCGTTTCAAAAGGAAAACTGATCATTCCCGTTGCCATTTTAATTAATTTAAAATCTTAAACACTTTTGAATAGTTACTGGGCCCATAACCTATTGAGCAGAGAAATAACACGCACAGTTTTAATGTAAGATGGCGACTGACTTTATTCAGTAAAAGTAAAAACATAATATATAATGCAAAGAAGAATAAAAATGATAAATAGAGTTGCCAGATTTATATTATTTACAATAGATGAGTTGGGTCAGGTCTGCTTGTAGCGCTGGCCCTATATTCAATACGTCGTTCAAGCTGACGTTGTTAGATGTCGCCTGCTAGGCGTTGAAGGTCACACGTAATTTCGTGGTGGTGCTCTCTGGCTTTATTACTGCGTGATGCGGCAAGTAATAGTTGGGCACCGGAGCAATCGATGGCGGGAGTACCTTTTCCATGTGATTTAATGTCACATACTCAAATACCACCGCATCATATTGGTTTTTATCGACTGGGTTCGTTCCCAGCCGTGCCTCGTTTCTTTTGAACAGCTGCAGTGCTATGTGGCGTGACACTTCCAAGGACTTGTCGGGGACAAAATCGCGTTTGTATGGAAGGGAGACTATATAGCACCCTGATGGATCCCGACGCGTGGTTTGTGTTAAAGTTATAAAGTTTAATATAATAATAATAGAAATATAAATTATTCACTTTGCTGTTGGTGCTCCGACTGCCGGTTGCGTTTAAATATGTTGAGAGCAGTGCAAAGTTGCTGCGTAATAAAACACGCTCACTTTACTCTAACAACTATTTTATTATATTAAGTAAAGAACAAAACGAATTTAATGACTTTAATATTACATTACTTAGAAAGCTACAGCTGTATACGAAAACACTTGACGAGGAATAATGACTTGTTTTCTTCTATCATGTTTAACAACAGTGTTGCCAGCTGTATCGTTTTGTGATGAAGGCAGACTCGGTGCTGCCACAAGTGCATCGAAATTTTTAAATTGTTTTATTGTTTGAATATATGAAAATAAGTTAAAGAAAGTATTCTAATTAAAGAAAAAGCCATGAAAGTGTTTATATGCACATATGTTTGTATCAATGATCACATATAGAGTAACTCGCATTCCACGGAACTTGCTTTTCCATTTCATTGCCCTACTGGAAGTTTGGGAGCCGCCAATGAAGGACGTAAGTAAAAGTTAATGAATTTTACTTATTTATTAACATATTTCTATGCATTTAAGTCAACCGAAATTATATTATTTTCCTGAAAACACCTGATTTTGAAGTGAAATTTTTTATATTGAGGAACTTGTGTTTAGTATTCTTAGTAGAAGATGACAAGTTTGTTGGCGCAGCAATTGAAACAAAAATTTTCTTACGGAATGCACCAGGTGGTTCTTGTTTATATTAAAATAGCGTGGAATTACTGGACAGCAATTTTTCATGTACGAAAGTACTTGGTTTATTATTGTTCCTTCTTTTTTTGTGTAGAAGAGCATAAGCCGGGTGTTTATATCATATTGTAGGCCCATTCCCAGGCGTTGTACACTTTAATTTATGTGTGGATGGACACATTTGAATAAAAAAATAAATTGATTACAATTTAAACGGGAGTAAGGTCTACCAACTATAGTTGCTCTACAGGCTAAGATGGCATGAGTATTAATAGGAAACTTCAACAAAAATATGTAGTAAATACTTTATACACCGCGAAATCTTTTCACTAGGTACCGTAATTTAACGCAGGGTTTAAAAATCTACCAGCAAAGTAGTAAAAGCAAATAAAAAATGCTTCTGCTTCTTCGCAATTCTCGGTTTTATTCAGATGCTTGGTTCAAATTTTTTATTGATCAGTATATTGCCGCTGTAAAGCCGCCATTCACAAGAAATGGCCACGCCTCCCTCCATTATAATCAACGAACAAGTGCCCTAAGTATGCTCCTAATGGTGATATCTCACATGGAAAGTCAAAGTGTATTTCGAAGAGTGTTTAATCCGACTTCATACCATAGAGTAGTATAGAGAAATAACTTCGTAAATCCAACAACAAAATCAATGGAATATTGAATGCAAGTGTATAAGTGCTCGGGGGTATGTTAGCGATCAGATGTTCCCTAATAGACCCCAGGGAACAAATACATTTGGACTTTATTAAATAGTGTTACTGATGCTAATAATTTTTACTACTTATTTACATAAGTTTTTGATCGTTGAGTGATTCGGACGCGTGTCGGGTTGCTCCGTGAAGTTTTCTAAAAAGTGTAAAAATTACTATTTAATAAAACGTTAAAACTTGTGCGTACCTGTAGTGATTTTCGCCCCGTTGACTGCTGGTCCAGGGGTCGGTATTCCTGGTGGTAACCAACCACGGTCTTCCTCAGGCGCTAAAAGTGAAATTTTATTAACGGTTAAAGGTTTTTATTTATACATATACATATTACCTTAATTAACTCAAAAGAGAGACCTGCAAATAAATAAAATTAAAAAAAACAACAGCATATGCTTCACAGCAGCTGTCTCATTGATATAAACAGTTCTATCTATTACTTTGTAAATCTCAGTATAGTTGGTTTGTGTATGCACTAAGTTTTTTTTGCTTAAGCCCCCCCTACATTTAGTAGTATGAGTGTTATCCGCTCCCCCAAAGGGGGTTCCAAAAATGTTAACCCACAAGCGGAAACCATCGCCAAAAATACTGATTGTGATCAGTGCAGTACCGTAGAACCAGGAAAAAATAGAAGCGAAGGTTATCGAAGTGAAAACATCACTGGTATGGTGGCTTCAACGAGCCTTAAACTCCCACAATTGGGAGTGGAGGCACCTGGAATGTGGCAGAAAGCAAATTCGAAGAGGAATAGATCTAGCCCAGGCGCAACATCGCGTCCCACTCCAAAACAATCCAAATTGGATAACTACTGGCTCGGAACACCTTCTGTAAACAGCTCGAATAGATTCGCTGCACTAGACCAAGAAGAGGCACGTCAAGATGCAACAACTGACGTCCGGAGAGAACCAAAACCTCCACCTATTTTTGTTTCAGGCGTGAGTAATATAATTCCCCTAAAAGAATTACTTGAAGTAATTGCTAAGAAAGAATATGAACTCAGAGTTATAAATGGAGACGTTGTCAAAATACAACCAAAGTCGTCTGAAAAATACTCAGCCATTACAAAGGCTCTAACCGAAAAGAACACTGAGTTTCATACTTTTAAATTGAAGCAGGAAAGAGACTTTAACGTAGTACTAAGGGGTATGCACTGTTCAACACCAAACGACGAAATAAGAGAAGCAATTGAGGAGTTGGGTTATACAGTTGTTAACGTTTGTAATATTAGGCAAAGAACTACAAAAAAACCGCTTCCTATGTTTTACATCAGTCTGAAGCAATGCAGCAATAACAAAGGCATATACGAATGTAATACACTTTTAAACAAACGAATTAAAATTGAGCCACCTAGGAAGAAACGTGAGATTCCTCAATGTGTCCGATGCCAACGTTACGGACACACCAAGCGATACTGCAACCGTAGCCCACGATGCGTTAAATGTACAGGAAACCAACTTACTTCCGAATGTTCCCGCAAACTCGTCGCACAAGACGTTCGATGTGTGCTCTGCGAAGGCAATCATCCCGCTAATTATAAAGGTTGCACTGTCTATAAGGAGCTGCAACAAAAGTCGTTCCCAGCACTCTGAAACAGAGAAGCGAGGAACATTAACCAGGAAGCGCCTCAAAGATCCGCTCCACGAACAACAACGTCGTATGCAAATGTAGTCCGAAACAATACTCCGGTAGAAACCAATACGAACCTAACCACTCCGCTCAACAATCCAAATATTCAACTGAATGAGGATATGACCGAGCTAAAAACCATGCTTAAAGCATTGATGGGTCAAGTGAGTACACTACTTAATCTACTAACCACAGTCGTAGCAAATATGTCGAAATGAATAAATTATTAAAAATCGCAGTCTGGAATGCCAATGGGCTCAGTCGTCATATCCATGAAATATCAGCTTTCTTAGCAGACAAAAATATTGACATTATGTTGATATCTGAAACCCATTTCACTGAAAAAAGGTACGCAAAAATTCCGCAATATGACCTATACTCCACAATCCACCCAGCTGGCACTGCGCGTGGGGGAACTGCTGTAATTATTCGCAACAGTATTGCACACGTGGAGCACGAATGTTATAAAAAGAAGTACCTACAATCAACGGTTATAACAATTGATGATTATAAAGGCCCCTTAACAATTGCAGCGGTATATTGCCCTCCCAACCATCCAGTTAACTGCGAACAGTTCCAAGAATTTTATAACTCCCTAGGATCAAGATTCATCGCTGGGGGTGATTATAATGCTAAGCATCCACAATGGGGGTCTAGAATAACAACTCCTAGAGGCCGTAACCTATATAAAGCTATGCAACAAAACAGCCTGTCCCACCTATCAACGGGTGACCCAACCTACTGGCCAACGGACAGAAACAAGCTTCCAGACGTTATCGACTTTTTTGTATCCAAAGGTGTACCAAAAACAAACACTTCCATGGAATCGTGCCTGGACCTGTCATCAGATCACTCACCGATAATTCTAACAATTAGCTGTGAGGTTCAGATCAGAGCAAGAACAATCTGTCTGCACAACAAAAGCACAAATTGGGAGCTGTTTAGACAAAGCATTATCGAGACTCTAGTCACCAATATTCCTTTAAAAAACAAAACAAATATAGACGATGCAGTAGAACTTTTGAACTCAGCCATTCAGCATGCTGCATGGATTTCCACATTGGAGCCCAGCTGTATAAGTAATCATCGTGATGTAAGCCAGGTTGTAAAGGAGCAACTAAAAGAGAAGCGGAGACTGCGTCGAATTTGGCAAATTACCAGAAGCCCCTATGACAAAAACCGGTTCAATTGCGCTACAAAGCAACTCAAAAACGCCCTACGGTCAACAAAAAATTCAGAAATACAAAGCTATCTCAGCAGATTGTCACCTTCACAGGCTTCAGGTTATTCTCTATGGAAAGCTACAAAAAAACTAAATCAACCAACATCACATGTGCCACCTATTAAAACGAAAGATGGCGGATGGGCCAGATCTGACAAGGAAAAAGCACAGTCATTTGCTCTTCATTTGTTAGAAGTATTTGCGCCGTTTCCAAGCAAATATCCACAAGAAGACATAAAAATAGCTGAATTACTAGGTGCCCCATACCAAATGGATATTCCGATCCAGCATTTTAAACTAAAAGAAATTAGAGGAATTATCAAGAATACGCTAAAAGACAAAAAATCGCCGGGATATGACCTTATTACGAGCAGAATCCTAAAGGAGCTACCAGATTGCGGCTATAAATTCATTCCCCAATTATTCAATGCGATTATCCGATGTGACCACTTCCCAAGCCAATGGAAAGTGGCTCAAATTAGCCTTGTTCCCAAACTTGGGAAACCGGCAGAAGTGGTCACCTCATATAGACCAATTAGCTTGCTTCCGATACTTTCCAAAGTGTTTGAGAAACTTCTTTTGAAGCGACTCCTCCCAATCATCGAGTCAAAACAACTTATACCTTCCCATCAATTTGGATTCCGAAAGCATCATGCTACGATAGAACAAATAAATCGAGTATATGCATTTGCACAGAATGCACTAGAAAATAGAGAATACTGTTCAGCTGCATTCCTGGATATCACCCAAGCATTCGACAAGGTGTGGCACCAAGGGTTACTGTACAAATTGAAAATGCATTTACCCTATCACTACTTTGCCATATTAAAGTCCTACTTAGAAAGCAGATTCTTCATGGTCAAAGTTAACAGCGACGTAACTTCCCTATATCCAATCAAGGCTGGTGTTCCACAAGGGAGCGTTTTGGGACCTGTGCTCTACACACTATTCACGGCTGACCTGCCGCTGACTGTTACCACATATACCGCAACTTTTGCAGATGATACTGTTGTAATGGCCTGCAACAAAAACCCCGTGTTAGCCTCGAAGCATTTGCAGGAGAACCTGAACCAAATTGACTTATGGCTAGACAAGTGGCGAATAAAAGCAAATGCAATAAAATCAGTGCAAACGACTTTTACCCTACGTGCAGGTTCTTGCCCTCCAGTGACACTAAGTAACTCCCAATTGCCACAAGCAGACCATGCAAAATACCTTGGGTTGCACCTGGATCGGCGGCTTACGTGGCGCTGTCACATCTTCTCCAAACGGCAACAACTTGGACTAACGCTTAGGTCATTGCTCTGGCTACTTGGACGAAGGTCAGCCCTAGCACTTGGAAATAAAGTCTTGATATATAAGGTAATACTGAAGCCCATATGGACTTATGGTATTCAAATTTGGGGATCAGCATCCAAGTCAAACCTGGACATCCTACAACGATTCCAATCAAAAGTCATACGACTGTGTGCTAATGCACCTTGGTATGTCAGCAACGACATCATTCATCGCGATCTAAACATCCCAAAAGTAAATGATGAAATCATGAAATATAGCCACTCATATCGCAAACGTCGTAGAGTCCATCCTAACAACCTAGCGGTAGAATTGATAACCAGCGATACCAGCGCGCGAAGACTAAAAAAATATGTACCATCGGACTTACCATTCAGATTTACCACCTAAGATCAATTTAAAAATAAATATTAAAAAATAAGATTCAATTTAAAAAAAAAAAAAATAAAATAAAAAAAAATAAATAATAATAATAATAATAATAAGGAATGAATGAAATTAATATATATAAAATCTAACTTTGTTAAATTAATGTACCTAATGTATTGAATGCCACTGAAAATTCATACACATGTTTATGACCAAATATAATATAAGGAGTACTGAATGTCCAGCTGGACAGATTGTAGTTAAATAAATGGAGATACAAAAAAAAAAAAAAATATTTACATAAATTAAAATCAGAAGGGAATAGTGCTTCAACTATTGATATATTATGAAATTAGATATAATTTAAGGGATCAAATTTTGCAAATTGTATATAATAATTATATTGAGCTTATTGGAGACTCAGAAATACATTCTGATATTTTTATATTATTATATCCATCCATTTAATCCATTATGATAAATAAAAAGTTGCAAATCAACTCCGAACGTGTAACATATTATTCGTTTAACATATCGTAACTAGTCATAAAGTTTTCCCTTTTTAGTCCCAAATAAATTTCCTTAACAAAGTATGTCGGATTTACATTGCATTGTTTTTGTTTCACACGGATAAGGAACAAATGGGATCATTTCATCAGCTGACATTGGAAGAAGAAGAGTTATCTCTCTATATTACTCTATGTTCATACTTCTTTCGTCGTTATACTTGTTCTTAATGCTGCACACATTTTCTTATGAAACATTGTTAGTGATGACAAAAATTTCCAATGAAATATTCGTATTATTATTCGAGTACTTAACATCACTATTAAATTGCTGTTTATCTGATTATTTTAATACCCATACAAGCAGACTTAAATCTAAAAAATAAATACTTTTAATTGACAAAAAAATATACAAAATTAATCTTAATTATAATTTTAATGTATAAAATGTATGGCATGAATATGCAAATCATTTAAAAATACAATTTTTCATTTTAGCTTCGAATGAATACACATTTGTTTCTGGATACCCCCAACACCATGACCCTTCGGTAAAGCAAACATACAAATTTGGATAGCTTGGATGGGAATAAAACACTTCCGCATACACACAAAATACAATATTTTGCCAATTTCCAATGATTGATATCTATCAGAACTAGATGAGGATACAATTCATCACGAGATCAAATATTTGACCACACATCAACGATAATGGGAAACTTTCACAATATTTGACGTCCCAACAGGACACTTAACCATTCCAGTTTAGTCTACAGTTTTCTCAGCTAATGGCGGCAGTAAAGAAAGAAGGCAACGAATTGTAAGTGCTTAATTAATAATTATTTAAGAAGCCATCGGCTGTGACGGAACAACGAACACCCTAGGAAGGGTATCATTTAAACCCACAGTTAAATGCCGTTTAGTACTAATATGCAGTTATTTTTAAAATTAACAAATAACAAAGATTAAAATATGCATGAAAACAACAAGATTATTTATATATAGTTTGTATCAACATAATTTGTGCATTTACGTTATCATTGCAACAAAAGCAATTTTAGTTTATCGTTCATAATTTTATCTTCGCTATTAACCATAATAGAGAGAAATAACTTGTATTTCTTACTAATTATCAACACTAATTTAGACTGCAGAGTAAATAAGTTATTATTATCGTTTTTAGAAACTTAAAAATAATAGATTATTATATACATATGAACCTATTTCAACAAGAATTTAATTAATCTATTTGTATAGTAATCCCTGAATGCGATTAAGGAATTTAAAGAAATTTATATCAAATATTTAAGTTTGCTTAGTCACATAATGGCTTAAACACTAACTGGAGTGTATGCACAGTCAGATTTCATCTCCATTCTTGGCTTTAAACGTCTTCGCTACACATTAACACGACAATACTGACTGGAAATAGCTAAAGACTGCAACATTATGGACGTGTGGACGCGACTTCTGGTTGCCAATCTTATATTTATGTTACAAATCAGTAGAAACATTTCCAGCTAAAATGAGCTTTGTCTGCGGAATATTCCTGCTATGTAACACGATAGGATATTTGTCCTCAAAAGTTTTTCATTGAAACCTGCAGTTTCAAGCTTCGCATCTGCGCAGAGACCATGTTGCGTAATTTTCTCAATTTAATTTTTCGATTTGCTTTGCTATAATCGACTTTCTTAATTGTTTTTAATTTGCTCAACACTCTGAAATAATAGTTATTTTTTCACTAAATAGTTATTTTTTCACTAAACCGAGAAACAAGTGTGTGTGATTTGTCCCAACCATTGTTGGCGGTTTTATTTAATCTCGCGGAGCAAACAAGACCATTCGGTTTGAAGTCATTTATTAGAGAGAGTGTAAAAATCAGCCTTAAATCAAAGATAAGAGGCACATAAAGATTTAAAAGCACATAAAGTTATGCAGAACAAATGCTGGTTAGCTCGTATTTAAAAGTGAGTGCTTAATTTGGTCTCGAATGGTTTAACCAATTCGGGTATTGTAATGACCGCTAATATCCTGGCTTAATGAAACTCACTATTTTAAATTGTTTTAATTACTTTATTAAATTAACTTCACAAGTCAGTCAACCAATACGTTGCACGATCTACACACGAACGTCGACCTCTACCAGATCTGTCAAAACCTCAATCAATCCCGTGTTGCCATATCTTCGCAACCGCCTATAGTGTTGTCAGGTCTCCACATCCCTCCAATGTTTTTCAGCTTCAGCGTTAGTCTTGGGTTTGGCTGCTCCTGGTCAGTTGGTTTCTCCATACTATCTGTACAGCGATCATTGTTGCCCGGTTCCGACGTTGTCGGCAATTTCTTTAAATGGCTAACGTTGCGCCTGTACACTTTATCATCCCTACAGATCGTAGCATCGTTACCCTTCCGCTCAGCAGCTTCAAACTTTTCTTGCCCAAACGTCGGTGTTAACTTATGAGGGAAAACTACATGTTTCATTAACACCTTGTCGCCCAATTGAATTTCGTTTTGCTTTGCCCCGCGATCCTTGTCCGCCTTCTGTCTTCCTTTTTCTTTATTGAAAGCGTCCAAATCTCTAGCCTCCGCATTTAACACGTTTTCCCCGACATCAGAGATGGATGGTATTTTGTCACGAATCACACGGTTGAACAGCAGTTCCGTTGGAGCTTTTCCAGTTGTTCCATGGGGCGTGACGTTGTACATCATGAGGAATTTCTGTATCTCTTTCTTATAGTCTGCTCCGTTGCTGTGAGCTATTCTTAGGCGTTTGACAATCGAACGATTCATGTTTTCCACTTCGCCGTTCGCTTGTGGCCAGTATGGTGGAGACGTCATGACCTCGATGTTTCTGTTTGCACAATAGCTTCTGAACTCGTTGCTAACAAACTGGCGATCATTATCGGTTGTAATTGACCTGGGGTAGCCCAATCGAGAGAACACCTCTTCCAGAAGATCAATTATTGAGCTCGAAGTAATTTTCTTTAGGAATTTTACCTCTTGGTATCTTGAATAGTAATCAATGACCACAAATATAAAATCGTGGTTTGGTAATGGTCCTAATAAATCCATTGCCAGGCATAGCCATGGTCCCTCTGGCAAAGCGCGTCGGGTCATCGGTGCCGGTTGAGACGGCCTTGAAACCAATAGACACTCGCGGCAATTTTTCACATGTTTCTCCACATCTCGATCTATCAACGGCCACCACACTTTTGAACGCACTCGTCGCTTCATCACTGTTTCGCCTGGGTGTCCTTCATGAGCCAGTGTTAGAACTCTTGACCTTAATGGGGCGGGTATTATGATTTTCGTACCCCGTAGGAGAATATTGCCCAGTGTACACAATTCAAGTCGAAACGGGAAATATTTATTGGATGTATTTGACGGCCATGTATCATTTTTAAGACTTTCAACTGCTTCCATTAGTTCAGCATCAGACCGGTTATTCTCCACAATTTCCAAAATTGAGATCGCTTTCGGGACAGTTTCTTCAATTATCGAGCATATATTGTTTTCGGCTTGTTGGTCAAAAGACGCGTTGTTTTCCAACTTACATAATCTGGATAGTGAATCTGCAATATTGTATTTACCCGCCTGGTAAATGATTTTAAATTTAAATGACTGGAGCCGTAATACCCATCGTTCGATTCGAGCAAAGTGGCCTTGATGTGGGCTTGAAGATTGCTTCCAAAGGTTTGTGGTCCGTTACCAATTCAAATTCAATTCCGGTCAAATAGTAGTAAAAACGTTCTACACCCCAAACTAGTGCTAGGCTTTCTTTTTCGGTCTGTGAGTATCTTCGTTCGGTCTCCGACAGACTTTTGCTCGCGAACGATATTACTTGTGGAGTGTTGTCGTTAAATTGTAGCAGGACCGCTCCCAACGCAACTGGACTCGCATCAGCTATTAAACGAGTGCGCCTTTTGGGGTCGAAGTATGACAAAGTTGGAATTCTTGCTAGTTGTCTTTTTAGTTTGAGGAAAGCATCATCTTCACATGGACCCCAGTGGAACTGTACATCCTTCTTTATTAAGCGCCTGAGCGAGTCCGTCAGGTCGGCCAGATCCGCTATAAATTTGCCTAAGTAGGTTACCAATCCTAGGAAACTCCTTAACTCTTCTTTGCTTGTTGGGGCACGAAATCTTAACATTGTGTCAACTTTCTCTGGGTCTGGATTAATGCCTTTATCGGATAAAATGTGGCCCAAAAATGATAGCTTTCCTGTTTTCCAGATACATTTGTCCTTATTCAGTACAACATTTGCGTTATTAAAAACTGCCAACACCTTGTTCAGATTTTCGTCGTGTTCTGCCTCTGTTTTCCCAAATATAATTACATCATCTAAGTAATTTATAGCGCAGTTGCACGGCGCTAAAATACTCTCCATTATTCTCTGGAAAATTTCTGGGGCAGAGTTCACTCCGAATAATAGTCGTTTGTATCTATACCTTTCGGCGTGATGAACGTTGTTATCTCCCGACTGTGTTCCTATAGCTCCAATTGATGGTAAGCATTTTTGAGATCTAGTCTAGAAAAATATTTCGCGCCTTGAATTTTGTCATGAAGGTGTCGAATATAGGCAGCGGATAATTTTCCCGAAGTATAGCCATGTTCGCTCGCCTCATGTCTATACATAATCGAATATCCCCGTTTGGCTTAAATACGATTACTATTGGAGATATCCACGGACCGGGTTTTGTTACTGGCTCTATAATATCCTGTTTTACGGCTTCATCCAGTTTCTTGTTGACCATTTCTTCTATGGCCGCTGGTACCCGACGTAATGGTTGTTGCACCGGTTTCACTGTCTTATCGATCGTCAGCGTTACTTTGATGGAATTGATTTTTGGAAAAATGTGGCATTCCTCGATTTGGTTAACGTCACGTCCCAGTCTTAAAACGCCCAATTTGGTGGCTGTAACTCGGCCCAGGGCCCAGAAGCGATTGACGCCCATTCTCGATTACATAGAATGAGGAAATCGCATTTGAAACTGGGTCCAGACCTATTACCGCCTCGAAAACTGCTTTCACCTTCAGTAAATCGTTTCCAGCATAAGCACGAAACTGATTCTGAGATTCAACTCGGGTATTCCAAACTGTGGCGTTTTGCTTAAGTAGACGCTTCCAATCTTCTTCACTCAATAGGTTGTACTGTGAACCAGAGTCAATTATCATGGTAATCTTCCGGCCTCCTATGTAGCACTCTATTTTCTCATCCATGTTGTGTTCACTTAATTGCCCTGTTATTTGAAAACAGTCGTGCGCATTCCGTTTGTGTAGCCCAGGCTTTGATTCCGTTATGTCCTCGTTCTAGACAAATTTAATGTTGGAAAATCTTCTTTTCTTTTCGTCCATATGCCCAAAATTTGGGTGCTTGCGCTTTAAACCTTTTGTATTGCATTTCCGGGCAAAATGGCCAACATATCCGCATTTGTTACATTTTGCGCTTTTAGCGGGACAGTCCGCATTTGCATCCGCATGACTCCGACGACCGCATCTACTGCATTCACTCTGTCGATGTCTTGCCTCGATTTTGTTCACGCCAATGGATAAATTTGGTACTTTCATCGATTCTGTCTGGTTGGTTATTTGCTCATGTACGTGGCACATCTCTATTGTTTCCACGAGACTGTATTCTTTTTCCAACAGTCTTTTCTTTAACTCGTTCGGTGCCCAGTTGTCGATAAGTTTGTCTTTGATGTTTATGATCAACTACTCTTCTTCCGTTTTTCCAAATTGGCATTTGGCAGCTTGGTTTCTTAATCGTATCAAGAATTTACTCATACACTCGCCTGTTTCCGGTTTTAATGTCCGAAACAGATGTCTTTCGAATGTTGAGTTTCTCTGTGGGGAGAAGTACTCGTTCAATTTCTCAACTAGCACTTTGTACACATCGACATCTTTCGGTCCCTGCCCGGGTACGACTAGTGCCCCGGGAATACCGTAGACTACGTCTTAGAGCTGTGTACCTCCTAGATGCAATAGTTTATTTCGTCTCTTTGTCGCATCTACAATTTCTTCCGCTTCCAAATAAATGTTGAATGCGCGAAGCCACTTCTCCCATTCTGCACGCCAAAGTGTCTTATCTATGGCATCGCAGAGAAATGGTGCCATATTTGCCATACTCATCTTGGTTTACTTTGAGGCTACACACACACAATTTAATGTCTTCCACCTGTTAAGCAATTTAATGCCCTTTAGCCAATTATCAATTACATATTCAGTGGTAAGTTCCTTACCACTTGATCCCGTTTACAATTCAATGTAATCCACTTGGACTTTCTTGGTCCACAATTTAATGTAGTCTCCTTTGGCTTCCTTTGTCGACAATTTAATGTCACTTCTGTTTGCAGCTCTCCACTTCGGATATCGACAATTTAATGTCTGTCTTTTCCTGTAACTAGAAGTAAAACAATTTAATGTTTTTTTTTTTTTTTTTTTCTTTTCTTATTTTCTTTTGTTTTTTAAACAATTTAATGTCTCACTTTTTCCTAGATGTAAAACAATTTAATGTTTTTTTTTTCTTTTTTTTTTCTCTATGGCAAACGGAAAAATTTCGTTACCATATGTAGCAACAGGCAAAACTAAAACCATAACCTCGCGCCTTCGAGAGCCTTCCATCTCGCCACGCTTGTATGTATGTATACACGCACATACGTACATACACACATCTTACCTCACACAAACTTTGCCTGGAAGTTAAAGTTGGTTAATTTCACTCCTCTTTTTCTTTTTGTATCCCATCCTCGTCGCCACTGTAATGACCGCTAATATCCTGGCTTAATGAAACTCACTATTTTAAATTGTTTTAATTACTTTATTAAATTAACTTCACAAGTCAGTCAACCAATACGTTGCATGATCTACACACGAACGTCGACCTCTACCAGATCTGTCAAAACCTCAATCAATCCCGTGTTGCCATATCTTCGCAACCGCCTATAGTGTTGTCAGGTCTCCACAGGTATCTTGACCTTTTTCTCCAACATCCATGTCGGGTGGACTTTCACTTTAAACAAATTTTATTTAGCGATGCACACACATTTGCAAATCTAGCCACTTTTATAGGATATCTTTCTCTTTCTCATGAACTAGAATTATACAGCGGCCTTTTAGCACACCAATTGTTCGCTGAGTCCACTCTGGTTCTTTTCCTAACCGCGCGAGTTGAAACGCGCTCAAGTTTAGTTGTCAGACAACTTTCTTTATTGGTAAAACATCTGCCTATACATTCATATTGTTGTATCTTATCGTTCCACTTTATTATTTCTAATTGCCCAACACTGTTATTTGTAATTGCCCTACTATTTGGTTTGCACATTCTGCAATTGTCCGCCAGTGCAATCATCGAGTGGCACACTTTTGGAAAAGTGCTGACCAGTCAGTAGTGAAAGTTCATTGCAGTTAAATTGTCAAATGAGCGCACGTGGTGCGTGGAATTCTATCCGCACAAGACCATGTTGAAAGGATTTAACTTATTCTCGACACTTTCTTTTAATAATAACTGCGTTTCTTTATTTTCGTCGCGTCTTTCTGCACATAAATGTGTTTTTGTGTATCAAAATGTAGCTTAAAATTAATAGTTTTGTGGTCACTTATGCAACAGTTGCAGAACTGACAAAACAAAACAGACTTAACTGTTCGAAGTATGCCAATTGAACACAAGATGGTTATTTTTTGATTTTTCCAACTTTTATTGTTTATTTAAGTACGCATCTATACAATATTTTATAGAGCTTCCCAGGGTTGTTGACAATATGTTGTTCATATTGTTTAGCCAGCAGCATTGTTGGGAGGATGGTACCCCTAGTTGTGGTTGCCGATGGCCCCTGGCATTCTGATCCTGTGGTGACCGCTTGAACCCCGGCGTTCCGCTCCAAGTTATTATTTAATATTCATTAGTTCTAGTCTTAAATCTAACAATAATATTTTGTTTAACTATATTTCACAAATTCATTATAAATTCGACTGCTCGGCACGGCAGCTATCGCCATGGCAACTCTTACTTAATCATATCGCAATGCTGGCGAATATGTCTCCTTATTGTCTATACGAGGTGTGTGTGTTTGGATAATATTTAAACTATAGCATGAGCGAAATAAAAAGCCGTTGCTTAATCGATGAATCCAGGTACAAGAAGAGACTTTATTAGTCTTATTTTCTTCTATTTATATTTACAAAAAACGAGTAGTAAAAAAAGTTAAGCACATGTGCTGAATTAACGGATTAGCAAAATTGAAAGAGAAATAGGAAAAATTGTTCATTTAAAGTATAAGAAAAAATATTAGTAAATTAAATGAAGATGATTGAGGAGTGAGTTACATTAAAAAGTGATGTGAACTGTGAACCTTTTGAACAGAGTTTAGTGAGTTCAAAGAAAAGAAGAGTGAAAATTAACAATGTATGAGAAAGAAAGAAAAAATGAATTGATAGTAAAAAATACAAGTTAAATATAGGAGGATTTGTTCCATACAGGGTGATATGACCCAACATGCTCCCCGCGTTGAAAATATCAGCTTTCAATAGCTTAAAGTAGGAAGCGGCGCCAATTTATGGATGGGTTGTCGAAATTGTGATTTGCTGGTCTTGAGATCTACCACTCTAACTTTTCCGTCTGAAACATAGGTAACACCAGTTACACGAGCAAGTGACCAATATTGGGGTGGTAGGTTGTCCTCGGGCACGATGACCACCTGACCAATCTCAATGTTTGGTTGTGGGCACAGCCATTTAGAGCATTGTTGTAGGCCCTGAACAAAGTCAAGCAACCACATTTTCCACAATTGTTTTTTTAGAAAGGTCATGCGGTGATATTGTGTTCATCTGGTGTTGGTTTTGGAATAGCCTTGATGCTTCTGCCAATGAGTAAGTGCCCCGGGGTCAATGCCTCGCCGTCGTTGGAGTCGTCCGGCTCACAAAGCGGCTTCGAATTTGAAATGGCTTCTGTTTCGATAATTATCGTCTGCAGCTCTTCAAAGGGGAGGTTGGCTTGGGCAGCATGCTTAACAATTTCATTGATTTGACTGCCGCTTCCCACAGTCCACCGAAATGTGGGGCGCGGGGCGCTATGAAATTGATTAATTCCGTTATATCGCTGGTGCCTACGTATCTGTCGGGAACAATCTTGGTGAAATTGTCAGCCGCAATTTTCGGTCCATTTTGCCGAATTTCATCAGCTTGAATCTTCAACGAAAGCAGTTGGATTATTTCTTGTAAACTTTGATTATTTTCTTCAACTTTAGCTTCCATTTCTTCACACTTGTTATTGTCGTCACTTACTTTTTACTTCACTTTTGCTTTCTTTCTGTGTCTCCTTCCCAACCACCTTTGTACGTGTTACGTATTGCTGTCCTTTTTGTGCCACTGTGTTTTGGATTACAACTGATTTTTTCATAATTTTTTTCAAATTTTATTTTTGCTCATAGAATCATACGACATTTTTGCACATTGCTTATGCACTTATCGTGAAACTTTTAGAGGTTGGAAGTTTCTAGAACTTTAGCGCAATAGGAAATGTTATTTTTTTCGCGATTTTCGCGACTCTTTTAATTAACGCAGCCAATACGAAAAAAAAATAGTTTTTTTGTCACAAACTGTTTTTCAATAGAATAATTGGCACGGTTGAACCCACAAATGGAAGATAGGTCACGGAATGCTTTCCGTTATTTATTTAGATATTATTATAATTAGTTTATTATGGAAAAAAGTACATGAAATTCAATATTTAGTTTATAATGGAAAAAACAACTTAAGCGCGCTGACGATCAAAACACGACGAACGTTTTGACTACTTCTCGACTACGACAACGACCAGCTGTATCCGCTTCACCGCAACTACTGACTACTGTAACGGCTGCAACAACTGACGACTTCGAGTGGGTTGCCAACTATACCTTTTACATGTATGCATGTTATTGTTGCTGTAATAAGATTTCAAATATTCTATTAGGGTGGTCCGCAATTATTTGGCTATAGAAATAAACAAAAAATAATTAATTTTGGCGATCTCATCAGGCAGTATATATCAATGTTAGTGAACATTAAATAACATTCCTAACTAGAATTTTTTTATAATGATTGAAAATTCTAAGCTTTAGTAGTAAGTATAAAGAAACGTTATACTGTTGAGTCTGGATATAGTGAACTAATTTTTTCAAGGCCTGTTCACTGTTTCCAGGTTAGTTCATAATATCGAGGTTGACATTTTTTTACAAAGCTGAGTTTGTTTGTTTAAAATGTACACAGTTATAATGAGTTATTAAAAAATATAAATTTAAAAAAAATAAATATAAATTTTGATTAAAAAAAATCTCGAATCGATAGCTGTCTCTTGCGTTCAGCAATGTAATAGGTACAGCCTTTTCGCATAGATTTAATAGAACTTGTAGGTCAAAGAAATGTCCACTTCCCCCTATCAAACACAATATTCTGCAACCCAAAAACTCGACAGATTGCTCCTCGCAATTTCTTAATTATTCGAACATAATTTATCTTCTAGCCAGTACAATTGCTTCTTTTCTGGTGCTTCGGCCTTCGCTTCACATCAGCGGCTCTTGGCACGTGTAAGTGTTTCATTCCTACTATTGTTTTATTTCCTTCGCATGGAACACTCCTACCGGTTTACCTTGCAAATCCTCTAATATATATAGACAATTTCCCAGGGGCTTCACCACTCGCCAATTTACAAATTTTCTGCAAAATTTTGCACTCACATTCCGTGAAAAATCACTCAATGTAAAATTGCGTCTATATACTTCCTGGCACGGAGTAAAATTAATTCGCCTAGTTCGTTTGTTATACTGCCGCGCTCCCTTTTCGTACGCTAAATGCAACATTTTCTGCACCTTATCGTGAATTAGCCGTATTCGGTCTTCTCGTGGTAGGCCGTTCACTACTTCCTCTAACGCTGCTAACTTCCGCGCCAACTTATAGTCAAAGCCGTTGGTGAACACATTCTGTCCAAATAGGGCAAAATAAGGTGACATCCCCGTCGATGAGTGTAGTGAACCTCTCAACGCACACTCGATTTCAGAGAGGTACGTATCCCACTCCCTATGATCGTTCTCTAAGTACGCTCTAATATCGTTCAGTAAAGACTGGTTGACCCGTTCGGAAGCGTTGGCCTGGGGCGAATAGACTGCAGTTCTCATGTGCTGTATTTTATAGCCTTCAATTCAATTTCGGAACCCTACCCCCGTGAATTGCCTCCCATTTTCCGAGGAAATAACCTCCGGCACTCCGAACTTGTGGAATATTCCTTCCGTCAGGTAGCTAATTACGTTCTTCGCCGTGGCTTTTCGCATCGCTTTCAGCAACAGGAACTTCGAGAAGTGGTCTAACACCACTAGTACATAGGCAATTCCCGATTTAGACCGAGGATACTTCCCTAAAAAAATCGATGTACAATCTCTGGAAAGGTCTTACAGTTTTCACTTCCCTTCCTGTAACTGGTCGCAAGGTCTGGTTACTACTCTTAGTTTCTTTACACACCCTACACCCCCTCACATGATTCCTCACTTGCACCACCATGCCTGGCCAGTAATAGAATTCCTTTAATCGGTGCAAGGTATTTGTTATTCCGCCATGTGCTGCAGGTTTTGCTTCATGCTTCATCACTTGGGAAACATGTACGCTTAAAACCATCGCTTCCTGTAGCTTCACGTCCGGAAAGGCCTCTGGCTGCTCCTCTATAAGTCGCACCCTATTCACGTATTCTTCTGACTCAAATTCGGTAGTCTCGAAATCTAGGAACCCTGCTTCTTCCAAAGAGATTGCCTCCACTGCCCGAGACAGAGTGTCCGCAACTATATTTTCAGATCCCTTCCTGTGTTCTATTCCAATGTCAAATGCCTGCAGTTACAGATACCATCTGGCCAATCTGCCACTCAAGTCTTTTAAAGACATCAGCCACTTCAAACTAGCGTGATCTGTTATCACTGTAAGCGGCATCAGTTCCACATATGCTGTGAACCGCCGCCAGACCCTCCTTATCTGTCACGCTGTAGTTTAGGTAACTATTAATTTTGTACGAACAATACGCTATTGGACGTTCATGTCCAGCCTCATCTCTTTGGAAGAGCTCCGCCCCAACTACATAGCGGGACGCATCACACTGGATATAAAATCGTTTCCCAAAATCCGGTTGCACTAATACGGGTGGTGTGGTGAGAGCCTGCTTCAATTCTGCAAATGCGCCAAGTGTTTCTCGAGTCATCACAAATTTCCCGCCCTTTCTAAGCGTATCGGTCAAAGGCGCCGCTATGCCTACACTATTCGCCACGAATCTTCGATACCATCCTGCCCTTCCCAGAAATCTTCTGACCTGCTTTGGTGACTTTGGTACAGGAATTCTTTTCACTGGCAATATCTTCTCCTGATCAGATTTTAACTCCCCATGGTCTATTACAAACACCAGATATTTTACCTCCTTACAGCAGAACTTCGATTTTTGTAACTCTATTGTCCCATCCGACAGACATTTCGCTACTTCTTCTAATAAACGCACATGTGTATTGAAATCCGGGGATATCACTAACAAATCGTCCAGATATATAAATACATTATCGCTGAGACGTTGCGGAATTACTTTGTCCATCAACCTGCATCATCTCTGTGCCGCGTTGCATAGCCCAAATCGCATTACACTAAACTGGTACAGGGGTCTTCCTGGTATATTAAAGGCTGTAAAGGCTTTACTCTTTGTTTCCAGTTCAATCTGCCAGAATGCGAACTTGAGATCTATGCTACTGATGAACACTGCCTCGTCTATACGAGTTAGGATGCCTTCTATATTATGGATGGGGTATGCATCTTTCACCAAAAACAAACAAAAATACAGACAGTGGTAGCAAACTAAATTCGATCGCAACAACACACACATGTTGCCAGGAGGACTACAAACTCCGCCGGAACACGAGTGGAAGCGTCACCTCACCATTGCGGAACAGCGCCCCAACGTAGGCCACCGGACACTTACTACCCCGAGATACATTTTGTGCTCTACCCTGAGCTATCCGGGCAACTATATACCCTATATATCATCATATATCTTCTTCAACTTAAAAAATACAGACGGTGGCAGCAAAAAAAAAAAATACGATCGCAACAGGTATCAAAGCTTTCAAAACATGAAATGTGTTCTTTGAAATGAAAAAGGCAATGTATCTGAATAATTCAAATACCCTCTTTTATTACTATTAAAAATGTCTAATTCAAACCAGGATTTATTATGAATTTTTTGAATGATTAGTTCAAAAAGTGCTTTTTTATTCACTTTATGAACTCTCGGTATGAAGGATAGATGCGAAGTAAGAACTAAAATTAAAAACGCTTGTCAGCATCTTCGTCCCTATGCCTCTCGGTGGGAAGCTGGGCGGTCAGGGCTGCTCTCAAGATATTCCCACGGATTCGTAACTTAGTAGTAGAAAAGGAAACTGATTGACGGCATTCACAGCAATGCAAACTCCAGCGCTTTTCTACTACATCATCATGAATTTGGCTGCACCGACCTGGACCCGAATAATTGGCTAATAGCGAAAGAATTCAGAATCCCAGTTAATACCTTGCAATCAATAGAATTGTTATGCAAATGTTTCACTCGCATTCTTGTACTATTCACTAAACCTTCTTTAGTATTCAAGTTGCGTATGGTAAAAGAATATAAAATAGTCAAAATGTTGGGGTTTTGTATGAAATGTGGGAATTTTTAAGTCACGCCGCTGACGTCGATATGACCCGCGCGATTGCCATAGGCTTCTACCAGAGCCTCAACTGTTTCTTCACTATACGATTAGTGTTGGAAATTAAACACGAAATTTGTTTTTATTATTTTCAAAGCTTTATTCTTGTCTTCTTTACGTTTTATGTTTTAAAAAAACCACTTATTCTAGCAATTATATAAAAATTCAAAATAATATCTTTAAAAAAGTCTGTCCTTCTCCCTCTGTCCTTCTTAACCGTGCTGGCACCCTCTCTAATTTTTTCCCCTTTGTGACGGTGTTGCCATAATTCGCTTTTAATTTTCTAAATTATCAAGGAGATGTGATGCACCGCTGCATAAAATTCATAAATTTTACCTTTGCCTTTTTGCAAAAGTTGATTGAGCTGGTGTTCGAGGGTGCTGTAGCATTGGCAATTTAGCGCTTCGAGCTGAGCGCTGCTTTTCTTGTTAAGAAAAACGCTTCGAACAGAGCGCTTAAAAAAGGAAGACCAATTTGGTTAGTGGTTGAAGTGCATACTGAATTTTATTAATGGTTTCATTATACATGTGGGCTTGTTATCGATGAAGAATGCAGCGCGCGCACACACACACACACATGCTAACAGGCGTCAGTTAAGTTGTGCTGTTGAAGGTCTCATTTATGCTGAGCCAGCAATACTCGTAATTACGGCGTAGTAAAGTTGCCTGGCTCATACGTTGATGTAAAGGACACCGTTCATGAGCGAGTTCAATATTATTGTAGGTCAACAAAGTAGTGTTCAATAATATTCACTGTATGCATGTATGCATGTATGTGCTTTTTTTATTTTTTTTTTATTGGTTCGGAGGTGGAAGTCTGCAAACAGACACTGGGCGCTCTCGCACCAGTAGTGTGGGGCTCTTACCCACTAAAACCACCTCCTCAGACGCCTCCCAGACGGTACATAGCTGTTAAGCAATACTTCGTCTGGGAGTGGGTTGGTCAACGGACCCCTCCTATTGATTCCCTGAACGTCGCCGCCACTTCAAGTGGCGGAGGTCTCGCATAATTACGGCCGAGGTGTGACACACCACGTCCCATTTCTCCGGGCACTCGAGCATATAGTGCACGAGGTTGTCCGGTGTCACAGGTTCTCCGCACGACTCTTTGCAGTACCGCTCTGGCACCGCTGTATCGTGGACATGAAAAAAGGACATGTTCCACGTCCTCGGGCTCCGTGCCTCCACCATTATCGCAGCAGGGGGATTCCTCCAGCTGGAATCTGTGTAGGTACTCCCGGAAACCTCCGTGCCCGGTCAGCAGCTGTGTGACGTGATAGTTCACCTCGCCATGCGACCTATCCATCCAGCGTTGGAGATCAGGGATCAGCCTCCTCGTCCAACAGCCCTTTTCGGATGCATCCCATCGGGCTTGCCACTCCTGTATGGTGCTTTGCCTAATGTCTGCTACGCGATCTTCCGCACTCAGCTCGTGCGTACTTTCGCCGTAGTATAGGCTCCACGCCGCCTTGGCCAGCAGGTCCAGTGGGATCATACCGGCTATCACCAGCGCGGCGTCTGCAGACACAGTTCGGAGTGCAGAGATCGTGCGGAGCGCACATCTCCTATACGCCGCCTCTATGGTGCGAACGTAGGCCTTTACGCTCGACTTCTCAGCCCATATGGGCGTTTCATACAGGATTATGGATTTGACGACCCCTGAGATGACCCGTCTTTTCCAGTACCGTGGCCCTGCGAGATTTGGCATTATCCGGCAGAGCAGGGAACAGGTCCGCGCTGCCTTCTCACCTAATCGCCGAAAGTGCTCCTTGAACGTCAGTCTTGCGTCAATCCAGACGCCTAGGTATTTGAGATGTGGGATCGTGGTAATGGTGCAGTCACCAACCCTTATCTCCACCACCTCCTGTACCTTTCGACCTGACACAAGGATAGCCTCCGTTATGTTCTCTGCCAGCTTCAGTCCGACATCCGCCAGCCATCTTCCAACAGTGGCCACTGTGTGATTGGCCTCTGCTATTACCTCCTCCAGGTGTTTCGCCGTGATCACTAGCGCTATGTCGTCCGTATATCCGATTATTTTAATGCAATCGGGCGCCCGTATGCGGAGAACGCGATCGTACATAACGTTCCAGAGAAGTGGCCCCAGTACAGACCCCTGGGGAACTCCTCCGGTGATCTTGTACTTTTCTACACCTCTATCGGACTCGTACATTAGCATCCTGTCGCTAAAATAACTGGTGATGGTTCGCCTTAGATAGATGGGAACTTTGAACTCTGCCAGCGTTACTGCTATGCGCGCCCAGCTGGCGTTCTTGACGTCGAGGGTGACCGCGAGGCAATACCTCTTGGCACCCCCCTTCCCTCTTTGGCCCTGAATCGCCTCCTTCGCCGTTTGGACGAGTTCGTCAATGGCGTCCACGGTAGATCTGGCCTTTCGGGAGCCATATTGGCGCCTCGCCACTCCAGCATCCACTATCGCCTCGTCGATCCGGTCGCAGATAATCCGCTCCAGGACCTTCCCTGCTGTGTCCAACATGCACAGGGGACGGTAGGCCGATGGGTCCTCTGCTGGCTTATCGGCTTTAGGTATCAATACCAACCGCTGCCTCTTCCACCGTTTCGGGAAGACTCCTTCCCTAAGACAGGCCTCGTAAAGTGACCTCAGTGTTTCTGGGTGTAGTGCAGCTGCGGTTTTCAGCACTCGGTTGGGAATTCCACCTGGGCCAGGTGCCTTCTGGTCCCCAAATTTTCCAACCGCCCGCAACACCTCTTCTGTCATTACACTGGGTACTTCTTCGCCCAGCTCGGGAGAGAACTGATCAGGTACATAATTTTGCACTGGGAAGAGCTCTCCCACAATGCGTTTGAGCAAGTTTGGGCAGCTTGGGGCTGGCTGCCTGTAGCAGGGGAGCTTTTTCATCACGAGCCTATATGCCGTGCCCACGGCTTGTCTTCAACCTATGCACATAGCTCGGTGAAACTCCTACGCTTGCTCGCCTTTATGGCCGTCTTCAGCCTTCTTTTAGCCTCTTTGTACAACTGGCGCAGTTGCAGGCAGTCTGGGTTGCCTATTGCACGCTGGTGCCTTCGCCTTGTTGCGTGGCATTCCTTGCGTAGGCCGGCGATCTCGTCCGTCCACCAATAAACGGATTTATGGTTTCCACCATAGGCCTGCCTGGGCATCGCCGCATCGCAGGCGCTCCACAGTGGGTTCGATTTCCCCAAAATGGAGATTAATTCAACGAAGGGTCTAATTGATTAGGTAGTATTTTTTTTGGATTAGTTATACATAAGTTATAAAAAAAAAACAAAAATATTGTATACTTTTGAAGAAAACTTTTTTTATTTATTTAATTTAACTAATATTATATTAAAGAATTTGCATTAATATTTCTCAAATCAAGCAACTGGAGAGCCTTACGACATCCGATTTTGATGAAATTTGCTATGAGTGTTGTACCTTACACCACCAAGTGAAAATGACAATTTTGGAACTTTAACCCATTTTGACCCACACTTGTCTAGTCATTAAATCATTTTGTTGCTGTTATTCTTGGTTTTTATACTGTTTTCCTATATTATTCGGGAAATGTAAATTATATTTGTAGCCTTTTATCGAAAAAGTAGCAAAAATATATACATTTTATTTTGTAAAGTGTTTGTAACCTGCTTTTTTAGAATATATGTCCAAACTCTTCAGATTCCCATCCATCGACACCGTCAGCCTCATCATCGTCATCTGTATAATAAGCGATTTCTGTTTCTGTCGGCAAAATTGACGGCGAAATTAATAGCTCCACTGCTGATTTTGGGAGGTGTTTTATTTTATTTTTATTTAACTTGATTTTTCCAGAAATAATTGGATCTGAGGTTAATAGAAACCTATTTAGTATATCCCGATTCGATTCCTCCCGGCTACATTTACGCGAAAAGTTTTCTCTGTAGTTTTTAAAATCCTTATTTCGAGCTTCTTGTGCTTCTTCTGACAGTTGGCCAATCGGTAATAAAGCGTGCGAAATGATTTCTGGACCATGTATTAAAAACTTATGTGAGCTACGCTTACAGATCTGTCTTCTGTGAATACTAGAGAATTTTCAAGCTCATTTATCTCTTCATCCACCCTTTTTTTTTCTTGTGTGGAGACACTCAAACATTCTTTAACAAATTCAATTTTTAATGGCCTACAAAATCTTGTTGATGATGGGCGAGGATTTTGCCAGATAACTTTTTTTTGACACACCATTCTAAGTGGAACAATGCACGTTATGAAAACCGCTGCGTCACTTGCACCATGACCATGGAAAGCTTGTTTGTATGAGCTGTGTCCGGAGCTTCCATCAAATCCCCACTTTGTGTATAAGATAATTTTTGACAATTCGTAATCACATAAGGTGGCAATAACATCTTTTTGCAGTAAAACTAAACGCTCAACAGTGTGATTAAGAAGAGCTTGCAGACTTATTTGAGCTGTTGTTTCGGTTACTCGTATTGCGTCTTCCATTGGGTAACAATCTTTTTTCGCTTGTTGGACGATTGTGTAAGAAGGAAACTTCGATTGTGTAAGAAGGAAACATTTTTAAAATTTGCTATTTTTTTGTTTAGCTCTTTTGAAAATTTTTTTTTATTGTTTCTAAATTTAATAATTTTATTTTTTGCGTATTTAGTAATTTTACTAGTTTTTTTTCTGCAGGGCCTTTAACTTTTTTTAAATGCCCTAGCACTATTTCATATTTATCTTATGGCAACACTGCTACCAACAAACAAAAAAATTGTAGTATAACAATAACAACAATAACAATCATAACAACGAAAACGAGAACAAAACAAATTAAAGACAACAAGAACCGCTTTTTTATGAGTGGCTATTTTTTAATTTATTAAATATATTTAATTGCCGCAAAAACGCGCAACATTTTATTTATAAATATGAAAGCTTACATACTACAGTTTAATAGACAATATACACTTTTACCCAATTTTACCCTATTCCCATTTAAAACTCCACATATATTTTAAAAATAGCCCAAATTTAAGCATATTTAAAAAAAAAAATTAAAAATATTTCTACATATTTTTTGTTAAATTTTTTTTATTTTTATTTACGTTAAAATACCTGACGTTGAACATTCCATAATAAAAGTATCACTTTTGACTGTTAAAAATTAAAATATTTAGCTTTAAAGTATGACAAATTTCAATTTTCACAACTATTAGAAAAAAACTTAAAAATTTCTTAACTTTAAGGCTACGTAGCAAGAAAAGTAAAAAACATATGACATTGAAATTTTCGGTAGTGATGTAGAATTTAGTACTCTTTAATCGAGTAATAAGTATTTTTTAAAAAACTTCTTTTTCATTATTCAATTAATCTCCATTTTTTGCGATTTCAACCCAATGTGCGCTCTCTAGCTGGCTCGCTAGCTGGTTCGCCATTTCCGCCGCACTGCCTTGCAGCTCAAAGTCCTCCAACATGACTTCGAGTGCGTCGTCCTCGAGGGCGTCCGCTCTCCAGCCTTTCGGCCACGGGCCTGTCCTCCGCCGTTGTTTGTTCCTTTCCAAGTCAAAGCAAATGGCATTGTGGTCGCTGTGGGTGTACGCGGAACTCACAATCCACCTGGCTCCTCTGACTAAACCGCTGCTGAGGAACGTAAGGTCGATCACAGATGTGGCTTCTCCTCTCACAAAAGTCGCCTCTCCCGCGTTCATGACGACTACGTCAAGAGCCGCAAACGCGTCTATAAGGATATGACCTCTCGGTGTGGTTCGGGCGCAACCCCATTCAGTAGCCCATGCGTTCAAGTCGCCGGCAATCACTACGGGGTTCCTGCCTTGCGCGTCCAGAGCAAGTCTGTCCACCACTGACTCGAACTCGTCCGCAGTTAGGCTCGGCGGCATGTAGCAACTGTACACCGTGGTCCCTCTAATGGTCGCTCTGACGTAGCAATCGCTCCTCTCTATGTTGCTTAGTTGTATAGGCTTGGTTCCGCACACCCACAGTGCGGCACCACCAGTGGTGTCTTCGGCCCATACTCCTTGGTGCTTGCGCCTATACGGCTCGCTAAGCACTGCAACATCGACCATCTGTTCCCTAACGGCCTGCTCCAGGAGATCCTGTGCAGCCTCGCAGTGGTTGAGATTGAGTTGGAACAACCTCATCTCCTGCGCCTGGATCTCTTCTCCGCGGCTCGCTTGTAGGATGGACATGAGCTGCATCCTGTCGGATGCTCCACATCCTTGCGGCCGCTGGCCTTACAGAGGGCACAGGTGGGGGCCTTGTCGCACTCCCGTGCGTTATGGCCCTCTGTGCCGCATCTGTAGCACTTGTGGCGCCAATCGTCCTTGCTACCGCATTTCTGCGCGGTGTGGCCGAACTCCATACATTTGTAACAACGCAGAGGAGTCACCTTTTCGCGCACCCGGAATGAGGTCCATCCGACTCTCAGCCTGCCAGCTTTTAGAAGGGCTGCGGCTGTCTGGGGCGACAGACTGATGACCGCTGTCTGTGTTCCACCCTACACTTTCCTGAGGGACCTGATTGCATCCACGGGAGGTCTCTCCGAGAGATTGGTTGTACACAGCGCCTTGTGGACTCTTCCACCGTGGTGACTTCATCCAGGTCTTTCACCTCCACTAGGGTTTCCTGCGTGAGCTTACGCACCTCCACACTGGTTCCCAGGACAGTCGCCACCGCCTCATGATACTGGGGTGTCTTTGGATCTGCCGCCACGCTCAACTCCAGCAGCAGTTCACCCTTGGCTGTCTTTCGGAAACTGCGGACGCTCTCTCCCAGCTCTGACAGCTGCGGGTCCCTCTTGATCTTGCGGAGGATGTCCGCGTACCTCACCATGCCAGTTTCCCTGATGACGATGGCATCGGGGCGCGCTGACTTAGGCTTCGGGCCCTTCCGCTTCGCTTCGGGTCTGGAACGAACTGTGGTCCACTAAACTTTTGCACCCTCCGCCTTTCCAGCCATAGGCTTCTGGGCCTTAGGATTTGGCCGGGTTACCGTTTTCTCGGCCGCCAGTGTCGGGGCATCCCCCCTCCTCCTCTTAGCTACCGCTCGGCTAGTCGGACTTACTTGCTCCGGATCCCCCTTCTCACGGGGGAGCTTTGGTGTTGCGACTGCGGCCGCGTAGCTCTTCGCCTGGGCAGGGGCTGCCCGCGAAGACGCACCGGCTTTGCCCTGGTTGTCCACAGGAGGGCCGCCAACCTGCACCTCCTTGTCCACCTTCTCCGTCCGCCCTTTAGTCTGGACTGCCCTGTCGGCTTGCACCAGCTGTGGCACTCTCGCAGCCGTACCTACGTCCTGCTCCTCGACGACCTGCAAGCAGACATCCCGGATTGATGTCGGCATGTACATGCGTGCTTCAATGTGCCACTCCAGCACCGCCATTTTGCCTTTGGCAATGACCTCATCGGGAGGGATGACCGCCATTGCCGTCGGATCGGCCTTCATGCCCATCACTCGCTGAAGCTGACTGGTGTCTGCCAGTGAGTTTCTCCGCACCACTGTCTTTCTTATTATCGGAGGAGGGGTCCTCTGAATAGTAGACCTCCTGCCGAAGGGGTCCTTCATCGCACCGTCGTCTTTGTTTGTTTTGTTGGTATTCATTTCTTTATTGTTTGGATTTTTCTAATCACGTATATAGACTTTTTGTCCTGAACTGAATTCTACGTCTCTTTTACCAGAATAGTTTCTCTTGGTGTTTTCTTGGCTAATGTTGGGGTCCGTATCTGCTTGTCGGCGAGAGACGTCCTCTGGAATGTCCTGTCGCGGGAACCTGTAAAACCTACACCACTTTATTAAATGAGCACTGCACTATTTTGGGTTTAAAACAACAAGAGAGCTTTATTCTTAAAATTCTAGTTCTTATATACTATTTACAAATGAACATTACCGTCTACGTCTTGACTTTTCTGGTGTTCCAGTTACGCAATTGTTATTTGGTGTCAGTTGCTCAAGCCAACTGACCTACTGAAAGTAAAAGTGTCGTCGGTGCATTCTAAATGCCCCTCGTCAGCTTGACTGCGGAACTGTGACACCCTAAAAGTTTACATCATAATTAATGAATAATTACTATTCATTTACAATACTTGCACCCTAAAAATATGTGCGTTCTTAATGAATTTAATAAGAGCCGGGGCTGTGAGTCAACTACGCGTAAGTAGCTTGATTCCAACTCACAACACTAACTAAAATATTTTCTTTGTTGTGAGGTGGTTTAATAAAATCAAAACGAGTTCTAATAGATCTGCCTAAAAACAGTTTAGCAGGTGATTCATTTGTAGTACAATGTTTTGCAACTCGATAGTCCATCAAAAATCTATTTAGAATTAAGTCAAGCTCAGTCTCACGTCCATCTCGTAAATTTGCATATAAAGACTTTTTTAGTGCTTTAATAAAATTCTCAACTTGACCATTTGTTGATGGCTGGCCTGGTGCTGTTAATATGTGTTTGACTTTGTTGAGTTTTATAGAATTTTTGAACTCCTCAGAGACAAATTGTCTTCCGTTGTCACTTACGATTGTATTTACAATTCCAAACCGACAAAATGTTTCACGAAGTTTCGTAATGACGAAGTTTGACGCTATTTCCTTTGTTTTAAACACCTCAACCCATTTAGAATAAGAATATATAATTACAAACAAGTAATAACCTTTAATAGATTCTGCAAAATCGATATGTATTCTACTCCAAACTGAGTCAGTAGGCTGCCAAGGAATCAATTTACTTTTATTTGGGCTGGGCAGTAGTTATTGACACGGAATGCATTGTTTAATTAAGTTTTCAATTTCACTATCTATTTTTGGCCACCATATATACGATCTTGCCAAAGCCTTTGTTTTGACAACTCCTAAATGAGAGTCATGTACTTGTTCAAGCATGTTTTGTCTTAATTTCAATGGAATCACCGTTCGATAGCCCCATAGTAAACAATATTGATCTACAGTCAGTTCTGTATTTTTGTTTACATATGCACCGAACTCCTCACCTTTTAGATTGTTTAAAGTGTTCATTTTTACTGCATCGCAAACTTTAGATAATATCGGATCACGACGCGTTTCACGCGAAATGCATTCAAAACATTGTCATTTTTTATATGAAATATGAAAGATTTTTCATTGTCTTCCTGCTCGAATTTATGTTGAGGAAGTCTTGACAAGTTGTCAGCCTCATTTAACGATCCCTTTACATACTCAATCTTGTAATTAAACCCGGAAAGTAAAAACGCCCATCTCTCCATTCGTGCAGCAGCCATCAAGGGAAGCCCCTTGTTTTCTCCAAATATGGATAAAAGTGGTTTATGGTCAGTTCGTAATACGGAACTGTTGCCTAAAAGATATTGCTTGAGTTTTGTTACTGAAAAAATAATAGCGAGAGCTTCTTTTTCTAAAGTGCTATAATTTCTCTCACTTTTTGATAGTGCTCTCGACGGGTCTATGAAATAACTCCCACGAAATAAGTCCCACTTTTAAAAACGAAATAAGTCCCACCAAAAATTGCTTAAAAAATGAAATAACTCCCACGAAATAAGTCCCACTTTTGAAAATGAAATAAGTCCCACCAAAATGAAATGATTTAAAAATTTACTTGAAGTGAAATAACTCCCACTCAAAATGAAATAACTCCCCCTTGAATAATATATTTCTAAAATGAATTAAGTCCCACTTTCATAAACGAAATAAGTCCCACTTTTTCACTGTTTAATGCGATTTCAAATAAGAAGTATTTGGCTCTTCGAAAGAAACACACGTCGAATAATATGAATAATCAAAGCAGAGGAATAATAAAGAAAAATCGTATGCAAGCTTGCAGAAGGCTTCTTAATGGAATGGATATTACGAATTTTGATAGAGTTCCAGAATTTATTATTAATTCTTTTTTCGGTCAAGGAACGTATAGAGAACGCCTACTAGTAACAACGTTTGGATTCGTAAATGGATTAAGTACAGATCAATTGTTCTTATTATTAAGATGGAAAGCGTTTCGGAAGGACCATCAGATTAAAATTATCGACCTTTATAAATGGCTTGAAACAAACCACACACTGAATTGAATTGAATGAATAATAAATTTTTTTATTTACCAATCATACATGTATAAAAGTTAACATATTTTAAAAATACACTTAAAAATAACATACAGATATGATAAGTAAATACTACATTCTGTTGTTCGATACGAACAAGTGTCGAATGCAGTTTCACTAATATAAATACAATTTATGTTACCGCACCACTAGAATGATGCAGTGTGGTGGCCACGGCTAGCTCACCGCAATGGTCGTGGTCCTTAACCCGCCACACTGCATCGGGTGGGACAACACTACAAAAAAAATTTCAACTCACCATGTTTTCTAACATCCTCCTCTACGACGACAAGCGAGCCCGCCCCATATTGTCCGCCTTAGCCTAACATTTTCAACATAAAATTAAACACAATAAACATTCTACTGGTACTTAAATAAATAACATATATATAAATACGCGTATACTTAATAATATCTACATACACGTGAATACTTAATAATACCTATGTATACACGCGTATACTTAACAAATATGTACTTATCTCTAGGGGCGGGCGGCAGCCTCCTTTTCCTCCTATGCTCGAAAGGGGTGGGCCGGAACAATAAGTTATCCCTCTTATGGGATGGGCCGGAAACAAGCGGTTATGGATCTAGTCAGCACACTCAATAATCAAGGTAAACTTTCTAACGCCAAATCTTTAAACTAAACTAACACTTTAAATTGATTCAAAATTTTAACGTTTATTTTCGACACAGGTATATTGTAATTGCATTCAAAAAAAAAATTTTCAATTGCTATCTTTCACACGTTAAATATACCCGGATAAAAAAACAGGACCACGGACGAGACGAGAGACTGTCCATCCAAAAAAACCGACACATATTATTATTAATTGTATCCTGGTTGGTTTCAATATGGTTTAACGACTCGTCTTCAATGTCCTCTTCCAAATATGATAATTCTTCAAAAAGATCTTCATCAGGCTCCATTTGTACAATTAAATCATTTTTTGATAACACCAGTTGGTCAAGGAATTTAGAAAGAGTTATAGTACCTTGTAAGAGATCATTCTTGAATTTCGAAATCATATCTGCTTTCAAAACACAGGACTTTTTAATACGCTTTTTTCCCACACTACCATTGGTATTCATCAATAGTTCAAATTGTCTTACTTTTTCAAATTCTTGCATCTGTAAAAATGCTACAAATTTGAAAAAAGTAGCCTTCTTTGGAATGCTTTTTCCTATGACGCTATTGTAGGCTTCTATTGCAGACGTAGTGCGGATTTCAGAATCGAAAACTGAAAAGTTATGTGGACCGATCTGTAATAATGAAATCATAACACCTTTCTGTAAATAATATGTAAAAGGGAATATTGTACCTTTTGCATCCATTGATTCTCAAAATATTTTATAAATGATTTGAATCTATCTAAAGCGTTCAATTTTCCTAAATCTTCGGTTAGTAGTTGGAAGCTATCCGAAATGTGCATTCCAGGTAATAATGGAAGAGATAGAAATTTGTGATAAATTCTAGACGCTTCTTTATTTTGCCGAATATATTGAGCGAGCCTTTTGTCCTTCATGGTTATGAATCGACGCAATGCCTGGCAATAATGGAACCAGCAACCAAATATTTTTGAATCAGGGAAACTTTTACCAATTGCGCTTCTCAATCCTGTTTCATAATCTGTTATAAAAGTTGCTTGTGACAGATCAATAATGCTCCTTTGTATATAACTGAATAAATGCTGATATGCTTTTAGAGACTTTTTGGTCATCAGTACGAAAAGAAAGGGGAATACCTAAAATAGAAAAAATAATAAATATATACATATGTATACATAATATAAATCTATATATAGCTATGAATGAAATTAATTCCCGAACCAAAGTATTCACAATGTAAGATTAATAGTTGTTTAAAGCTTCCTAGAGGAAGTACAGAAAAAGTACCATCAATTAAAATGTTTCTTTTCGAATTAACAGGAATGCATTCTTTCATCAGTTCAACAGTTCTTTCGGAACAAAAAACGCAATATGCAAAGTCTTTTTCTTGGTAGGATATGTTGAAAAATTGGCATTGTTTATTTCCATTTAATTTGGAATAACCGAATTTATCATAAACTGCTGCGTCTTGGAAAACTTCATGCACTTCTGCCGGTGTTTTGGGAGAATTTTTAAAATTTTTATTCGCAATATACTGCAAACTCCACTGTATTTTATCAAAGACAATATTTTTGCTTTCGTTTTGATTTCTGCAAAGACTTTATTAAGTACTTACTTAATAAATAATAATTATCATGTGGGTGGTACTTAGTCCATGCTAGTATTCACAAAAATATTGCGAATACTTCCAGCGCAATTGTTTTCAGTTGGCTTTTCATTAAGACGTGCGCATTTTGTTTCTACATTATTTAAAAATTTTAGTTCTTTGTACAGAGCCTCTTGATTATCGTGATTGTGCGCTTTATAATTTTTTGCTTTAATGCCCCGCTGCCAATTAACATTATTCGTGATGGACAATCCTTTACATAACAAACATAAAAATGTTTTTCTAATTTAGTGCACTTTTTAATATATAATTGTTTCTAAAAAAAAATATAAAGAAGCTTGCTGTTATTCCTCTTCCCTGCAATTATTTCGTATGTCACACTCATGTTCACTATTGAAATTCACAAACTTAACTAATCAATATAATGATAAGGTCTTGTAAACTAGCACACTTAACAACAAATTTGAAACAATACCATTCATTTCGTAAAGAGCAAGAAATAACGGAACTTTTCGAAAGCATATTCTACAATACAATAAATTTTTTTTAAAAAGCAACAAAAAGAACATTATGAAATTCAATGAGAAACAACGTGAAGAGCAACAAATAACGGCAAAAATTATTAAGCATTCACTTAAAATGCAATTATGAAAATGAAATAAGTCCCACTTAAAACGAAAGAAATCCCACTAAAATATAAATTTGGGGGTATGAAATAACTCCCACTTTACAAACGAATTTATTCCCACTCAAAACGAAATAAGTCCCACTTAAAATAAAAACGCGTAACGAAATAAGTCCCACCAATTCACGAAATAAGTCCTACTTTTAAAAACGAAATAACTCCCACTTTCACAACAGCAATTTTTGGTGGGACTTATTTCGTTTTTAAAAGTGGGACTTATTTCGTGGGAGTTATTTCATAGACCCCTCTCGACACAAACGCAATCGGTTTTATACTTTTGTCTGCAAATTTGTGTGACAATATACCTGGTACTGCATTTGATGATGCATCAGTAGATAAAATTATAGGCAATTTAGGGTTAAAATGAACAAGAATTTGTTCTGACGTCGTCTCTGTTTTAATATTTTCATATGCCTCTTGACATTGACGCGACCAAATAAATTTTTGACCTTTCTTTAACAGTCTATATAGCGGTGACATCTTTTCTGCAAAGTTTTGTATGAATTTCGAATAATAATTTACATGTCCCACAAATGCTCTTAACTCTGAAATGTTATCAGGAACAGGTGCTTGTAATACAGACGAAATTCTTTCTGTAGTCTTACTTAAACTATTTTTATCAATCTTGAATCCCAAATAAGAAACTTGTTCTTGAAAAAATTGACATTTTGAAAGATTCAGACGTAGACCAGCAATCTGTAGTTTATTCAAAACTGATTGTAAATTTGTTACATGCTCGGTAAAATTTTTACCGGATATTGTAATGTCGTCTTGATATACAATAACAAAAGGTACATTGCGTAGCAAGTTTTCCATTGTCTTTTGGAAAATAGCCGCAGCTGGTTTAACACCAAACGGTAACCTTTTCATTCTAAGACATCCAATATGTGTGGACCAAGTACACAATCGTTGTGAATTTTCATCCTAAACAAGTTGGTTGTAAGCATTAGATTTTTATTTTGTAAATAATTGTCCACCCTGTAAGGACACAAAAATATCTTCAATCAACGGTAAGGGATATTTGAAATCATCAAGATGTTTGTTAATTGTAACTTTATAATCCCCACATATACGCAATCACCATTAGGTTTTAAAATTGGTACTAAAGGTGCTCCCCACTCTGCATTGCCAACATGCTCTAAAACATCATTTGAAATTAAATTACGTAAATTGTTTTCAATTTTTCCTTTCCATGCTAAAGGAACCAGACGCGGTTTAAAAAAATTCGGTTTAGCATCAGGTGAAATGTGAAGCGAGTTTATATGTACCTAGTTCGTGTTTGAAAACTTCACTGAAATCATTTTTTAAATTTCTAACAATTGCCTCTAAATCACTTTTAACTTCAATAGCGTTTACTGTTTGTATTAAAATAAAATTATATAGTCTCAAAAAGTCACATCCAAGCAAAGGTATGTTATTGGTGTCCGTAACTACGATTTTCAAATTTCGTTTTGTACCACGATATTCAACCTTGCACAAAAATTTACCAATGACATTAATAGAATTATCCTTAATCGACAGAAGGTAATGAACAAGATTCTAAACTTACATTTTTGAATAGCTTTTTAAATAACACTATCGATATTAAACTGCAGGGTGAGCCAGAATCACAAGCCATTTCCATTTGATTGCCATTTAACTTCACTGAGAGATAGTAATAATTAGCTGAATTTCCATTCGAAATGCTGTAAATACAAAAATTTTGATTAGTGGAATTGTTGTTATTATTATCCTAATTCGAATAGTTAGATACATAATTTACGGTTTTAGATTTGTTTCGGCATATATTCGCTAAATGTCCAGTTTTCCCACAACAATTACATTTGTTGTTTTTATATCTGCATTCGTTTGACTCGTGATTTCACCAGCCACAATGTTTGCATGTATTGCCCTTATTTGATTGTTTGCTGCCGTTGTCGTTGTTTCTGTTGTTGTTATTGTTATTTCTCCTTGGTATTGATTTTTTATACTTGCTGTGCTGATTGTTGTTTTTTACAAAATGTACAAGTTGTTCGTTGTTTGATGAAAATTTTGTTTCCCAAATAAGTGATTTACGTAGAGCTGATTCAATTGTTAATTTCTCATCCTCTTCACACATTCTTTCAAAGATGCGTTCCGGCAAGCCCATTATGAATTGGTTGAGAACAAAATGTTCAAGCTCCCAGCGGAATTTTGACAACATACATCTTCGAACTGAGATCGAACACAATGTGATTACGACTCATCCAATCCCTGTTAACAATTTCTATTTACATTAACATTGTGATGGCCTAGGCAGCGAAGTGGTTCGCACAAGCAAACATTGTAAAGAGCATTGGATGGGTCCGCACAAGCAACAATTGGATGGGTCGCATATAGCAGACATTGTGACGATGTTTGGATGGGTCCGCACAAGCAACAATTGGATGGGTCGCATATAGCAGACATTGCGATAAATAAGTTGTACACGAGTTCGTAGTCAAAAATACAATGGCTTTATTATAAGTGTTATGAAAGTATAATATATTATATTAAAATGGTTGTGTGAGAGATGCTGAAGTTTTCTTATTATAAGACATTTTGCGGAAGTGCCTGGCTTTATGGACTTTCAGACACTTCCGAATTTGCTCCGCGTAGTCCTTAAGCGTTTTTCCATCACATTTAGTTGCTTCTGAAATTACAACAAATTAATTGTAGTGCACTTGTTTTAAAGAGAAAGGATTTATATGATAAATTTACCAAAAATTATTCAAATATGTCAACTCCTTAAAAGTGTTTTTATTCTGCACCCCGTCATAGTTGTATGACAATATTATGTCTTGGTCAACTATTTTTGGAAAGTTCTCTAAGAGACCCTCCGGAGAAATAATAGTTTTTATAATATTGACCTTAAAAGAGGTAGAAACGAAATTGCTTAGACAAATATTTATCATTTTCATTTTAGATCTACTTACATATTTATAAAGGTCATCTTTAATATTTTTTTTCCATATTTAACAGATCTTCTTTGGTTTTCAGTGGAAATTCCATTGTTTCGGGTAATTTAATCTTCTTTTCTACAATTTGTTTTAATATAGCCAACTCTTGGGCATATGCATTTGTATTTGCTTCTATTTTTTGTTCAAGTGTATCCAACCGAGTGTTAAAGTTGGTAATAGCCTGGGCCATTTCAGATTGGTTTTTTAAGATCTGATCGAGCTTCGTCACCAATACGCTATTTTCATCTGAAATATTTAAAGAATAATTAAATTAACAAACTTTTTAGTTCGATTATTTGTATACTACCTTCTTGTTTTTCTGCTGCGGAGCTTTGATATTTCCTCTTCAGTAGTAATGCCATTTTTGGTTAGAGTATGTCTGAAGTGTGAATTATAGGTATAAGTAGAAGATCGTCATTAATAGGAAAGCAAACATATTTATAAGCTACATCCTCTATAGAAAACGTTTCTTCCTGCGATAAAGAACTATTGTTCACAAGAAAAATTCCAAAATCAGCAGAAGTTACAGGCGCCAATCTATTCGAAATAGCTTCCAAATCTTGCTTTGTCAATTTGAAGTGTATATTTTTGGTGTATAACAAGTTCAAAAGTTTCTTGCATACTCCCAAATCCAGTAAATGCATTGGTTCGATTGGGAATTGTGTGATCATTTTAATATGACTTTCCTCTAAAATGTTTTTAAAGTCCTTATATTGCGGTAAGTGATGAAAAGGATCTGTTCTTGCAGAAAAGTCTTCATCGAGACGTAATGGACCACTTGTATTACAAAATGTTGTTGTTTTTTCCACAGTGGTGCCCACTTGCCCACATTTTGAACAGCCGTGAAAAGCTGTGTGGCCCACAATACCACATACGAATGCTCGGGCAGGACTATCACATACAAAAACCCTTATACGAATGTTTACATTAAATCCACCAGTATCAATAGGGTTCTGATTCGCGTCGAATTCGTGCATAAAGTCGTGCAAATATGTATCAACGTTTAGGGGTTTCTTTTTTCCTAGATATGTGCCTATTAAAAAAACTTCCGAATCGGGAAAGTTATAAAAGTGACCCATTATTGGCCACAATGTTGAGCACGAGCTTTTAAAAAGCGGCAAGCCATAAATGCCGATATCTAACAACAATTCATCCAATTGTCTGGACAGTATTTCACTTTTTAAATCGAATACTCGATTCTTTATTCCAATGTGATAATACGTGCCTGGTGCCACAGTTCTCGTGCAAATCTTATCATTATTTCTGCTGAAGGAGTTTGCAGAAAGGGGAACGTCTAGCCCTTCTGAGTTAAGAATGTGCAATAATTCGTTGCAACATATCTTTCCAGGTAAATATTTCTTATACCAAGCGGCTAACTTTTCCTTAATGTTTCTTGCCTTGCAGTTATCTCCAACTGCCTTCCATCATATGCAAATGATTGAGAGTGGGGCAAATCTTCACCATCTTCAACATTAATCGTACTGTCCGAAATTGGGGTAGAATTTATAACACTTTTCACTTTAATATATTTTCTTAAGCTTTCAGCTTCCTTTTTTGTAAGTCTTCTTAAATTTATTTTACTGAAGCCGCGCATTTTATCTTTATTACAAAAAAAAAAAAGCGTTCAGCCAAAAATAAATGAAAAACCTAAACATTTACTTACCCTTTTCTCCAAATGATTTATTTTTGTATATTTATATTATATTTTTTATTTATATATTTTAATTATCACAACACAAACACGATTTCACAATGCACCTGATCATAAACTTTTAAAGAATAACAAAACGAATATGGAAAAAATAACAAACAAACAACACAAAACCGATGTCAACAATGCAGCGACTTTCGTTGTCTCTTTCTTTCCAAACAAAATTTTTGATATTGATGCAGCGACTTTCGTTGTCTCTTTCTTTCCAAACAATATTTTTGATACTCATCCGATTGTATACTATGATGTCAATAGGGTTTACGAAGTAAAAACAGAGGAACAGCAAAAAATGAAAAACAATTCACATACACTTGCATTATTTATAAATGACAATGCAAGTGTATGTGAATTCTTTTTCATTTTTTGCTGTTCCTCTGTTTTTACTTCGTAAACCCTATTGACATCATAGTATACAATCGGATGAGTATCGAAATGTAAAGGCTAGCGGACTGCTGGGCTGTTCACCAAAAAGACAGTTGAGTGAAAGCTGTTTTACTCTCGCGAACCAGTCAGACACACTCTCCTCTCCTTTCATCGAAGACATATGAAAAGCTTTTCGCTCTCTGAACACAATAACGGGAGGAGTGTATTGTGACTTTAAAATTTTACAAATCTCTTTGTAGCTCTTCTGAACTGGTGAGACTGGACTACAAAGACTATGCAGCACAGCATAAGGTGTTGAACCAATAGATTTCAACAAAATAGCCTTTTTCTTGTTTTCTTCTGCATATCCAATTTCGCAGAAGTGACCAAGGCTCATTTTGCGGTATGAACTGTGGAATTGTGCTGGACTGGAAGATGGTGGTGACTGTACTATCAGTTACATTGGAAGTTGTACCGTCTGATGGCATAATTTTTCAATTTTGTATGTCAGCTAGCGGGATTTTCGATGTTGTTGTATTTTGTTAGATTTTATGTATGTATTTACAATTGTTTGTATGTATGTGCTTGTGGTATTTTGCTGTTTTTGTAACTTTATTTAACGTTTTATTTTAATCGTGTTAAATTTTTTGTATGTTGTTGTATCTCACTGTCGAGTTGTTGGGTTTTGTTGAAAATCAACTTGAAATTAGTTTATATGCATATTATGCACTGTTTTTTAAATTTTTTTTTTTTACGTTAAGATTTGCAAATTTATTTCAATTTTATTTGCTTTTTAATATATTGTGAATGTCACTTCACATTAACTTTAAATTTTTTTTTTTTTTTTTTATTTGCTTTGTATGTATGTATTTACATAAACGTTTTTATCCTCGTCGCCAATTTGTTATGTATGCGGGCAAATGAAACGCACTCGAGCACGGTTGTCAACTTACTGTTTTTATTGAGAATCAAATAATCTTACATCTACGTACAAAGTTATCATATGTAAAGTTGCCATATATCGAGCCCTAACCGCCAAAAAGACGTAAGCGCCAATAACCAAATTTTACAGGGGAAGTATTTTTTTAAAAATCGTTGGTTCAGGAATATGTATTGCCGCGAAATTGAGTATGTATGCACTTCTATTTCTTAGCTATACATTGCATTTATTTTATTTAATATATTTCCAAGAAAATGGGTATTAATGTCGCTTACGTCTTTTTTGCTGTCATGCTGGATAGCTACTAATTTATGTTTTGGCGGTTACGCCCAATGATATTAGTAAAAAAACTTTGTTCTGTTTTTATTTTTTTATTTTTTCAAATTTTTTCGTGTACAAAAATTAACCTTAAATTCATTAGTGTCAATAAAAAATAAAATTAATATGAAAAATACTTTAGAGTACAGAATTAATTTTAACTGAAAACTTATATAAATTATAATAGTTTTTAAACTTTAATTGAATAGTTTTAAAAATAATTGGCTTTCTAGAAAATACTAATTGTCTTCTTGATCAGTTTCAGGTAGAACATCTTTAATAATTTCATCGTATTTTAAATTTAAAAATTCGCTGTGAAATCTTGTAGGTATTGTGTTTTTATCACATAGTGTTTTCAGATCTTTGTATTTTTTTGAAGAAATTTTTAATAAATTATCATATAAACGTAGAGGTCCATTTTCTATTAAAGAATTATTTCGTCTTGATCTTGCAATGGAGTTAAGATCGTATTCTTCAATTTTGGAATCGTCAAAATATCCGTACTTAAGTTTCATGATAATGTTGGAAAAGAGATTTTAATTGAAGTGGGAAACATAGTTTGATAGTTTGAGAAAATGTTTTCCAATCTTTGAAATCAGAATTATTCATTATAACGCATTTATAATTTTCGGGATTAGTTCTTGCGTTTGAAATCATGGTATACCATTCACTAGGGGCCCAAATAGTTTTATCGCGAGTAAATGCCTCAATAGTGCTGTGTATAGAGTCAACTGGCATCATAGTATGCCCAGGTAACAAATACGTAATTTTTATGTTGTGTATAAAATTCGAAATTGTAAGAAAAAATACTAATGTGGAAAGCATAGCTTTATTCCGATTTTGACCAGCACAGCTGTCACAGTAAAGACTTACTGAAGAGTGAGTTCTTCTTTCGTCGACAATTTTCAAATACTCAAAGACCACAGTGGAAATTTCATTAGATCCTCTTTTTGCGTCAGCTTCTCCCCACAAAAAACAATAACCATTTCTGGTGCCATTTTCATACACGCTTTCATTATAGTATGCATACTTTCGAGAATAAAATAATGTTATGCTTTTTCCATGGGGTGTATTTAAAACCTTTTGGAGATCAAAGCTAGCACATAGGAAGGACGAATTGGCTTTACTTTGTTTTTGATCCTCTAAAAAGATTTCTTTACACTTATCTTTGTTTCTTATGTGTGTTTGGTATTCTTCAGTTTGCTTTAAATGGTTTTGTGTTTCGCTGTCCAGGTTTTTGTAATTTTCACAAGTTACGCATTTGTCTTTTTTAGGCAAGTGAAAACCGATATGAAAACTATTTGTAAAAACATTTCGGAAGACTCTTAAGGATAACAGTGACGACTCCTGATTAATATTATTTAAATGCTTGGTATAGCAATCATATAAAACTTTTATATTGCGAAATTCTTGAGGAAGATACAGCTTGTTACTTTTATTACGACAATAATGCAAGGGAACTGCTGGCAATTGTTCAATAAATGATTTTAAAAGTGCAACCTTGGACTCGTCAGACTTATTATGAGGCGTAGATTTTTTTTTATTCTCACTAAACCTTTTCAAACCACTCGCATTGTTTCTACCCAATCTTAACATTTTTTCCGATATGTGAAGCGTTTTCAGCAAAAACTGTTGGCACACTTTAATAGTATTATCATTATAATTAATGACATAATTATATGTATATTGACTTCTGTTACTATCACCTCTTCGTCTTCGGACGGATAACCGTGTTATACACGAAAGGAGCCAGTCTTTTTGTCTAATTTTGTTGCCGAAGCCCCAAAAATGTTCATTTATTGCTAACCGATCTGACTCGGTGAACTTATCATCACAAAGATTTCCACACTTTTTATTTATACAAGAATTCGGCTGAACACTAGTATCACGTTGTTTTTTATTTTGTAATCTAGGTAATATTCTTTTGTTTCTGTAACCTCTTTTGCCCCCACATGTCTCTTCTTCAATATCATTTTCGGATTCTGTTTGTGAATAAGTTTTTTGTTCAGAAGAATGATTAGAATCAGTATCGCTGTATGGAACAAGACCATTTTTGGATGCAATCTGAAACAAAGTTTTACAACACCAAAATATAAAATGAAATTTATCGAAATATATTTACAAAAACAACCCAGTGCACTTACCACTTGTTGACACAATTCCATATTGCACAATCACTGATAAAAAGTAAAATATTTTGCGATTTTGCCGCTAATCAAAACTAATATGTTGAAACGAAAAAATACGTAAGCACCACTTCGTTGCAACAAAATATGTAAACAAACGAAATATGTACATACGTCTAAATTGTTTTCGCTGTAAAATCATAACGGTTCATTTTACAGCTATGGTATTTTGTGAGATGATGCGAATGATCGAAAACTATCGATTTTTATCAAAAAACAAAAATCGATAATCATGGTGCTTACGTCTTTTTGGCGGTTAGGGCTCGATATGTAAGAACACATATGTTGATGTTATGCTATGTTCACATTATGTTCACATTAGGCGAACACATAACATATGGAGAGTCCGAAGTCGATTTTGGATAATATTAGAGCTTTATTTATTTTTACAAGGGTCGACATGTGTATCAAACAATGTTTAGATGAAAGATATTTTATAATATTTAGTCTAGATAGTAAGCTTAATCTAACATATTTACAATGTTCCTTAAAAGTTAACTTTTTATAAAAAATTAGGCCTAGTATCCTTAACGAGTCAGTATGTGGGATTGGAACATTAGATACGGATAGGTTAGGAAAGGAACATTTGTGCTTCCTGCAAATATGAAATGTTGAACATTTGCTAGTTGATATATTGGTGCCCGATGCTCCCCACTTAGAAATGTCAGTGAGGATTTTAGAGAAAATAATTTTTATTCGGTTTAGTTCTTATAAATAGGAGAAAATGAGTACATCATCAGCGTAAAGAATATGCTCGATGAGAGCGTGTGAGGAAATTCTTGAGCTGATTTCGTTAAAGGCAATTGTGAATAGAGTGACTGAAAGCGGTGATTTTGAGGAATGCCATTGTAAAGACGGTGTATACTCGATTTATGATTGTTAACGCTGGCGAAGAATTTACGATTAAGTAGAAAGAATTTTACAATATTGTAAATTTTATTACCTATTTGCCATCGTTATAGGTCTCGTAGAAGAATATGGGCTCCAATTCGATCGAAAGCTTTCTCAAAGTCTAAACTTAAGACCGATATGTGGTTTTTTGATGATAAAGTTGTTGAAGCAAAGGGCTCGAAGTACAAAAGAGGGGCAATAACACCTAAGCCTTTTTGAAATGCAAATTGGTTAGGGCTTATGAAATTATTTACTTTTAGAAATGATTTTTTCTAAAATTTTAGACATACGAGGTGTGATAAAAAGATAATCGTTATTTTCATCTTTTCGTGAGTTACGTATGTTCGATGTTCGCATTTTTTTTTTATGTTGGTACACATGTCTGTTATCTATGTTGGCAATACCAACCATTTTGGATTGTCAGTTTGTTTTTTTACAGATAAAAAGGTTAGTCTTGTTTTGGTGTGCTCTTCGATTTTGTACTATTCGAAAAAAATGGATCAAAGAAACTGAAACTGTTCAATTTTGTGTAAAAAATGAAATTAAATGCGCAAGGACATTTGAAATGTTGACTGTGGCCTGTCTACTATGAGCAGAACACAAGTTCAATTGTGGTATAACCGGTTTAAAGAAGGCCGAGAAGATGTCAATGACGATGCTCGTCCTGGTCGCCCGAGCACGTCAACAACCGATGAAAACATTGACGCAGTGAAGAAAATGATTTTGGATAATCGTCGAATCACTATCAGAGAGGTTGCTGATGATGTTGGCATATCGTTCGGCTCATGCCAAGCAATTTTTACGGATGTTTTAGGCATGAAACGAAGATTGTTCCAAAATTGCTAAATTTTTAGCAAAAACAACGTCGCATGGACATCGCTCAGGAACTGTTTTTGGTCAAAAACAAAACCGTTATCATGCCTCAACCACCGTATTCACCGGACTTGGCCCCCGCTGACTTTTTCCTCTTTCCAAAACTGAAGACACCGATGAAAGGAAAGCGAAACGATTGAGGAGATAAAAGAAAAATCGAAACAGGAGCTGTAGGCGATACCAAAAAAAGCGTTTCAGAAGTGTTTCGAGGATTGAAAAAAATGCTGGCATAAGTGTATTATATCTGAGGGGAATTACTTTGAAGGGGACAAGATAGTTGTTGATGAATAAATAAATACTTTATTTTTTGATCACACAATAACGGTTCTTTTTTGATCACACCTCGTACAGGGGATCAAGGATATTGGTCTGTTATTTGATATGAAGGAATTGTTCTTATTAGGTTTGGGGATAGGAATAACTGCCGCTATTTTCCAGTTTTGAGGGTAAATACCTTTATCGAGAATGGAGTTATATAAATTCAATAGTCTGGTTTTAAAGATAAATGGAAGATTTTTTAGTAGTGGATATGGTATTTTATCGGGTCCTGGAGTTCTTCCAGTCATTGACGAGATTGTGAGGTCAAACTCTTCTATTGAAATAGGTGATTCGATAAGAAGGGCTTTTGGTCATGGGGAGGGGTTGTGGTAATGTTCAGCAGTAATATGACTTCTGAGGGTGTTAAAATTGGAATGAAAGTTGGAACTATGGGAGAAATTAGACCAGGTATTTGAGAATTGCTCAGCAATGTCCTGTGGGGCATAAATAGGGCCTTCAGATGAATGAACAAAATGGATCTTGTTGAATTGGTGTAAACCTGCAATAGCTTTTATATCAGACCAGATTTTTTTTTTGGGCTAGAAGAAGGTAGGTGTTATATTGGCATTGAGAGTTTCGAAAGATTGTTTCTTAGATATCTGTAGTTCCCGTCTAAAAATTGCGTTTGTTTTTTTATACTTGACCAAATTTTCAATAGAGCTATTTCGCTTGAAACTGGCCCATAAAGATTGCTTAGCTTTTCTTAAAACTGTTAGTAGATTAGTCCAATAGGGAAGTTTGGTACAGAATTTCCTTGTGTTAGTTTGGGGGATTGTAGCGTGAGCAGCCGATCGAATTATAGATTTTATTGCCGATGCTTCCGCATTGATATAACTAGAGAAAGGTTTTGTTTTTGTAAGTGCAACTAAGTGTGAATAATATTTTTGCCAGTCTGCCTTATCAATAATTTTATTTTTTTTTTTAAACAGTTCATTTATTTATTGAATTCACTCATTTCGAGCCTCACAATAAGTAATTAAATCTTAAGAGCTAAATTAACTATATTTATCCCGCACCAGTGTTTGGGCTTAGTATTAAATTTCACTACATTTCTGCCTTTTAGTTTTAATTCAATTTAAATTCATTTCATTTTAGTATCTTATATAGTAATTATTTAATATTTAGTACATTTGATGTATAGGTAAGTCCAATCTTTTGAGGCGTGTTGCTGTTTTAATTCTAGCTAAATTTTTTACCAATGGATTTGAGTGCTCTCGTAGTTTTTTTTTGTGTTTGAGCATAATCTCTGTGAGCTCACTTTTAACAAGAGGAATGTTGAGGTCATTATGGATGTCAGCATTTCTAACGAACCAAGGCGCACCCGTGATTGCACGCAAGATTTTCATTTGCATTCGTTGTATCAGCTCGACGTTCGATGAACTAGCATTCCCCAAAGCTCAGCTCCGTATGCCCAAATTGGTTTGATCGCTGCCTTGTACAATAAAAGTTTATGTTGTAAACGAAGTCTTGACTTTTAGTTGAGTAGCCAATTTTTTTTATGGGCCTTTAGCTTTATCTGCGTTCTTTTTGCCTCAATGTGGTTCCGCCAAGTTAGTCGTCTGTCTAGATGGACTCCTAGGTATGTTACAGTATTCGACTGAGGGATAGCAGCATTGTTTAGTGTAATCACTGGGCATGTTTCTTTCCTAAGTGTAAACGTAACATGAATGCTCTTGGTCTCATTTACCTTAATGCGCCAATTTGCCAGCCACACTTCCATTTTCTTCAAATGCTCCTCAAGGCGATTCGAAGCCACTATTGGATTGCTATGTATACTAAGAATAGCAGTGTCGTCTGCGAATGTTGAAGTGACTAGATGATCATCACTAGGGAGGTCTGCAGTGAATAATACATATAGTACAGGACCTTGAACACTACCTTGTGGAATCCCAGCATTAATATCAAAATCGTTTGTGGTGTATTCTCCATATTTTACTCTGAACTTTCGGTTATCCAAATACGATTCGAGTAACATGTGCACATTAACTGGTAAGAGTTTTTGAATTTTATATATTAATCCTGCATGCCAAACTCTGTCAAACGCCTTTGCAATATCTAAGAATATAGCAGAGCAGTATTTTTTGTCTTCAAAAGTATTTCGAATTGCACTAGTAATGCGGTTAATTTGCTCTATGGTTCTGTGATTCTTACGAAATCCAAATTGATGGTGGGGAATAATGTTGGCTTTGTACATGTGCGGCTGCAGCTTTAGAAGAACCAGTTTCTCAAATAATTTAGAAATCACTGGGAGCAAGTATGGGCCGATAAGATGACGGTTGACTTCCGTCTTCTCCGGGTTTTGGTATCATTGTAATTTGTGATATTTTCCAGGGTTGTGGAAATTACCCAATCCTAAATATTGCATTAAATAACTGCGTCACTATTTTGATGGCTATTTCAGGCAATTCCACAATCATTTTTGCGGTAATTAATTCAAATCCTGGTGCTTTTTTCGGGTTTACCTGAGTTTTAATTGCAAATTGCACTTCCTTCATTTTAACCTTCATCGGGATTAGTGGTATTTTAGGGGCCAAAAATGGAATTTCAAAACAGTTGGTTGGTTGGTTAGGTTGGAATACGGATTTGAGATAATTTGCAAACGCTGAGACTTCTTCTTCGTCACTTCTTGCCCAAGTTCCATTATTTTGCTTGAGTGGTGAATGACAGTCTTTAGGTGTCTTTATATTTTTATAGGCTTTCCATAAAGAGTAGTTAGTCTTTTGTGTTGGAGCTAGCATCTCAGTATACTTTTTCAAACTGTTCTCTAGCTCGCAGTTCAGTGCTTCTCGGAGGCGTTTTTTTGCTAATGCTAATTTCTGCTTGGCGTAGGGTGATCTATTTTGTGGCCACTCTCTTCTTAAGCGCCTTTTCTCCTTAACGAGACTATCGATAACTGCAGATGTTGTGCGAGTTGTTGCGGAGCGGGATAATGAGGCTGCTGGAGATGAGTGTGTGGCTGCAGATGTAAGAACTGAGTTGATGGCCAAAAGTGCCGAGTCAATATCGCTTGCACTCTTTAGTCGAGGACCAATGTTTATATGACTACTTACATATTGACGGTACCTGAGCCAGTTTGTTCTTTTGTTGGTTAGGTGACCTGTTTTCTTACCCAGTTACGCTTGTTTATGTAGACATATAATAACTGATGAATGATCAGAAGCGAACTCTAAACACGATTCTGCAGATAACAAGTCACGATCAGTACCACTGGTTATTCCAAAATCGATGAGGACGGGCACTTTTTGAGGGTCAGAGGGCTAGTATGTCGGTTGCCCTGAAGACACGAAGTCTAGGTTAGAACACCGATTTAGTAGTGCAGATAACAGTTGTTTGCCTTTGGTATTTACTCACCTGGAGCCCCAAAAGGTATGTTTCGCATTATAATCACCTGCTGCCAAAAATTTGGTCCCCAATGATGTGAAGAATTGTGTGAATTGTAATTCAGTCACTGAGTATCTTGGAGGACAGTAGACTGCGCTTAGTACAATTTTTTCCTCCCAGCATTGAAGACATATTGATGTTGCCTGCAGATAGTCCTTTGCATACTCTTCTAGTGCATGATGCTTAAATCTAACTCTTATTAATATACCCGTACCGCCATGTGCTTTATTGTCAGGATGGTTTGTCTTGTAGAATTTATATCCTGATATAACAAAATAATTTTTGTTTGTCATGTGCGTTTCTGATAAGAGCATAATGTCAATTTGCCTAGTATGCAGGAAGTGTTAAATTTCAAGTTTATGTTGGCTAATGCCGTTTGCATTCCAATGACATATCTTAATATAGTTTATTTTTTAGATATCAACAATTGCATAAGTTGGTTTTGAGTTTTCAACAACTCGTGCAACATGCTTTGCATTGATGTCATAAATTCTGTCATACAATTTGTTAATTTTGATATCATGGATTCTACATTTTGCATAGGATTTGCAAGGCTAGGAATTTCTTCAGATCTAGACTTTACTACGTTGGCATATGATCTTGATGTAGAAGCGTTGTCACTGGTCAGTTGCTTATGGGGTTCGATTGATTTGGCAATCTCTGCGTAATGAAAAGGTGGTTGCTGTTTCTGGTCTAATTTATTTTTGAGTGATAAATACATTGGGCAGCCTCTGTAGTTTGCCGTGTGGTTTTCCCCACAATTGCTGCATTTTTTTTGCATTTATGTTGGATTTGTCAGACAAACACTTGGAGGAATGGTGAAGGTCCCCACAGGCAACACAAAGAGTGCGTAAGGTACAGTACGATTTTGTGTGCCCGTATTCTTGCCAGTTGAAGCACTGGACAGGGCCTTTTCTTTTGTGTGGTTCTTCAACGGTTATTCGTCTATGTAATAAGTAAAACAGATGGTATATTGGGTGTGTTTCGATACTTTCGGTTTAACCCTTCTTTGCATGATTTTTTTTCTTTTCTAGTGAAAAAAATGACTGATATATTTCATGCTCTAGATTACGAAAAAAATATTTAAAAAAATCCTGGTGTAAATAAACAATACAAAACAAGTAAATAATAGTATGATGGAAATTTCCATCACCATGCAAACTCACATGTTTTTCTCAGTACTATATAAATAAAAATAAAGTAGATTTGTATCACATTTATTCCTGATGATAATTCAAAAAACAGTTATTATTCTTGTTAAGGCACAAATTAACTCCACATTTACTGCATGAAATAGTAGAATACCCCTTGCACTTCGGATATTTACACCTAAGTGAACCACCTACTACGGGCCAGTGTTCGGAACCATCTTTCCTTATGTCTTTAGGGGTTGGAGGAGCTGTAGGACCTTTTCTTCTTTTTGATTGTAGCTCTTGTTCAAGGGCACTGCTGTTTGGGCGCCCTCTTTTAGCAGCTGTAGTGGTTCCGAAATTGCATAGCGTGAAAGCCAATTCGTTCCTGAATTGGCTCAACGTCAGCAGACTGTTTTTGGGTTCCTTCCTTTCCTCGGCATTTTTTTTATACACAATCCAAGAATGTTACTGATAAGTCAAGTAAATGAAAAAAAATTCGCAAGTACCACTTCTTAGACCTCAATGTTATGTGATTTCTTCCCAAAAAGCTATCCATGAGGTCCAGTCCCCCCATATGTTTATTGTATTCTTGGACAATAAATGGACAGGTAATACCAATTTTCTCTTTTTTGGTCTTGTCATATCTAATAACTTCAGTGACAGGCGTTGCTCCAGCATACGTAGATAACAGGGTTATTGTCCTTCCAGGCTACACAAGTTATATCTATACCTTCAAGCGTAGAAACTCTTTCTTCATAACTGCCCCTTGGCACAGATTTCTTCATAAATTCTTTTTTTTCCGGCAACTCATTATTTGTAATTATATTTCGTTGCACAGTTCCCACAGTGTGAATCCCTTGTTTAGCTAAAAAATGTACTAGCGGTATTGAAGAATAAAAATTATCAAAGTATATTATATGGTTCTGCATTCTTGGGACTTCCCGAAGCAAGCGAACAACAACATTTCCTGTCGCGCCAAGATCTGGTTCATCAGCAAGTCTTTTTAAATTCTCTTGTCCAGAATAGACTTCGAATTTATGGGCATACCCCATCAAATTGCAAACAACATAGAACTTAAAACCCCATTTGTGTGGCTTATTACGGAGATACTGTTTTAGGAAGTGTCCAATCTTCGTAGCACACATCTGCTCATCCACAGAAAGTCTTTGATCCATTGGCACTGTGGAAAATCTTTTATTGAGGTGTTCTATTACAGGACGGATTTTATGAAGCCTATCATGTTCTGGGTGGCCTACAGGCTTGTGAAGTTCATTATTATTGAAATGTAATGATAATTTAATTTTTTCAAATTTATTCACAGGGATTGTCGAAGAAATCGGGTCATACCCATACATTGGTGTCCAGTATGATCTTGTACTGGGAAATTTTTGTACTGACATGAATATCAGAATCCCAAGGAACTTATTCAAATCAGATTCTGTAATATTTGCACATGAATTGGGATTGCTTTGTAATATATACAGATTAGTTTCTTCTACAATTCGGCTGATAAAATCTTTTGTAAAAAAATTATTGAAACACTGATATGGAGTTTCCAGTTGTGTTACCTCATGTGAAGCGGCAGAAGTTCCGAGAAAGTAATGTTGTCCTCATTATACACCATATTCCCTTTCTTCCATATCAACTTTCTTTTATCAATTGGGAAACACGTCAAGTTCGTTGTATTTGAATGAGAGGGATTCTGATCTTCCTCTTCTACGGGAGGAGTATTAGACTGAGCACTTTCAATAGCTATATCATCATCGGCACTCTCCCCTTGCGAAACTCTCATAATTTCCTCAGCATCACTCTCGTCGTCAGAATTGTCGACATCAAAGCCATCTTCTGAAATGTATCCGTCTTCTAAATGATTCAAATATGCTTCAATATCCCTATCGTCCATTATTTTCTAAAGAAGAACAACATAATAAAAATATTTATTATAACCACATTTTCGCCATACATAACATGCGTTACTGAATAGTGATGCAAATTTCTGTCACATGGTTTTTGACGATTTATAACAGCTATTTGAATATCATTTGCACAGAAGAAACAAAAACATAAAAAACAAACCTTGTTTCCACTCATATTATTTTTTATTAGCCAAAAAAGTTTATATTAGCTTCACAACAACGTTTAAAAAACTTCACTTTTTTCAATATCAACCAACAGCAAATTTGCAACTTCAACCTGCCAAATTATAATGATTTATGTTTTTGTTTCTAAACAGCTGTGTTCCATTCAATAGTCTTCTAGAGTGTTGCCAGAAACAAAAAAATTAGGGTACATAGGCTAAAAGCAAGGTGAATTTATTTACAAGGTGGCTGCAAGGCGAATTTCGTACCTCTGGAATTGTCAAACATAGGCAATGTGCGATAAAAATAAACGAAATTGAGAGGAATGGAGGAATACACATGCTTAAAATGGTACGCAAAGTATACAAATATTTATATAATAGTTAAATAGACTTATAATTTATTTTACTTTCAGTTTCTGAGTGAGAAATTATTCATATATGTATATATGAAAGAGAAGTTTATACAAATATATTTATAAAGTGGTGCAGTGTTTGAATATTTAAATGGAGAATATTTATTGAAAGTTACCTGAGAAAGTTCCAGCTGCATTTGTTGTCGCACGCTAGGAGTTCGCTAAATCTGGAATAAAAATAAATCAATGGATTAATATAATATAAAGCATATGAATATATAAATATTATAACAATTATTTCAATATTTACCTTAATAAACCTGATTATGATAAAATTTTCAATAGTTTCTTGTTGCCCATTATGCGCTGTTTTGCTTTCTGCACTTTCAACCGTTTATTCAATTGTTTTATGCGAAAATGCATCCGGCATTTATAAAACAACGATGTAGCTAATGTGGGCAATTCAACAGCTTAACTTAACGCAACTAATCTACTGTGCAATTTGGGTGCGTGCACAATTTCATTTCCATTTGTTGTATTAAAGATGCTTTCCAAACTCTTTATCAGCTCCAAACTCCAAACTCTTTATCAACTCTTAATATGAAATATTCTTTAAATATTTAAACTTACTCAGTTTGCGTGGAGGAATTAACAACACCAGTACCGTCAACTATCCATGAACAGCTATCCTGCAAATTCACACTGGGAATGGAGTAAGAAGGCACAGCACTTGGCAGCAACCGTTTTATTGCACACACATCACCAGGACCATTTATAAAATCACTGGGCAAAAAATGGTCTTCACAAATAACTGCCGTGTTTTTAAAATTAACACCACATACATCCACCCACTGTTGTCGGAAATACTCATTTTTGGGTACACGGAAAAACGATCCATTTCCTTTACCCGAGTATTTACTACACATACCACATTTGCTTCGCATATTGTTTATTTTTTAATCTTTTAATGTTCAAATTTCACAAAAATAACAATTAAAAAACTTATTCACACAAATCAAAACTCAATTTGCAATTTTTTCATATTTGTTTTGGTCGCATTTTTCTAAACATTCAATTTTGACAGCTACTGAGGGAAAATCGATTCAAAAAAATTTGCTCTTGCATCCACCTTGTAAATAAATTCACCTTGACTAAGAGTGACTTTTTTTAGTAACTGAATGGTATGATGGAAATTTCCATCAGTATGCAAAGAAGGGTTAAGTTCTACCAAATACGATATATAAAGAATATGCGACAACTGACTCTTCAGTACTAAATTATGTTGCTGGACGATGGCGATAATCATTTTGGTGTTGTGGAACGAATTTCTGTTCTTGTTGTTATCAGTCTTTCGTTGTTCTCTGATGCGGAAGGTTGTGCCAAACATTATATTTGGTTGTGCGTCCTTCCGTATAAAATAAAGAACACGAGAAGAATGGAAGAATGCGAATATGTAAATATGCACTTGTGAGCGCTAAAGCATACACAATAAGCACACAATACTGAAATCAAATAAACTTCGTCTTCGGTATTGTAAATGTGTTTATGCTTTTGAATAAATAATACATATGTATGTATATATGAGACAAAGTACATATGTACTTAACTCGAATGTAGGTCAAACATTATTATGCCGTTTAGATCATATGTTTTAATGTTTTGTAAGACGTTTCAAAGATCAGCAATATGTACATATACATATATGTAAATATGTTATTTTTTAATATAAATGAAAACTCACATATAACTTTCTGTACTGCAGCGCTTCCATTCAAGCTTCATTTTTTGGGACTTTTTCTGTAAAGGAGTTTATTAATCAATATTTTAAAGTTAAATTAATTATGTACTTACATTTTGCTCCGAGTTGATATACATTTTTTCATCATTTCTGGAAAATATTTTCAGGTATTTCTGGAAAAGAATAGATGATTATAAAAGTAAATATTTCATTATTATTTGATTACTTTTTTGGTGAGTATAAATTTTCTATAAACAGTGCAGTTGCTTTTACACACTTCTTCGTGTAAACAGCATCAAATTATCACAAAATTCGATTGCTGTTGCAACTGTTCGACTCAAAAGTTGCACTGCTAGTCGTACATTCATCTTTTCGAAATTTGTAGGATACAAATGACGACTAGTCAGCTTTGGGCAAAGTTTGAATATGAAGTTTTTCTTATCTTCCTCGTATATGCGTTCTAGCACTTTTTTGCTAACAATTCCGTTAGCTGTTAGCACATCATTTCTAAGTATCATATTTCTTAATGACTTAAAAAGATGGCAATAATCAAAAAGGAAATATATTTTTTTCCCATTGTACAGAAAAAATGGCTGTTGTTCTTTAATTCCAAATGTATTTGCCAGGCCAATGTTTGTGGTACCCTGGTCACATATAACTGCTTTCACATGCAGATTTATTTTAAAGAGGGAATCTAAAACTGTCAAAAGTATTGACTTCAATTTATCATATTTAAGTGAACTCCCTACAGCATAATAGCTGACTATATATTTCCACCCGCTTAAGAGCCCTTTTATCATAAAAACAAGGCATTTCGTCGACACTTGATCCACCATATTTATGGGTCTCCAACGTTGGAGTGTCCTCACAGCTGGCATTTGAAATCCCAGGTCATCTCGCATTACATTATATGCCGCATTTGATCTGTAGTGGATTGTTTGCACCACTTTTTGCGCAGTTTCATTGTAATGCTGACTGACAGACACTATCATTGTTGCAAATGATATTGCAGCAGGAGAGGCATTACTGCTTGGAGTAATGCTCTTCATTAAAGATTCCTTCATTATTTTCGCCTCTTTCTCAGAATTAGCTAATTTGTCCTCTAATTTCCTTATTGTTTTCCATAGTATGCTTGTTTCTTCGCATACTTCATTTCGCAATTGCATCTCTTTTTCAATCCTTCCTCTTCCTTCACTTCGCAGTATTTCCTTTTACATTCCATATCGGAATATAATTCGAACTCTTGCAGAGTTATATCTGCATCATCTTCATTTGTGTTTCTTGATGCTTCGCAATTTTCAATTCCATCTCGTAATCCAGGTGATTCAGTCGTCACTAGATCTGTCACTTCAACTGGTAATCCTGTTGACCTCACTACTCTTTTGTTCGTAGTCGTCACTGAACCTATATAAATGGGTTTAATTTATAATGAATGGAACACATTTGTATATAAATAAATATACAGTGGTTAAAATGTAGTGGTATAACGCTATCACAATGACCGCAAGCAACATACACTCAAGTCGACCAATGCTGCAATAATAGATAGCACACACTTTATACCATTATTCTCTGTAAATTGCGACATACGCTATAACAAATATATAATTTTACACAGTGCCATAATGACACCGAACTTTGTTAGAAATAATATGAAATAATTGTAAAAAAAAAAACAGTTACCAATCATCTCTCTTAGAGTACGGTCGACTTATTTCTCGCGCAAGTGCTAATACATTTTTTTTTTTACAGTATCAAAATATACTCAGCAGAAAACTTGTTCTCACAACTAAAATTTGAACGTGCACCGAGCCATGATGGCATCCGATCCTGGTGGAGGGGACCAAAACTACTTCTCCATTCTAGACGAAAGTCCAAAAAAAAGAAAATTTAACCTAAACAATAATCATGACTTTCCAATCATTAAAACAGTAAAAAAAGTGACAAATAAAGTTTGCCCTAAATTCATTTTACTAAAAAACACTGACGAAGTAAAACCTATTCGGTCGTTTAACATTTTTACAGTGGCCAAAGCATTAGAAAGTATTACTACTGTACAACCTTTACAAACAACTTTTACAAGAGAAGGACACCTATTAATTCTGACAAAAAATGAACAACAAGCAAATCGCTTCCTAACAGCAAACAAGCTCTCAAACCTATGTAACATTGAAGTTTCACTGCACCCGACCTTAAATATATCGAAAGGAGTCATATATTCTGAGCATCTTGTACATTTAACTGAAATGGAAATTGTCCAAGGTTTAAAAACACAACAAGTGACGGAATGCAAAAAAATAACTAAATTAAAAGACGGGAAAATAATAAACACCCCTCTCCACATTCTCTCCTTCAACACCTACGATATTCCACACGAAGTAGAGGTTGCGTGGGTCAAAGTCAAGGTCGAACCTTACATTCCATCACCAATGCAATGTAAAAACTGTTTCTTAATTGGGAATACAAAAAAACACTGCAAAAATGAAAAGAAATGTTTCGTGTGTTCAACAGCTGAACACGACCCAACTCCCTGCACAAAAGTCGAATGCATTAACTGCAGACAAGAGCATCGTTCAAAGAACAAAAACTGCCCAACTTACAAAAAACGACAAGAAATTCTCAAAGTAAAAACAATTAAGAAATGCACTTTCCGAGAAGCATTACACTCAGTTAACGAATCCAACACAAACATTAATACGAATCATACATTAACCGAAAAACTAGAAGAAGCAGTTGCCATTAAAAACAAAAGCTTCAATAGAGAAAACAAAACAATACAAACAACTACAACAGCAACAATAAATAACACTATCATTGACAAGAATACAGTAAATTCCACACTCGAAAAAAATCAAACCAACAACAAAACTTTAAACAAAACTGACACTCCTCAAACATATATAACGCAAAAATACAATTCACCCAAATCTAACAACATAGAAAACACTCAAAAACACAATATACCAACAACAAGCTCTCTTACAAACAACAATTCCGCTCACACCAAACCAAACTCTCCCCAAAACAATCTCTCTCCAGAAACTCATAAAACTTCTTCACCAGAACTCTCTCAATTTACACTCACACACCTAAAAAGCCTTGAAAAACTGAAACAGTCCAGACAACCACAAATCAATAAACTCAACACACAAGAAATCAGCTCTGAGCCTGACATGGAAACAACTTAAAACTCCTCCATTTGTTTAAATAATTTAACATATATAAATATCTGCAAAAACTCTGTAAATCTGACAGTAATGACAGCATCTTTAAAAATTATTCAATGGAATATCAAAGGCTACAAAAACAATTATAATGAACTAGAAATATTATTAAAAAAACATAAACCACAAATCATTACCCTACAAGAAACACACCTAAAAGACGACAAAATAATACCTACTCCCATTAACTACCAATTATACACATCTCTACACCCACAAAATTCATTTGGCGGCGCAGCCATACTCATACATAATTCAATACAACACAGCACAACCAACTTTCCTTCAAACAATTTTGACATAGTAAATATTTTTATTTTTTCAAAACAAAAATTCCTACTTAGCTCAATATACCTACCACCCACAAAATCTTTCAAAGTCAAAGATCTTCACGATCTTTTTGACAACTCACAATCACCACACTTGATCACAGGTGACTTCAATAGCTGGCACACCAGTTGGGGTTCTAATTACAACAATGCTAGAGGCAAAAAAATCGATAAATTTATCACACAATCGGCACTGACTCTCCTAAACAACGGCACCCCAACCCACTTCACAACGCATAACACTCTAACTCATATTGATCTTACACTTGCATCTCCTATCCTAGCAATAGAAACCAACTGGCAAATAGAATCCGATCTATGCGGTAGTGATCACTTTCCTATCCTCATATCCCTCTTCCCCAATCTCACAACAATTCCAACTACAAGTAGACCTAGATTCAATTTAGGCAAAGCGAATTGGAACAAATTCAGCATACTAGCTAATCACTTATCTGAAAAAAGAGCTGTTAGTATAAACATAAACAAAGAAACTGCTAATATTCAAAAAATAATAATTCAAAGCGCTAACGAATCCATTCCTCAATCTAGACCTAAGCGAAGAACAACAGTCCCCTGGTGGAACAATAAATTAGAAGACTTAAAAAAAAAAAGAAACAAACTTCGAAATAGCCTAACCAGAAACATATCACTAGATAATATCATAAAATTCAAGAAAGCAAACGCGATACTTAAACGAGAAATAAAATTATCTAAATCAACCTCAATACTTAACTTCACCTCAAACATCAATCCTTTTACACCTTCAGGAAAAATTTGGTCAACAATTCGCACATTCTGTGGGCTTAAAACCTATACCCCAATCCATTCAATTAACTTACCCCAACCTAACCAAAATTCGATCACAAATAACTCCATAATAGCCAATACACTTGCAGAAACATGGTCCAAAGAAGCACACGATAATTCATTCTCTCCTACCTTCCTTTTAAACAAACAAAACTCCCTATCCAGAAGTAGGTTACCGAGTCCGAGCAAATCAGCCTTAATTATTGACGATAAAATCAATCTAATCGAACTAAACATGGCAATAAACCAACTAAAAGGCAAAACTCCCGGAATAGATCGAATATCCTACCCAATGATTAAACACCTACCCTTTGCAGTAAAAAGTCGACTTACTGACTTATATAACAAAATATTTTCTGGTTTTATCCCTCAAATGTATAAAAATAGTCTCATTATCCCTATACCTAAACCTAACTCAGACAAAACCATGTTAACATCATATCGTCCAATCTCACTTAACCCTTGCTGCTCCAAAGTACTAGATAAAATCATTGCCAACAGGCTTTGGTGGTTTGTATCAAATAACAAACTTCTCAATAGCCATCAATTAGGATTCAAAAAAGGGAAATCAATGTCTGATTTTCTGGTTTACCTTGATCATCAGATCACCCATTCCCTATCTTACAAAAAACACATATCCCTCATCTCACTGGATTTTGCTAAAGCATTTGATAAAATTGGAGTACATGCTATTTTAGATCAACTTAACTTGTCGAAAATCGGCCCCAACATTTATAATTATATAAAAAACTATATGACAAATAGGAACATCGAAGTAAAAATCGAATTCCAAATTTCTCAAAGCTTTTCTATCCAAAATGGCATTTCCCAAGGTTCCCCCTTCTCCGTAATCCTATTTCTGATAGCCTATAACAAGCTAAGCAACACCTTATCACTCCACAAAGAAATTGACTTTCTCGCATTCGCTGATGACTACTTACTAATTAAAAAACTAAATAGAAACAAAAACACCCCCTACAATTTCGATCCCATCTACAACAAAATTTCGGATTGGGGCGCATATTCAGGAGCTGCATTATCGCTACAAAAATGCAAGCAAATTCACATCTGTAGAAAACACAATTGCTCCTCAAACATCATATGCAACAACATAAATATAATCAAAGTTGAAAATTTAAAGATACTTGGGATTACACTGAACAAAAGATATCGATGGGAAACACATATTAATCAATTAATAGACTCATTAATCAAACCACTCAATATAATCAAATGCCTTTCAAGCAAAAAATTCAACTGCAATACAGCATCACTAATTTCAATAACAAAATCCCTCCTCTTATCTAAAATTAACTATGGTCTTTACTTATTTGGGTATGCACCAAAATCAACCATAAATAAATTAAACACTACCATAAATTCCGCTACGAGGATTGCACTAGGTGCATTCAGAACAACCCCTGTTCCCGACCTCCTGTATGAAGCTAAAATTACACCAATATCCTTTGCCCGGGACCTAATCACCTCTAAGCTTATTAAATCAGTTATAATCAACGACCACTCCCCACTCCCAACCCTATGTGCCCAAATTCTTAAATCTAAAAAACTCCAACAAGTACCATCCACAATAAATAAAGTGATTAAGACCGCCCAAGACATTGAAGTACCCATAATCACAAAAGTACACAAGAAATATTTAGTATTTCCTAGCTGGCAACTTCGTCATAACTCAGTCAATACTGACCTACGACAACATAAAAAAAATAATACACCAAATGAAATCTATATACAGAACTTTCTTAAATTAAAAGCAGAGCTATACTCCTTTAAGTTTATATACACTGATGTTTCAAAACAAAACGACCTTACAGGCTATAGTATCGTGGAAGAAAACAAAACCATTCAAACAGCACACCTACCACATTACAGCACAAGTTTTGGAGCTGAGCTAATAGCCATTCACGAAGCGACTAAATACGCAAACACAAAGAGAAGGAAAATCGCGATCTGCTCAGATTCTCTCTCAGTCTTTAGACGCAATTACTAAACCAGTAAACAGCATTACATAGACGATATAAAAAACATATTAATCAAGCATAAATCCACAATCAGACTCATTTGGGTCCCCGGACATGTCAATATAAAAGGCAACGAATTAGCGGACAAAATTGCCAAAAATGCCACGTGTGCCCCACTAACGACTACACAAAATATCTTATCATCAGACATCCTAAAATTCATAAAAACCATTCACCGGAAAAAAGCCAAAGACCTATTCCAAAATGGTACAAAAAAATTAATAAATCAAAAATACCTATCTATGAACATTTTAAAACCGTTAATAACACCAACATAAACAGACAAGACTCAATAAAACTCGTACGACTCCGACTTGGACACACAAAACTGACCAATGAATACATTATCAATAAAACAAACAACATATGCAAATTCTGCAACCTACCCAACATGAACGTCGAACACATATTAAACAATTGTACATACTTTAACATCTACAGAAAATCACTTCCAAACATCAAACCAACAACCCTACTTAACAACCCTACCGATAAAGACTTAAAGATGCTGATAAATTACCTTAAGTACTCTAACACCTATAAAGAAATCTAACATACGAGTATATATAAAATTAACTAGCTTAAGACCATAGCTGTTAGTCTAATTGTATTAAAATTTTAGTTTTAATACAAGTATGAATAAATAAATAAATAAATTGTAAAAAAAGTTATATTATAGAACTCAAATATAGAAATAAAATTAAAATTGAAAAAAAAGCATCTTCAGGTAAATTTCAATTGAAAGTAGAAACTAATCGCTGCTTATGACTTGGGTCTTAGTGCGCAAGAAATATACGTGTGTGTATGTATAAAACGAATAAGCATATTGATATTCTTCGCATTGTATTAAAATAATATAAACAAATCAAATTTGAATAACGATCGAAATATTTTAATCTAAATGAAATTAAAATTTTGAAAGAGCGGTTTGTTTCTTGTAGTTAAAATGTCAAAAACCACCTTTTAAAATTTTAAGGCTGGAGTAATTTGGTTTTGGAAATTAAAATATTGATTTTAACTTTAATGGAAATAGTAACTTTTCTACATTCAAAACAAAAAATTGAAAATATATTGTTGTCATACCTCACATTTAGACCACTGTATTATATGTGTCCTCACTTTTGTCTACTGCAGTATTAATAATACAATATTTAAATAACTTACCCAGATTCAGTTCAGGCACGGAATTTTTTTTAAGCTTACGCTTACCAACGACGTCTGGTCTGAAATGGCGGTCACACACCAACAAATTTTTAATATTTATATCATTTGATATATTTAAAATCTTCCGCCATTTCAGTTGTTCACTTATATTTTTAGGAAAAGTAAAATGTTTTCTCCACTTATAAGTTGGGGGTATACAATTTCCGATACAACATATGCGAGGCATAATCAAATTGAAATTTTTTCTTATTTTTAAATTTTTATATTACACTAAATATTTTTTTTTACACTTAAATTTAGTTTTGGTTAATATTTTAATATATATTTCTTTTTATTCAAATTTTGGTTTTTTTTTAATTTTTTAAAATTTTCTCTGTAAAAATTAAAATTTTTAAACAATTAAAAAAATTGACGAAGAAACTTATTAATTACACATAACTTACTTATCTTAAAATTTAAAATCAGTCTTATGTGGTATCAATTTATGACACTAGATATGTTGTTTATATTTAATAAAACTCATTGTCCACTTCTGAGAAAAATTTTAATTAAATTAGGCTTTTTGTATGATTATTTATTAAAATTGTATAAATTGGGTCATTTTTGACCCCTGGGCTATAAGATTGTTAATTATCTTGGATCAAAAATTATCATAATAAGAAAAATAAACATAAAAGAACTTAATTACAAATTTTCATAAAATTATTCGGGCAAATATGACTTTTAGAAGTAATATTTTGAAAAAAAGTGCAATTTCCCTGAAGTTGACATTTGACCTCTGTGTGCCGCGGTTTAAAATTGTCCAATTTGGCTCAAATTTTCACCATATGCGTTTTAGGTCATCTGTAAAAAAATAGGGGCGCACTTCTCGAAATTCAACATTTTGCAAAATAGCTGCCACCCTAGTGTACATATGTAAATAATAAACATATGTGTGTACGTATAAAATTGCGCTTTAATTGCTTTAATACAATATGATATCAATATAAAGCACAACGAATGATAAAAAAATAAGAAGATCAAGATAATAATAATCAAAGTAAAGAAGTCAAAGCAAAGAAGGAATTAAAATCCACTGAGAAGCTAATTCCCACAAGACACATTTTAAAAAAGTTGCTCGCTATATTTTACAGCAACATTTCAAGATTTTGTACTAATTGAGAGGATGTCGCATATTCTTTATAGAGAGTATTTGGTTCTACTTGAAATAGTGGTTGTGGTACTTTGTCTCTGTTTTTAATGTTGAATACCGTTTTTACTTTAAATCCGGCGATTTCGAGAGAATCTTTGATTTCATTAGTACTTACACTATTCTCAATACCTTTAATAACAACTACTAGACCTTAACTGCTCTTCAGTTGATTGTATAGTAGTTTTTACCATTTTTTCAAGATAGGATGCTATTTTGCGGTAATTGCTTTCATTGTATGTCTGCAGTTTCGTTTCCTTTATATCAATAATGAATTTGGATCTAGTTTTAATATAACAAAGGTGTGGTAAGTTGAGGGAGGTAACAATGGGAAAATGGTCACTGTTGTGGAGATCGTCTAGTGTATGAGAGGAAAGTTTTGGAGCTATGGATGAAGAGGACAGGGCGATGTCTGGATGGGAGAAGGTTCCATGGGTGGAGAAGTGAGTGGGAGCATCATCATTAAGCACGGTAGGGTTATTGGAAAGAAGGACATTTTCGATTATACGGCCCCTACGATTGCATGTCGCCGAACCCCAGAGCGGACTCCAGGCATTAAAATCCCCTAGTATAACCACTGGATTAGAAAAACATTGACGATATTAAGTAGGTTGAATCTTTGGTGGGGAGGGATGTAGCATGTGACGATGGACATCTTAAAGCCAATATCTCTTTCAGTTGCTAAGGATGAAATATTGGACGAGATGGGAATTTGTTTATGGTTTAGGGATTTTTTTTACAAAAATAGCAATCCCTTGCTTACACGTAGTATTTTGGTGTATGTTGTGAAAGTAACCAATATATTTGTGGGGTGTTAAGGCTATTCTATTTGCAGGAAGGTGGGTTTCTTCCAAAGCTATAATTTCAGGAGAAAATTCTTTGATGATGATATTTAGATCAGAGTAATTATTAAAGAGACCATTTAGTTCCACTGTAATATTTTCATATTCTATTATATTATTTGACTACCTATTGGTAAGGAAGCAAAAAGTGAAGATGAGGTGTCTAGTTGCGGAAGGTTATTTATTTTAGAATTTGGTTTAGAGTCATCGACTGCAATTGTTTTTGGTAAAGTGTTTATTAAATTTGATGTGTTTGATAAATTTGTTTGTGTTTTGTTGTTGGAATCATTTTCTTCTGTTTTGTTATTGGATAAGTTCAGCTTTAAATTGTTGTTGTTAGAATTTTGTTTTTCGGTTTCAGTATTTTTGTTGTTATTGTTGTGTGTGGCTTTGTTGGAAGTGTCTTTTAGTATGTTGGCGTATAAAGGAGAGGATTCATTAAGGGAGGGAGGAATTTGCATTTTATGTATATTTATTGCTTCGCGAATTGAGCACTTGTTGTCGGTTTGAATGGTTATTATTTGTTTCATTTGCACGAACTTTGGGCATAACTTGCTAGAAGCGGAGTGGTTACCTGCACAATTTACGCAAAGAGTGCGAGAGCAAAGTAAAGGAGAATGAGGTGGAAGTGCACACGTGTCACATACAGGAGTCTTATTGCAGCGTTTTGTTGTGTGTCCGAGAATTTGACAATTTGTGCACCTCATGGGATTAGAATAGTATGGTCTAACTTTGGTTGTATACCATGAAATTTAAATTTTTTCTGGTAAGTGATATAAATCAAATGTTAGGAGAACTACCCCGATAGGGATCGGTTTACCATCAACATATTTAGGGAACTTATAAACCGCCGCAACACCCTGTTCCTTTAGATTTTCAATAATCTCACTACAGTTCAAGTTCACAATGTCCCAGTTCAAGCATGGAGCGTATATCGTGCCTTTTCAAGAATTCAGGTTTTTGTGAAGGTCAATTTTAACGTTGCAAATTCCAATTAGTTGTTTAATGGAAATAAATTTCATGGCAATGTTGCTGTTTTTTACGACCAACAATAAATTGCCATCCCTCAATTCTGTGATTTTTGTGATTTCAGAACTTATGTTTTTGAGCGCTTTGTGGACAGCAAAAGAAGAGAATTTGTTTAGTGATTTGCTGGAATCAACTGCACTTACCACTAGGTATTTTGGGTTTTCTTTTACGATAATTGGTACATTGGGAAATGCATCTTTAATAGCTGATGGTTATTTTCGTTTGGGTTGGGGACTAGTAGATATTGCCCTATTATCTACTAGACCTATTATTCCCTAGAGGGGGTCCCGAGAGGGACATTATTATTATTTATTTGTATTTACTTCCAGATGTGTACTCACGCTTAGGATAACTGTTTAATAAAATAATAACAACAAAATATAGAATCAACTAATGTTTAAAACAACTGAGCTCACTATAAATACAACTTTACTCGTCTAGTAGCAGTCGGTGACTGTGAAATTAAATATTTCGTTAAATCACATATAATAGTAACTGCATACACATTGTTATTTTCGGATGTTGGAAATGGTCCAATGGTATCAAATTGCACTATATCGAATGCAGTAGCAGGTGTTTCTGTAATAATCATTTCTTGTTTTATATTTTTACAATGATCACATTATTTAACATATTTGGTTATATCTTTGGTCATATTTTTCCAAAAATATTTTTGTTTTATTTTCTTAAGTGTACGAGTGATTCCTGGGTGGCCACCCCATATTGGATCCTCATGGTACTTTTGTAAAATTTTCTTTTTTTCGTCATCATTTATTACTTTTGTTGTTTTTGGCGTCAGTTCTATTTTTATGTTCTTGAGAATTTTATTTCCTTTTTCTATATATTCTGTGATCCGGATCTTTTCAAATATATTGTCATTTAATGACTGCTGCAGCTCTTTAATACCATTATTAACCGCTAATTTTTCAAGCACTGGAAACAATTGATCTAAATCAAATTTTCCATTATTGATAAGATTGTTTACATTTATTGTGATCACTTTTTTATTCCTTTGTTTATAGTCGACTTTTTTTTTAAATATGAACAGCCGCTATTATATGCTAGCTTGGCGCTATTTCTATTATTATATGTACTGAACGCCTCATATATTTTTAAACCATTTGATAACTTTTCAATATTTGTAGGGTTGGAGTGTACTTGTTTATTTTCAGCTTTCTTTTGTAGCCTTGTGGTCACTTTAAGTATTTGATTGGCTTTTTCTTTTATGTTTTTATATCAATGAAATCTGTACGCGACAAAGCGTTCGCTGTATAGTTCTCTTTACCCCTCAAGTACTCAACGGTGAAGTCATATTCCTCCAAATCAAGTCATATTCGTGTTAGTTTTGAAGATGGATTTTTCATAGCAAATAAGTATGAGAGTGGTCTGTGATCAGTTTTGACTAAGAATTTTGTACCATATGGTCTGAAATGTGTAATAGACCAATGCGTCATTCAATGTATTGAATTGACCTGACTCCATTATTAAACTTACTTTATCATTGGTGCAATTTTTGATCATCGCACGGACAGCGTTATTATTAACATATTTTTCTGGCAGTGTGTTTAATAAACCGTCCGAAATATATGCCGCTTGAAGACTTTTTGTAAGTTCTTCTATTTCTTTCGCATAAATGTTAGCAGTTCTAGTACTTTGTTTTAAATTCATTAATTTAGGTGAAATAACTTCGACTGACTGACCCTTGACTGTCTTTTGTAAGTTGGTTATTATATCGTTCAGAGTTATTTCAGTGCCTGTTATTAAATTGCGTGCTGTTGCTGTAAGTTTAGTTTTTACGAGGTTTACTGATAACAAATCATGTTCCTCTTTTATTGAATTGACAAGTCTTAACGCATCTATAAATGTTTGTAAATTATTTATGTGACCATCGAAGTCTGGAATGATCTTCGAGGCAATGCTTAGGAATTCAACAACTGTTTGAGGCATTTTAATATATTGTTCTGCGATTTCCTCCCATTCACTATCTTCTTGTCCGTCTTTAATTATTTCTAATGTTATTTCCTTGTCTAGAGTAACTTCTATTTGTAAGTCTATTCCCCTAGATGATGCTGCTTTTAAGAGTTTGTCCCTGAAGCTCCAATAAATTAACTGCGCTTCATTTTTATGCTCCTGTGTTAATTTTGTGAAATTTACATGAAGTATATTTTTAAATCTGTTGCACTGATTGCGATCTTGTTAAATATTTTTTTTTAATGCTTGTTAGTGCATTTTATAAATAGTGATCATGAATTTTATTATTATAAGGATGGTAATAATACATAGCATTATTGCCATGCCATAATCATTACTCACTTCGACATCATTTATCACATTTTCACTTGAGTTTTCCACTTTTGATTGTGTTTTACCCATTTAAAAAAAAAAAACTTATTTAAATATTTTATTTTATTACATTTGTTTTACCCTGCCAAATTCCTTTGCAACAGCGAAATCGCCATGGTTGCTCTATATGTTGAAGGAGCTCATTGTAGCAGCGCACTCTTCATTACAATCATTTAATTTATTTATATTTCAGTACTTATATTCACATTATTTCTGGTTTTTATTGGAGTCCTTGGATTTCCTCTGTTTATCCTTTAAATCGTCGTATTGCTGTTGCAATCTCACTGCAATGCTCCAAAGTGGTGGTGGATTGCTGCTTAGCTTAGCTCTTATGTGAGCTAGTTGCCTTCTAATGCGAGCTTGTTGTCCTCCTCGACGTTTTGGTTGTTTGTGTGTGCACGGAATTTGTGTTAGTTTTGTATTCTTCGATGGTGAGGCGTTCTGGACCTGGTATGTTAATTGTGTTGTTTTTTCTACTTTCCTCTTGTTTTTGAACTGGCAGGATCGCCATGTAGCATTGGCAATTTAGCGCTTGGAGCTGAGCGCTGCCAATGGTGGTTCTTGTTAAGAAAAGAGCTTCGAACAGAGCGCTTAAAAAAGGAAGACTAAGATGGTTAGTGGTTGAAGTTCATACTGAATTTTATTAATGATTTCATTATACATGTAAGCTTGGTATCGATCAAGAATGCAGCACACACACACAAATGCTAACACGCGAGTTATGAGTTGAGATTATAAAGATATATTATTAATTACAAAAACAAGATATATTCTTATTTTCAAATAAAATCCTTTATAAATCCGCGTTAAGTACTTCACTTCTTAATGGTTTGTCTGCAACTGCAGCTTTTGAATTCATAAAATAAAAATCTTAAATCTAAGACAATGAAAATGCTTACTTGCTATTTAAGTCTCTTAGGACCATTCCTACGCGCATAGCTTGAGCTTATCTCAGGCGTAGCGGTATTTCGTTAGATAAACAAACTGAGGATTCGTTCACATAAACAAATCTCAGTATTTGAACTGTACACTCTTTTCAGCTGCGTTCGCTATTTTAGCGGACGTCGCTGAATCTACATTTGGTGTAGCAGTGGCTGATGGTGATGGGTGGTCATCATAAAATTTTCAATAGAGATTTCACATCCCTCAAATCTTACAAAATAATTGCCCTTCAATTTGTATGAAAAATGATTACATTCACTAAACAAAAGGGAGTCAATATTTATTAACAATACATTTCCGATATCAATTTCTTCTATTAATTTTTCTGTAGATTTTACTTTCTTACAACTTTCATAATTGTTATTTAATATATTAGATATGCAAATATTTGCTCTTTCCATTTTTAAAATATCATTTTCATCATTTACTATATATGTTTTATTTTTTATGCTCACAATTTTTGTTATTTTAATGTATAATTGCATACAATTTTGATTGGGTATCGGTACAATTGTTTTTGTTTTACAATCTTCATTAATAAAATTTGGGATTAATATTACAAATGGGATCATATCATTATTAAAAGATTCCAAACTACATTTTATATATTTCAATTTATGACTATCAATATCATAAAAATGTATTTCTTTATTAGTTGTGATTAAAAATTTCCTTGTGTGAGTCAAGGATTAATCCAATATTTTTTAAATAGGTTTGCAAATCATAATTTATTTTAATTTGTTTGTTCATGTTGCTGACTAAATTGTATTGATTTATATCTAACTTTTTAAAATGTTCATCAATATTATGTCTGTCTTCGTCATCTAAATTTCCAAATAGCCAGTTTATTGCTCTTCCGCCGCCTATATTCAATAAAGCTCTCTTGTGTCTAGTGTGGATTGAAATTGTAGTCATTCGGTGTTCAAGCTCGCTTATTTCTTTATTAAGACCAAAAATAAACCATCCATTTTTAACATCGAAGCTATTTGAAATGCTGATTTTTAATTTCTGTGTGGTATCCCTTATTTCTGCTAGATCAAAAAATTTTCTATTACTTTAATACGTTCATTATTTATAACTGCGTAACCAGCCTCTGTTTCAATCTTATCAACAAAAACTGCCGCCTGAATCGATGCCGACAACATTATAAGTATCGTTATTAGGATTGCTACCTGAAAATATTTTTAAAGGTCTTTTAATTTGTTCTATATCTATTTTGTTTGGGTTATTAGAGTTGTATTTTAAATATCTTTTTGCTATCTTTTGTCTTTGGGCTTTTGGATTTTTTATATATATATTAGGATTATTATAATTTGCTACCCGTTCTCTTTTTGAATTTAGTCTATCAATTGCTTTGGTTTTTCTTTTATTTGAATCCTGTGCTATTTTTTCAAGATTCAAGTTTAGTTGATTAATAAAGTCAATTGGTTTATGTTTTGTGGTTGAATGAATTGAATCATTATAAAAACCTATTGCCCTGATTGCTAATTCTTCAATATTGCCGTTTTCATCTTCTCTTTTTAATATTCGTATATGTTCTAATAGCGTTGAATGCAATCGTTCAATGTCTGAATTTCCTGTATGCGAATTTAGTGTTGTAAAGTGTGGTTTAATACCTTTTTCTCTGCAAACAATTTTTATTTGCGAATTGTTAAATTCATTGTCCACAATAAAGTTGGCTTGCCTAAAAAGGCAATTCTTTCTTCTAACTTAGCTTTTACAGTAATCATGTTTTTGTCATGTATTTTATGAATGCTACCTAATTTTGTAAAATATGTTCTTTGTACTTGAAATATGTCAATATGGACAATTTCATTTGGTCTTTGTATGGTTAAAATAGTTGGTATGATTAAAATAGTTCTTAAACGGTTTTCGAACATATTTGTTTTCATTACATATTCTACAACTATTTATAAAGCGATTTATGTATTTTATTAGATTGGGATAAAAATATTTATCTTTTATTTCGTAAATTTTAGACTTTGGTTATTACTAAATAAATTGATCAACTTTTCTTGTATAATGTTATATTTGCTATCTTGTATTTCTGAATAGATGCCTATTGTTCCCTTCTTTAGGTTTTTCCCAAATAAATTGGTTAAGTATTCGTCATTGTTTAAGTCATTCTCAGCTATATACAAAAGTTTATATTTATTAAATAAAATTTCCTTTTGTTAATATTTTCTTTTCATGATTCTAATTTGAGTTTTATATTTATTAACAATTGTTTCACTGATTTTAAAATGCTCGTTCAAATCTTCTTGTGCACTATGAATATTTTCGATTTCAAATAAAGATTTTATACTAAGATTTCCCTCATTGTTTAAAAAAATTTCAGTGTCATTGTCAGATTTTTCTATTCTGCTTAGAAAGTCTGCTATTTTATTATCTTTCCCTTTTAAATATTCTACCTCAAACTCATATTCCCAAGCATCAATTTCCATCGTATAGTTCTTGAAGTAGGTTATTTTAAATGGATTTAAATAAATTTTTTGAATACATTTTTTCGGTATAAAAATGAATGGAAATGCGTGTTTCTCCGTATTAATATAATTAATTTTAAATTGGCAATTGAAATATAGAATTATTCAATGGAATATCATTCGTTATCCTCCAATTCCATTAACAAATTCCAGCAAAGATCTGCCAAAAGTGAATCTAATTTTTTTCCACTGTACCAGTGTTCCAACTGTGCTGATACCTGGTGGAAACGTTCACCATGCTCGTCTGATTCAGACGGCAACTGACGCTAAAAGTGATCTTGGTGGTGATGCATGAAATGCACTTTCAACGACATTCGAACACCGATGTTTTCGAAAGATTGCAGCATATCTTCAACAATGGCACGCCAATTGTCCACCCGATGAATGCCGAGAACTTTTTCGATCACTGCTTTCAGGCTATCCCAAGCGATGAGTTCCGTCTCTTGAAGGACATTGTTGAAGTATTCATCCTTCATCAGTTTGCGAATGTCTGGGCCATTCAACACACCTGAATTCAGTATATGATTTTATAAAAAAACTTTTAAGAATGCTTCATCTTCGTTTGGCGGAAAAAGAATGCCAAATATTTATTTACCTGCTTTAATTTTCGCTTCACTCAAGCGTGGAAAGATGTACTGCAATCGTTCAAACGCCAATCTATTTCCACGCACCAATAACGCTTTGATGAAATTCTTCACTACCCCAAGTTTAATGTGCAATGGTGGCAGCAATACCTTATCCATCGGCACCAACTCCTCGTGGATAACGTTCTGATGTCCAATTAGACGATTTGTTCTCGGTAACCAATCTCGTTTTTGATACTGTGGTGTATATCGCGAATCCCACGTACACAAGTAGCACATATTTTTAGTGTAACCAAATGTATTCAAAAAATTTATTTAAATCAATAAAAAACGCGAAATCATCCGAAAAAGCGTAAAAAGGATGGTTTCTGTATTTAAAAAGTGTGTTGAGTTGCTTGAAATGGCAATAATATTGCATAGTATATTGTAAAAAGGAAAAACTGTAAGAACTATGTCGAAAAGTTTGCCCAAGAATTTCAAAAAAGCGCATAAAAACAGCAATAAATGGGGAAAATCGATGAAAAATGGGCAAAAATCATGAAAATAGGCTAAAAAATTTGATTTTCTCAGTTGAAATGTGCGTTCTAATGGTAGAACTAGTAATTGCGAGCCGTATAAAAATAACGAAAGAAATTTTGAATCCAGGAATAGCGACTTAAATGGGCTTAAATGGTAAAAAATTCACTAATTGACCGAAATTCGAACAAAACGCCATAAAATTTTCCCAATGAGCCAAGTTGGCACTTTCATCGATGGATTAGTACTCAGGGGGCTCATCCAAACACAACCATATGGTTTTCACGTTTGTACCATTTTACAACTTGAACAGTGTAATCATTGTATAATAATTTCTTTCATGTCCGTTCAGAGTGGGGCTTGCATAACCAATTGGCTTGCCGTCTTGACTGAGTAAGCCTAATGCTATATTACTTGCATCAGTTGTAAGAACAAATTTCTTGTTAAAATCTGGGTAAGCCAGAATTGGATAAGTAGTGATTCATTTTTTCAATTCATTAAATGCTCTCACGTATTCGGGATCAGAAATATTAATTTTTGTATTTTTCTTTAGATATTTCACCATCGGATTTGCGATAAGTGAATAATTTTTTATAAATTTTCTGTAAAAACCTGTTACTCCAAGGAAAGATTTGATTTCTTTAATTGTTTTGGGTAACCGTAGATTGTTTATTATTTAGATTTTTTCTGGGGTTGGCTTAATTCCCTTTATTGTAATAATATGTTCGAAAATTTGTTTTGTTTTGCCAAAAAATTACACTTGGGTAGTTGCACTTTTAGATCAAATTCATTAAGTTTGATAAATATTTTTTCCAAATTTTCAAAGTGTTCCTCTACTGAGGTTGAGAAGACCAAAATGTCATCCATATAAATAACACATATTTTGTTAATAAACTCTCTTAATACATGATTCATCATTCGCTGAAAAGTAGCGGGTGCATTCTTTAGTCCGAATGGCATTCGAATATACTCAAAATGTCCCATGGGAGTTGAAAATGCAGTTTTTTCAATATCTTTTTCATCCATTAATATTTGATGAAAACCTTTGTTTGTGTTGATAGGAGTTGCTTGAAGGTCGACTCAAGGATTCCCAATCTGCATCGAAATTCAGGCACGGACAGCAACTTACCACCAGGTCGCAGGCTAGCTTGCACAATGTTCTTTATGCGCGTAATATTTTTTTTGGTATTAGCGCGTTGCTGTTTTAATTCCTCCAAAGTCATTGTAAAATAAAAAAAGGTATAGATAAAAAGTAAGTAGGTAAAAAGTATATTTAATATTTGATAAAACTTGACCAAGTGTAGCGTAACCAGCAACGGATTCAAAAAATGAAACCGTATTCGACGAAAGCGTTATACAGCAGCGGCAACCAAATATGTATGTAACGTAGGAATACCGTACTCACAAACTGCGTAACCAAAGTACCTGTTAACGATGCGACGAACGAGAGCAACGACAAACAGCAAAAAACCCTTACAAAATGTTTGTTGGGTTACGATGATCTAGCGCAGCGAGATGGGCAGCGCAACAGAATTAAGCACAATAGCGAAAACGGAGCGTAGTCTGGCAGCGGCAGCAGAGCGTAGGTGAGAGTACGAAAATACGAAAACAGCTCAACTGGCAGAATGCAGGCGTCAGCGGCACAACAGCGGTAACGCAGCGATGTAGCAAGATAGCGGCAGCTGCTAATAATCACAGCGGTAACAAAGCAGCGGTGATGAACAAAAAACGGCGTTTTTTGGACTTTCAAATAACGGCTGTATTAATAAAATGTTTTAAATGATGTTCCAGAGTCTAACGTTGACCACCACATACGTGCGCGACACGAGCAACAAACCTTTATTTTAAGAAATTAAAATTTATCTAAAAGCAGTCCCTGCTCGGGCGCCAAAAAATGTAGGATTGTGCCCTTAAATAAAAATTCGAACGATGTGACTGCGATCTGGTCAACGGTTAGACTAATTTATTTTGCATATTAACGTTATGACAGTGCATGATAAGAACACCTATACGTGTTATGAATTAATAGATATGCAGCTGCTCTCACGCGATGGTAAGTGCAGCGACTCCCAATCTGTGACCCAACAATACTCTTGATATCGTTCTGGAGCAACAGAGTTTTTACGTGTATTGGCAAAAAATTCAGATAGATGTCAAAAATTAGTGTCGATTTCGATACAAAATTTTTGATTCATAACATTCAGTATTTTGTCTAATTTATAATGTAGTTTCTCTATACTACTTGCCTTTACGTTCATTGCTTCTTCTCTTAAGTGGAAGTATGATCTCTTTACCCCGAATTCTCTCCTTAGCTGCACCAAGATGTTGTCCCATGACATATCTGTTAGTCCCTCGACGATCCTTAGTGCTTTGCCTTGTACTTTGTTCGCTAGAATGATCTTGATTGGTCCGCTATTCTCCTCCGATGTCAGCGACAGTACGACCCCGACGTCTCTCAGAAAGTTCTGTATTGTATAATTATGCTCACCATTAAGAGGTGGTACGCTGCGAGCTTCTCGCAAGCAATCTGATAAAGATAGCATTTTATAAAAACTTTTTATTTCACTGGTATGTCGCAAAAAACTTTTTTTTTCAATTTTCTTTCTTTTTTTTCACTTGTATTTCACAAAAAACTTTTCTCAATTTTTTTTCTCTTTTTAATTTAATTTTTTTTTTTTGTTCAGTTTTCTTTTTCTTCGTTCAACTTTACTTTTATTATAAAATATATATTTTCACGGTTTTTCTTTTAAAATTGTAATTCACTTCAAATATAATTTATTTTAATAATTTTTTTTTCAGTACAGTTTCTGCACGTTTTCTATAAAACTTATTTTTTTTCTGTTGTAAAAAAATTTTCCACAGTTTTTCGCGGTTTTTGAAATTTTCCTTTGTTAAAAAAAAATTTCCACAATTTCACAAATTCCATACCTATTTTGTGAACCAAAATAAGAATTTTTGATCAGTCCGATCACTGGATGTTATTTTTCACTTAACATCCCATCCTCGTTGCCAGTTATGAGTTGAGATTATAAATATATATTATTAATTACAAAAACAAGATATATTCTTCTTTTCAAATAAAATCCTTTATTAATCCGCGTTAGGAACTTCACTTCTTAATGCTTTGTCTGCAACCGCAGCTTTTAAATTCATAAAATAAAGATCTTAAATCTAAGACAATGAAAATGCTTACTTGCTATTTAAGTCCCTTAGGACCATTCCCACGCTCGTTCTGAAGCATTAAAGTTTTTACATGTATTGGCAAAAAATGTAAATAAATGTCAAAAATTAACTTTGAATTTTTGTCTGGATCGAAATCTGTGTTTTTCTCGATTCCCACGCTAAATTTTTGATTCATTACATTTAGAATCTTGTCTAACTTATAATGTAACTCTTCTATATTTTTCCACAGTTTTTCGAATCTTTACTAAAAACAATGAACAAATTGTGTTGTTCATTTTCTTCACTTTTTCTTTTTCTATAAAAAAAAAAATCCAAAATTTCACAATTCGTTACTTATTTTGTAAACTAAAATAAGTATTTTTTTTTGCCAGTCCGAATCCACTCGTCGCCAGTTATGAGTTATGATAAAAATATCTATTCTTTTTAATTAAATATAATTATTAATTATAAAAAAAAGATGTATTCTTCTTTTCATACAATTTTTTATTGAGCCGCGCTAAAAACTTTGTCTTAGTGGTTGATCGGCAACTGCTTCTTTTTAATACATAAATTCATATCTTAAATCTATCACAAAGAAAATGCTTACTTGCTATTTATGTCCCTTAGGACCATTACTACGCGCTTAGCTTGAGCTTATCTCTAGCGTTGCGTTATTTCATTCGAATAAACAGATCTCAGAATTTAAACTGTACACTCAATCTTTTGAGCTGCATTCGCTATTTTAGCGGACGTCGTTGAATCTAAATTTAGTGTAGCAGTGGTTGAGGGTGATGGGATGTCTCATATATGACTAGCGTGCGAGTATTCATTCTGTCAAAAAAAGTCGTTTCAGAAATCTTAAGCACGTATTACGCTAATATAAGACGAACAAATAAATCTGAAGTCGGGTTCGACCGACTTCGAAATACCCTTTAACTTTCCTTGTGTGTGCAAGTTCAACAATGGAGATGTTTTCTAAATCATCATTAGGAGCATATCTCATATATACTGCTTGCTCAGACTTGCAATAGATCAGAGCTTCTGTATTCACCAACAATAAACACTCATATTGCCTTAAACGGACTGATGACAGCAACATTTGTGATATTTCTAAATTTATATCACTACGGAAATTAAATATATTGTTTCGAAATATATACATATACAGTGCACTCGCGAAAACGTGAACTAATTTTTGCCAAGGGTGTTTACCTTTTCGAGTTTGTTCACGTTTACGATTGCCAAAATTTATTAAAAAATAATTATAAACACGCGTATTAATAGCACTTTTGGACATTGCCTAATCTCAATAGATATTTAAACAACAGATTATGTAGGATTGTAATTCATTTTTGTGTATTTTTTTATCAATTTTTATAATGCTAAAACAAAAAGAAAACAACATTTAATTCAAACAATTTTATAGGAAAAAATCTGATATTTTCTTTTGACGAGTTTTAAGTGCCATCATCTTTAGAACAGCCTTTTCTCGAAGATTTCTTAATAAAATTTCACTATGGCAAACCATTTCATTTTCGGCCCAAATTAAAACCGTGTCGATTGCTTCAACAGCTTGTTTCGAACTTATTCGAGTTTCTGTCTGATCTACATGACAGTCACTGTCTGATTCATCCTCATTTTCAAAATTTTCACATTCTGTACAATTTTCTTCAGAATTTTCATTCCACTCTGTCACAAGGGATGCCGTAACGTCCATCTGAAGTAAAAGTATAAAAAAATCTTTCGAATATAAATTTTTTTTGGTAAACAAACCTGAGGGTTTACCTCCCTGAGAAGTTCAACTGCACTTTCTTCCAGCTCGGTTATTTCTGTTCGCCAATTTTCTCTTGAAACGCTTAATGGAACGTGGTCATCGAGATCATCTTGATCCGAAACTAAATTTAATATATTCTTCCAGCAGCTAACGAGCGTTTCCTTTTTAATTTTACTCCATGCAGTGTCCAAAAGGTTAATTGCATCTTTTATGTTGATTTTTTTGATAGATTCCAGCATATCGGCTTTTTTTGGAAACTATTGATATTAAAAGGCTATTTCTGAAGTAAAGTTTAATGATTTTAAAAACGTTTTGGTCCATCGGCTGTATTAAAGCTGTAACGTTAGGCGGCAAAAACATAACACATATGTTTCCATCCTGTGATACTAATTGATTTTCTGGGGGGTGGGATGGGGCATTGTCTACCAATAAAAAGGCTTTAACTGGTAGCTCTTCTTTCAAAAAGTCTGTGACCTAAAACGAAAATATCTTAGCAGTGTAGTTTCACTTAAAAACGTGTAAACTGTTCTAAATACGTTACTATATTTTTCAAATGTGATTGTCCAAAAGACTAGGACAGACTTAAAGACTTACCTCAGGGACAAATATGTGATGAAACCAATCATAAAAAATGGCGGATGTCATCCAAGCAGATTTTGAATTTTTGTAAACTACAGGACATGCATAATTCTTGAAACAGCGGGAATTTTTTGCTTTCCCAATAACTAATAATTTAAGTTTATGCGAACCAGTTGCATTTGAACAACACAAAAATGTCAATCGTTGTTTTTCCATTTTAGCTCCGGGAGCAGTTTTTTCTCTTGAAGAAACATACGTTTTATCTGGCAACTGTTTCCAGTACAGTCCAGATTCGTCAGCGTTATATAACTGATCCGTTGATAATCCGAGTTCATCCATTTTTGCTCTTAATTTTTGTTTAAATAGGTCTACCAACTGCGGTTGGGCAGAAAGTTTTTCTCCCGAAATTTTTAGAAGGCGAACACCAAACCTTTTCTTAAAGTTCTGTAACCAACCATCGCTAGCATTAAATCCACGTCCATTTTCTTTAATTTTTTCGTTGATTTCCATTGCTTTTGATTTAAGCATTAGACTACTTATTGGTATTTTTTTATTTCGCTTGGTAACAAACCATTTGTATAGTGCCTTTTCCATCTTAGGAAACTCTGATGCTCGTAAGGTTTTACATTTTCCAGGCCCACAATATGTGTTGTTAACACGGTTTTTAATAGCAACTTTCTTTTTGTTTATAGAACATATTGTTGACTTTGCAACACCGTATTTTTTTGCCAAGTTACTTACACCATGACCTTTCTCGAAAATATTTATAATATCGCACTTTTCTTTTAAACTCAAAACCTTTGGCTTTTTAGCAGACATTTTTAAACTACAAGTATGTACGTATGTATTTATTTTCGCGTTTTTAAATGTGTCTACCACTCACTGATTAACGAGCTTGTCGCAACAACTGAGCCATCGATGAGTTTAATTACAAAACACAAGGTGTCTAATACATACATACATATAAACAAAGACTATAAATTCTTGTTCGGGGATTCCCAAAACCATAAAAAGGGGGAGAAAAAACAAACAAAAAATTCCTAGAACGCTGCTCATGTTTTAGAGCTTTCAACATTTGTTCACGTTTTAGAGTAGTCTGTGTAAAAATAAAAATGTTCATGTTTCTGAAGCGTTCACATTTTAGAGTGTTTACGTTTTCGCGAGTGCACTGTAATATATATATATAGATTTAACATTTGTAACGACACGGGGTCTTTTCAATTCTAAGGCTGAGGTATACTCAGCGGCTTGCCAGGATTCGTTACTAAGATATCTATGTTGTTTAACTTATTTCTTTTTATTTATTTATTATCTTTATTATAAACTATTAACAACAGTAAATTGTACTCCTTTTCTAAATCAAGGCGTGCTCGATGTCGCGAGTCCAGTAATGACAGTCAACGCGTGGTGTTGGCCCGCTCAGATGCCTTCGGCTCGAATTGATTGATTCGATATGTCGTTAATTACGTGTACGTCGCGGGGTGTTGGCCCGCTCAGGTTCGTTCGGCGCGAATGATTGATTCGCTTAGTTGTTATTGTTCAGATTTGTCTGAGCACTTACCTCTGAGTCAGAATTCCTAGCATTTCTCTAATTTCAGTTTTAAGTAGATCTCCGCGATGTCTTCTAGCTGCAGTTCCAAGATCGACGAGAGTTCTTTTCCGTAGTGCTGATGAGTGTCCAAAGAGAGCTGTTTGTCCAACGAGAGCTATTTGTCCAACGAGAGCTGTCTGTCAAAAGAGGTCGATTTGATTCTTATTGCCGCTTTTATAGGTTCCGATGCGCACGCATACCAGCACAGCTTTCCGTGTGTGTGTCTAAACCTGCAAAGTGGCGTGATCCCAAGCAAGAAACCAGTTTTCGCTGTATCCAAGTGGCATGTTGGCTGATGTTGGTAACCGTGTACCTGAGTCCGTAAAGTGATTTTGCTGAAGAAACCGGTTTTCAGGCTAACCACGTGGCATGTTTGCTGCTGTTTGAAAGTGTGGACTGGCGTCATGGGCCTGTACGGCATTTAGCTGCCCATATATGTACATATTAATGCTGTATATGCTTTGAAGAAATATGTACATATTTATATGTATATAGGCTTGCCAGATCCAATTTGCCAAAAAGCTTGACATTGACCAAAAAAAAAACTTGATTTTGAAAAAAAAACACAAGACAAAACACAGACAAATAAAAACACTCATACTATTGGTTTTTATTTAATTTTTTATTATTTTTTTTTCATAAAAATTATTAGAATAAAAACAAAAATATCATAAAAAGTAAAAATAACAGAAACAATGTAAAAGAAACAAAAAAAATATAACAATAAAAAGTCAATCTTTATATATTTTAAAGAAAACTTAGGCGTTATTTAAAAAAAAATATAGGTACTATCTTAAGAAAAAAAATATAGGTTGTATTTATTTTGCCACATATATTTCGTATTCTTAGATACAGAATTAATTAATTCTCTACCACCGGGTGTTGTTAAAAATGTTTGAAAGTTTTTGCAATCCTCATTAAAATTTATTTTTATTAATAGTTCGGCTTTTATTAGATCGAAGGACATTCTATTCCTATCTTTGGTATATAAATTATTTAGAACACTAAATGCTTTTTCACAAAAGGCATTGCTTATTGGGATAGAAAACACAAATGAGATCAACTTTTTTAAATTTTGAAGATTGCTTTCTGCACACTTTTTTCAAAAATATGACCATATTCTATCAATTGGTATATCTTTTGGTAAAATATCGTAAACTTCTCGAAGAACACAGTAATCGGCATACAGTTTATCATTGTCAATGTCATTTGAAATACCTAATAATTTCGGAAGCTCTAACAGCTTATTCCAAGTCAGAAGGGACTTTTTTATATTTAAACAGGAAATTTGATTGTATATTGATGTTTCTCCAAAATTATACCGTTCAGCTAAATAACTGGTAGCTCTCTTAAGAAACTCATTTGCTTCGAACTTGAAAGTACTTATTTCATCAGGGGAAAGGGATTTCATAATTGTAGCAACTTTGCTTCCATAAAAATTATCATTCATACGGCTTTGAATACTGTTCATAAGATTGGCCATTACGTTATGTAGTTCTACAATTGTGCAGGAGTCACTTTCTACAACTAATGTAGCAGCTTGGAACTCGTGCATCACATTATGAATGAAATATAAGTATGCCTCGGATAAACCTTCAATTGTGCATTCATCATCTTCATTTGTAAGTTCTATGTCGGAAATTGCATGTGCTACGAATTCCCAAAGAACTTTTCGACAATTTTTCTTGCCTTTTTGTAGAAAATATATTTTACTGCCGGCCAACAATATAACAAACGGTCAATTGCTGGCAGAAGTGAAAGCCATCTTGTAGGCACATGTCGAAGGAGATTTTTGTACTCGATCAAAACATTGTTTTAATTTTTTTGTAGTCCCAGCCGAAGAGCTAAACTCTTTATATATTTTGATTACAATGTTTTCGACGTCAACAGTTAAAGCGTTAAGAGCATTTTTTATACAATTATTAATTACATGGCAATTGCAATTTGCTTTTATAATTTGGCTATTTTCATTTTTAAGTTTTTGAAATACAGAATTATATAAACCGTAATTAACATTTGCGTTATCAGCACTATACGATGTAATTTGTTCAGTTTTTACTTTATTATTATTTGTAATTCTAATAATATTACCAAATATATCCTTAGATGCTTCATCAGGATCTTCGTAAAAATCTAAAATTTGCTTACGTATCCCAGTTTCGGGATCAAAATATTGTACAGCATACGGATAGGTTTTTACGTTACCGATATTTGAAGCATCGCTACTTACGGAATAATACCAACATTCTTTTAAGGCTTTAGCAACTTTTTCCTGCAAATATGGACCCAAAACATTTCTTGTTATAGCTGATGATTTTGTACGTCCACATGTTATTTTGTTGGCAATTTTACTGTCGCAGTATATAGTAGAACTCATTTTCATTTGGCAATCTAAGCTGTTATAGCTGAGGCCGTGTAATACGTTATGATATACACATAATAGTTCAGCCCGTGCAATTTGTGTTTCAATTGTAGTTTCTGCTGAAACAGTGAAATTCGAAATGCTCCGGGACATTTTTTGCGACAATACGATTTTGGCATGTTTTTTAGTTTTCATATATCTATTTAATGCCCAGCTCCCTTCATGTTTTATTGAAATTTCTGTCTGACATAATTTACACAATGCAGTGTATTGATCTTTCTTTTGTATCCAATTGGAATATTCTGGTGCCACATGCCATCTATCCAAGTAAACAGTATATCTTGGTTTTTTTGATGGTCCAGCATCTTCGTTACCTTCTAGCATTTTTGTTATATTTTCACTAATCCAACGTATCACAATAGAATATTCTGCAAATAATATACTCGTTAAAACAAATTAACAAACAAAAATATAAACTCACTTTTTATTTCCAAAAACTTCAATGTACGTATTGCAACTCAGATGTTCAATGTTGTCAATTTACCAGTGTTGAGTAATGGGGTAAATATCAGTGTTGGCACTTTTATTATAATTGTACATACCTAAAGAGATCTATATTTTTTAAATTATAATTGCACAGAAAAAAATATGTATCATATTAGTCCTTAGTTGTATTGATAGTAAAAATATGCTCTTTCGATGTGTTTTTTAGAAATATAAACTTACTTTTTTTAAGTATTATTACATATGTAGCTAGAATAAATTTGAGAAAAAAAATTAACTTACAAAAAACATTGACAAATCACTTTTTCACTTGACACTTGACGCGCATTAAAAAACTTGACAATCAGGCCAAATCAGGCCCGTCTGGCAACCCTATATGTATATGAACAGCGTACATAGGCGAAACAGTCAATTTGTGAGGGAGGGATTGCCCTCAATTTCCTCTCCTTACACATTTATACATTTATCTGAAAATACTGTGGAATATCCCAAACTCCTCATTCTACTACATTCATTTACATTCACTATTTCCACCAAGTTTTCCAAACGAACATGTTCCTTTATATCGGACATGCCACTGAACATAAATAAATGTAAACTGAATGTTCCGTTTCAGCAAGACTGCAATACAAATTTATATTAATACCTAGATACCTTACCATATCTAGGTATCTGAAACTAATAACTTGAAGATATCAATTTATATATATAAAATAATTTATATTCTCCCAGCTGTTATTTTTTTGTAAAGGTGAATTTGTGTTTGGCGTTGCCCTTAGGAAGTTTTCACCCGTAATTTGTGTACTCTTATTAAAAAATTTTCAAAAAATCCTCCGACATATTTGCGACCATTGTCACTTTTCAAAATTTTAATTTTACTGCCGGTTTGCTTTTGAGCCATGTCTTTGTGGTCTTTAAATGCATCGAACACGGCATCTTTTGTTTTTGGGGATTGTTTATTCGACATTTCTTTCAAGCAATTAAAATTTACATGGCCATAGCGATTGTGGCATTTCTGCACCGACACGTTAAGGCATTTGTCTGTAATATTTTCGTACAAAAACACAACACAATTCTTGTTATTTTTTATTTCAACACAGTCATTCGCAAAAACCACAGAATTTCCAGCTTCAATCGGTTTACTGACAGATATAAAATTTGTTTTTTAATTCTGGTGCATACAGTACATTCTTTAATGTGACATTGTGGCACCTACATCGACGTCGCCGCTGCCAATTGAATGTTTGCACAAATGTATCGCTACTACGCATTTGTCGTCGACTCGAAACGGAGTGTACTAGTAATCGAATGGAATAATTGATCGGAAAATGGGGCTTCCAAATTTTGCATCAAATAAACCATGAAAATAGATACAAAGATAGTTCGATCAAAAAGCAGTTTCCGCGTTATCATCATCATTACTTAATATTATTTTTATCCATTGTTGTGTATAATCTTCATGATCTTTTGATCTGAAAACATACATTTTCTCATAGAATGCTTTATTTTGTAGTAAACCTTCTTTTTAATCGTTTATATTCAGTTTCGATAAAACATATTTCTTCACATCTTTTGACTTCTTTACTTCATTACCGTCTAAAATATTAATACAACACATTTTCTAGCGCAGACCAATGAATTGTTTCATTATTCGACCATTATTTTCATCCTTCATCATTCCTAAATTTTTTTTACTTCTTAAAGATAAATTGAATTTATTATCACGAGGATATTCAATCTTCAAATTAATATCATTACGAATATCATCATAAAAAGAATCTATTTTTATAGAATATATAAATGAATCTGTATCCATATAGTTCAACTGCAATTGTTTGAGAAAAAACACAGTTTTGATTTATTTTTTAGAACACTTTTAATTTTCTAACAATTACTTCCTCTGATTCAATCACTTCAGCGTCAAACACAATCCAGCCCGTCTCAGTTTTGTATTGGTTTTATGCTATGAAATACAAGTAAATCTTTATTTCCAGTTTTGTATTAATTTTATTAACGTAAGGGAAACAAAACATTCTTGCATGGAGTCTTAAACAGAACTAAAACTTAAATTAGACTTAACTTAAAATGTAACTTATGGAACTAAGGATGACATGTCTTATTTGTGCGCAATAGTCATGTTTGGAGTAAGCAAGCATTTGGCGACTCAGCCGCATCGATCGCTTGTTTACTTTGGCATCGATGTTTTATTTACTTTGACCACCCATGCTTCATGGTTTGGTTTCACAAAAGATATCGCCACTTTGTTGCACTGTTTACAATAGTTGCTACTGCTATAATTCGAATGGCTGAGATAAGGGAAGGAAAATGAATGTTATTTCTTACAAAAATGCCAGGACAGCAGGTTCGGGGTGCAAATAAGCCAAGCATGTTAAAATGATCATTGGAAGTAGCTAGCCAATCTTCGTACGGTATTCCGTCGGATTCAAGGATACAGTATCCAGGGTTGAGTTCAGTTCGTAAAGCTTTCAAGCCCTGAAGTATCGATTTAAAAGCCATTGGTGCTCCCATGGTATACGGTGACTTTATATTAGTGCTTACAGTTGATAAAGCACGGTCACTTGGAAATCCAAAGGGACCATGTCTATGGATGGGATCATCTGGAGCGATTTTCAAACTTTTTTTCTTTTTCTTCTCTATTGAACAATAAATAATTGAATAAATACTTAAAAGGGGGCGTGTTAGGTATTGTGAATTTAATCCTAACATCTTCTCATTTACATTAATGTAGGGGTATTCTATTTTATAGTATGAAGACTTGAATAAAATACGATTTTGGCTAATGTTTTCTATTTTAATTAATGTTTATTTAATTAATGTTTGTTTAATGATGGTAAATCTTATGTCTAGGGTATGATTATATTGTAATTAAACTGGTATTAATTATTATTAGCTTATTCTAAATTTCACAACTTTAATCAACTTTAATCGGCTTTACAACTTTTAGATCAACTTTACTTTACGAGCGTTGCACAGAGACTACTCGTCTCTCTCTTTGTCCTTTAATATAAGTCTGTCTGTTCTCATTCCATTTGTCACATTGTACTATTTCTAGAGTGTTGTCCGTTGAGTTTAAATTATGGTGTTATTAGACTATATGGGCATTTCCCACAATTCGGCCTTTCTGACCAGTATTCGACCCGAATATCTCTGACCATCTTTTCATATTCTCGGCAACAGTCTTGATAGGACCCTCCTGATGTCCAACCTCGACCTCGTATCTACCGTTATGTAGTTTCTTCGTGACTTTATATGGACCTAAAAACTTTCCTCTCAACTTCATTCCAGTACCGAACTGGGTCCGCTTAATGCAACTAAGTTCCCTACTTCGTACTCTTCTTCAGGCTTCCTCTTTTTATTGAAAGATTTGCAATTTTCCCTTTGAATTTTCTCTATAAAACGACTTCGACTCTTACTGACTCTCGTTCCTCATTAAATTCTTTTATACTTTCATTATCTAACATGGCTCGAAGCTCTGGAAATTCCGGTAAGTTCATTTCTACTCCTGTCAATAATTTAAATGGAGAATGCTGAGTACTTCTTGGTGGTGTCGAATTAATAACCATCTGTACACGACGCGCATGTTTGTACCAGTTTTCGGGCTTTTCCAAATTTAGCTTTGTCAACATAGGTACTACTATCTTGTGGATTCTTTCCACCTGGCCATTACCCCTTGGTACACCAGTAGTTATTAAGAGATGTTGAATATTCCCTTCTTTACAATACTCTTCAAAAGCGTTTGAGGTAAATGCTGTACCTCTATCTGAAATAATCCTAGCAGGATTTCCAAAAACTGAGGACTGTCTTTCCAAACATTCAATCACAGCTTTGGTATCTGTCGATTTAGTGGGATACAACCAAACAAACTTAGTAAACGAATCTACTATAACGAGTATATGGTTGTACGCTTTGTGAGTGGCTTCCATTGGTCCTACGTGATCAATATGATACGTCACCAATGGCCTGTCTTCTTTACTTATGGGATTCAAAAATCCTTCCTTATTCCCCGTCTTCGCTTCCGTTATAATGCATTCAATGCAGTTTTTAGTAACTTTCGCTACTTTAGACGACAACTTTGGTACTCTTAGCACTAAAATGTCCTTGCTTGTGAGCAATCTTCATTATTTCCTCTTCCATCGGTTCTGGGACTACAATAAGTTCCTTATTGGGATCCTTATACAATAACCCATTTCTGATAAAATAATCTTCATATTGGTCTCTTTCCACGATAGCTTTAATCGCTTTTGTAAAATCATCTGACATCTGAGCTTCTTTGAGACGATGTGAAAAACTTCCTTCCGTCATTTATTAATTTTCTGAAAACAGCTCGGATATACCTAGTAAAACGGCTGGCGAATTAGAAATTCCGAACGGTACAAAATTAAACTCAAACTGGCCTTTACTGGTTACGAAGAAATGTATTTACGCGAATTCTCTTCGATGGGAACATGGAAAAATCCATTAACCAGATCTAAAAAGGTATAAACTTTAGCTCCTTGCAGCTTATTAATTACCTCGTCCATCAAAGGCATTGGGAAATTATCCCGAATTATTTTCGCATTTATCTTTCTATAGTCGCTACACAATCTTTTAGTTCCATCTATCTTTCCAACTAATACAACAGGGGAAGAATAATCAGAAATGCTGGGCCTAACAGTACCAGCTTTCAACCAATCATCAATTTGTTGGTCTACTATCACCTGATCTGCGTAAGGTAACCGTCTTGGTCTTTGAACGACAGGTATTTCGTCCTTCAGAACGATTTTTATTTCGACTGGACTTGTAACCTTTTTCAGCGGTGCGTAACCCTGAAGTAAATCCATTATGTCGCTTTGTATTTCCGGTTCTAAATGATTTAAATCGATCTTTTCAAGCATTTATCTTGTTTTTCTGGGCAATCCCTGGCAAAATGATTCTTGTTACCACATTTAAAACAATTTTTCTCAACCTTTACTCCTTCTTGATTTGCTTTATCATTGCTTTTTGCATATACGACAGCTTCTTTTTCCCTATAATTTGGTTTGATAGATATTCTAACCTTTTCATAAATTTGAATTTGTTCTTTCATATCTGAAATGGTTTTCGCCTGATATAATACACTTTTGTTCATTCGTGAATCTTGGATACCTTGGACAAAATAATCAAGTAAACTACGATCATCTAACTTAATCTGTTTCATAATTTCCATTAGGGTGTATAAATATTCGCGAAAACTTTCATCTGCCTTCTTGCGTCGATTTCGTAAAAGTTTGTGAACTTCTGCTGTCGACAAATTTTCACCAAATTCAGAAATCAATGCGCCCTTCAAAGAATGCCAATCTTTAAGACCTGACTGACTACGAACAAATAATTTTGCGGCACCTTTCAACAATTGCTTGCCATAAATAAATTTTTGTATCGAATTCCAACCTACAGTTTCTGCGTTTTCCTCAAAATCATTTACCCAGTGTCGAACATCAAGGGAATCAGTACCACTATACACACTCAGACTATCAACGACATCTTTTAAAGTAAACACGGGATGATTGATCTGTTCGAAACCTGCTCGACCATCTTCATATTGAGATCGAATCGACTCATTATCATCATCTACGGCTTCATGGCCATAGTGCTGCCTATTCTGTAAAACAGCCTTTAACCCCGTAGTCTCTAAACTCAACTCACGTAATTTGTCACGTAATTCATTACAATTTAAAAGTTTAATTGTGTCAGCTTCCATCTTAAAGAGTCAGTGCAACAACTTTACATAAAACTATATTAATTTTTTAAAATGAATTCTTTAATCAATAAAATTTTAAAAATAATTATTAATTTTCAGCCGCTTAATTTTTATAAATATTTTAGCATTTAATGACGTAAGAATATTTAGAACATTACATAAAAAATATAAAATATTTTTAATCTTTCCTCTTCTTTACTTTTGTAAATCTTTCTTTCACACCTTCTGAACAATTTTTATTATACGTTAACTTCTATATAAAATAGTATTCTATCTTATTTTATATTAACTCCTTCTATTAATATAATATTCTCTTTTATTTTATGTTAACTGCTTCTATTAAAATAATATTCTCTTTTTTTCTTGCTTGAATAATCTTTAAATTTTCAATCTTAACCGCATTCATTTCAACTTTACTTCTTAAATTTTTTATTTGACAATCTTTCAACTTTACTTCTTTAATTTAAATTTTTATTTGACAATCTTTCAACTTTACACCTTTAATTTTATATAACAACTTTACAACTTTACTTCTTAAATTTTTTAATTGACAACTTTACTCCTTAAAATATATATAGCCGATTGTGTAAATAAAAGGCGTTGATTACACTTAACAACTATTTAAATAAACTTTATTTCATTTAAAACGAGTAATTAATATCAAAGGTTAATTTGCCACAACTGTGGTGTTGTATACTTCGCGAGGAACTAACTTCTGTTTTCTCCTTTGTTGACGACTTTCTGCCATGCCAGATTTTGCGTTAACTGCCGTCTGCTGAGGCGGTGTTGCCACAAGCACTCCCCCTCCAGTGACACAGTCACGATCATCCTGAAAAGAAACTCTGTGGTGATGGAGTTACCGGAGAAGTTGGAATGGGCTGCAATGTAAAGTTCGTGGTTCCCTGTTGAGTTACTGTTGCATTTGAATCTTCAAGATGGAATACGGGTTTCAAACGATCAGCAGAAATATTTACGTCTTTGTCTTTTATACGTATGGTGAATAAACGATCTGATATTCGCTTGACTACTTCGAAAGGTCCAGTGTAAGGCGGTTGAAGTGGATTATGCATTGCATCAGTCCTCAGAAATACATGTGAGCAGGTTTCAAGTCCTTTCAATGTGAACATTTTTCTTTTAGAGTGATGAGCAGTTGGTGCAGGTCGTAGTATTCTAAAGTGTTCTTGTAGTTTTTGAAGAAACTCTGACGAATTAATTTGCGTATTGTTTTCAGTGAAAAATTCATTAGGCAAACGCAAGTGCCCACCGTAGAGTAAGTCAGATGGTGATGCTCTAAGATCATCTTTGAATGCTGTCCTGAGACCGAGAACAACGGAAGGCAATATGTCAACCCATGAGACATTCGGGTGGCACATTAAAGATGCCTTAAACGATATGTGCCATCGTTCTACCATACCGTTTGACTGTGGGTGATAAGCTGTTGTCCGAGTTCGTTTGGCTCCAATGAGTACCGCAAGTGATTTGAAAAGGTTTGATTCAAATTGTGTACCTTGGTCGGTTGTAATGATTTTTGGACAACCAAATCTCGATACCCAAGTTGACCAAAATTCATTAGCCACGGTTTGGGCAGACATTTCTTTGAGTGGCACAGCTTCAGGCCATCTGGAAAATCGATCAATCATCGTCAGACAGTATCTGTAGCCCTGTACTAGGGGCATCACAACAATGTCTAAGTGTACATGATCGAAACGGTTATCAGGAACATCAATTTTGTTTGGCGTGAAGCGATTGTGCCGGGTGATTTTTGCTTGTTGACAATGCTGACAGTTTCGGCACCAGTTGATGATATCCTTTTTAATTCCAGGCCAGATGTATTTAACGCGTACTTGTTGTAGAGTCGCTCGGCCGCTAGGGTGAGAAAGTCCGTGAACAAAGTTGAATATCTGCTTGCGTAGTGAGTTCGGGATGTACGGTCGCACATGTGCAGTTGAAATGTCGCAATATATCGAAGAAGTATCAAAATGAATAATTTGCAGTTGCAAAGAATTTTCGCCTTCAAGTATAGTTCTCAACTCTTCGTCTTCCTCCTGAGCAGATTGGATGTCATCTGTGGAAATGTTCGTTGGCATTGATATTTCATTAAGTCTGGACAAGGCATCAGCAACGATGTTGTCAGGTCCAGAAAGGTAAACAATTTCTGTCGTAAACTGTGAAATAAAATCCAAGTTTCTTAATTGTCTGGGTGATGCTTTTTCAGGTCGTTGTGAAAATGCGTGAACTAGAGGTTTGTGGTCAGTTTTGATTATGAAATGTCGGGCCTCTAACATATGTCGAAAATATTTTATTGCCTCGTAAATTGCCAATAATTCTCTGTCATACGTGCTGTAACCTCTTTCACTTTTTGACAATTTGGAAGAGAAGAATCCCAGTGGTCTCCAGGTGCCGTTAAAATTTTGCTCTAGGACGGCTCCAATGGCTGTATCAGAAGCGTCTATTACGAGAGCCAGGTTAAGGTCAGGAGCAGGGTGTGCGAGCATGGTGGCTTCACATAAACTTCTCTTGCATGTTTCAAAAGAATTTTCAGTCACTGGTGTCCATGGTATTATTGTTTTATCGTTCTTCTTAGAGTTACCTATGAGTGCATTTAGAGGAGCTTGTAGATGGGCTGCATGAGGTATGCAACGGCGATAATAGTTTATGACACCAATAAAACGTCTCAGCTCGCAGATTGTATCTGGCCTCGGGTAGTCTTTTACTGCATCAATACGGTCTGTAGGTGGACAACAACCATTTCCATTAATAATGTAACCAAGAAATCTTACCTCAGGTACACCAAAATGACATTTGTTGACATTTATGGTCAGGCCATAGTGTCGTAGGCGTTCAAAAACTATTTGCAAGTGCTCCCGATGTTGTTCAGCTGATTGTGACATGATTAAGATGTCATCAATATAACAGAATACGAAATCTAGTCCGCGAAAAACAGAATCCATAAAACGTTGAAATGTTTGCGTGGCGTTTCTTAGTCCAAAAGGCATGTACAAAAATTCCAAAAGTCCAAAAGGTGTACATACTGCAGTTTTTTGGATGTCTTCATAAGCCATAGGTACTTGATAATATGCCCTCACAAGGTCTAGGGTGGTGAAAATAGACTTACCGTAAAGATTCTCGGAAAAGTCATGAATGTGGGCTATAGGGTACCTGTCTGGTACTGTTTGCGAATTAAGTTTCCTATAGTCACCACAAATTCGCCAACCACCTGTTTTCTTGGCGACCATGTGTATAGGACTGGCCCAAGCACTTTTAGAAGGACGACAAATACCTTGTTCTATCAGAAAGTCCATTTCGGCTTTTGCAGCTTTAAGTTTATCTCCTGATAGGCGCCGTGGGCGACCAGGAACGGGTGAACCTGTAGTTTCGATGTGATGAACGACGATTGCTTCATCAGATGATTTTCGCAGTAGGGATGTTTTTGTGATGTCCTCGAATCCCTTAAGTAGGTCTGATGTCGCAGTATTCAATGTTGAAATTCCAAAATCTTTGGTTTGTAAAATGTCACCACGGCTAGACAATTTTGTAGTGTTATCGATAAGACATCGTTGTTTGAGATCAATGAGTAAATTAAAATTGACTAGAAAATCAGCTCCAATTATGGGTGTACGAACATCAGCAATTATGAACAACCATTTAAATTCACGACGAAGTCCAAGATCAAGTTTAAAAACACAATCTCCAAACGTTTTTATATCGGTTTGGTTTGCGGCTAGAAGTTTTATAGTTGACGGCTTGACTGTTTGTTTAATCATAGATATGGGTACGACTGATACCGCTGATCCAGAGTCAATTAGAAAACGTGATTTGGTCGATTTGTCGTATAGATGTAAGCGATTCTCCAACAAGTTGTGTCCGCCGCTGTCGCCAACCATGTTGACTGACGACAGCCCTTTTAGTTTTCCGACTTGTAACGTGAACAATCGGGTTTACAATTTCGGGCTGCGTCCCCAAATTTGTGATGGAAATAACATAAACCATGTGAGTCTGCGTTTTGAGTACCTCGAGACCGGCTTCTTGACTTTGATCGATGTCGTTGATTGTGGTATTTGTTTTTACCCAATTCTTGTTGCAAACTGTCCACTTTCTCCGTTAATTCTTTAATAGCTTGACACATATCTGAAAAAGACATGCGTGGAGAAATGGCATCTACGGAAGTGGGCAATGTTGGCTGATGTTGTACCGCAGACCCAGAATTGACAGTGTTGTTGTTGGCATCAAACATTTTATCTGCTATTTTTGCTAGTTTTTCTAAGTCTTCCTCTTCCCACGCTGTTAGGAAAGGTCGCATTGTCTCTGGCATTTGTCCTAGAAATAAGGTCCGAATGATGGCTTCATTACCTTTTCCAGGTGCAAGACGCTTCATGTGTGATAGGACTGATGTTGGTTTCATGCCATTTGTTTCACCACCTTGAATGAGTCGTCGTAATTTTGATTCAGAAGATTCAGAAAATTTTGAAATTAGTCTGTCTTTAAGTGCAGAATACTTGTCGGTGTCAGGCGGTTTGGTGACAAGATCCTCCACTGACAAAAGAACGTCGTCCTCGAGTCGTACACTGACTACGTCAAATTTATCGGAATCAGAAGTAACTTCACATAAAGAAAATGATCTTTCGATTTGAGCAAACCACAAATCAGGATTTCGTTCGTTAAATTTCGGAATGTGAACTCTCTGTAGGTTAGACCGTGGGCCATCTTGTTGCTGTCCCCGAGACACTCGGAGTGAATTAAGGTCACGTTGTAGGTCTTGAACCTGTTGCAAAAGTTCATTCGTATTTGGGTCCGGCATAGTTATGCTGCTGCTTTCGAAAAATTCTGAATCCTCGCTACTGGCAGAGTCAATTTCCTTGTAACACCCTGGCTTTCGTTCTCTCAATTTTCGTGTTGAATCAACCATGAGTCACTAGAATGTTCCGCGATGTTGTTTGCATTTGAGGCAAACCGTTGAAAAATTTGAAATTGTCGAAGTCATGCACAGCTTTGCACGCAGTCGTTGTTGTGAAATTCTAAGAACGTTGTGAAATTCACCTTGTTGACTTATAAGCTGACTACGCTTTGTTGCTCTGTAGTTCATAGACGGCGTCACCAATATAGCCGATTGTGTAAATAAAAGGCGTTGATTACACTTAACAACTATTTAAATAAACTTTATTTCATTTAAAACGAGTAATTAATATCAAAGGTTAATTTGCCACAACTGTGGTGTTGTATACTTCGCGAGGAACTAACTTCTGTTTTCTCCTTTGTTGACGACTTTCTGCCATGCCAGATTTTGCGTTATCTGCCGTCTGCTGAGGCGGTGTTGCCACATATATATTTTATATAAAAAAAATATCTTCTTTGACATTTCTGCATTCATTTACCTTCACCTCAGCTCTTTGGTGTCATGTACTGCTTTGCAACTTCTTCGTTTGCTTCTTCTTATGACGTCACTAGGCCATTTTTCAACATTCGCTTTATCTTCTGTTGGATTATGACGCGTTTGTTTTGAATTTTTAAATTTAACGATCAAAAAAAATTCTGCTTCAACGTTTACTTCTTTATTTGCGTTTGCTGCTCTCAAATTCTGTATCAATTTCAAATGTTTCTGTTCGTTTCTCTGTACATACACACGCACTTTGTTTTTTTTTTATTTATTTGAGTGCTTCTCGCTCTCTAACTGTTTGTGTTTTTGCAAACGTTTTATTTTTATTTTTTTAAACCGTTCAAAATAAGGGTTATTTTTTCCGCTTGAGAGAACAGCTGACAGTTTATTTTCTCTGTTCAACGTTTCTATACACTGCCGATCAACCAAATAGACTCACAGTTTTTTTTTTAGAAAATTGAGTTTCACAAATTATTATATGAATATAAGTGGGAAAAAGTAATTTTTTATTATTCATTAATCAATTTCAAATTAAACAAAACAAAAATTAGCGTTCTAAGCTTAAAATTAAATTTTTAACATTTTTTACCCTCAAAAAGTAGTCTATTTTATCGCTCAACCGAGACTCAAGAACTTTAATTTTATTAAAACCACAAATTAATGAAAAGACAAAGTAAAAAAGTATTTTCTTATAATATTTACACGTTATTAATAATGAGTAAAGCCACCTTTATTTGAAATAACTTCAAAAATTCGGTCAGGGAGTGAGTCGTAAAGTGATTTTAAATAGTCCAAGGACACTTCGCTCCAGACGCTCAAAATGGCTGCTTTTAGTGATTCGACGCTTTCAAACTGTCTGCCAGATTGAAGTTAGGTTTTCGCGAATGAAAACGTTAAAAAAACCGTTTTTTGTTCTTTAATATTTAATTTTTATTTTAGCCGTAGCGGCAACCGGCCGCTAGACTGTAAAAATTGAGACTAAAGCTAATTGGTACAAAAGGTGCTTAATTATATGTATGTAAGAAAGAAAACATTGATTTAATATAAAGATTGATAATGTCTATTTGATTAATATTTAAAAGGGTTAAGAATAAAAAAAGTATAAAAAGTATTAAAAATAAATGCGACGATCACGGACGGCTGTCGACTGATTCCTCTGACTGCTGACAACTTACTGCCAGTTAAATGAAATGTGGGCATCATTCAACGGCGACAAAATAGGGATGCCACGCTATGCAAATTGGATAATGGCATTTTACATGTATACTAAATCTAAGGCGTTGCACCGAGCGGCAGCGCAGTGCAATTCTCCGAATTTCAGCGGGTCACAATTGCAACTATTGCAATTCTTAGGAATTGTGCCGGAAGCCAATGGGACTTGCGGGCGTTGCATCAGCAAGTTCATTAATGTGGCTTCGGCCGAGTTCGATGACATCGCTGAATTTGTAGATTGCATTTTGCCGGTTTTTGGGGGCACGTGCCGGATGTTGGCAGTGGCAGGTGTCACAAGAATATTGACATGTCTTGTGTTAACTCCTCCCCTCTTAAGTCGATTGTCCTCAATCGGTGTTAGTATGTTGGCGTTGTAACCTGTAAAAATGGACCTTTATGCAAGTTTTCAGTGGTTACTGGCGCAACATGGAATTTCTGCCTTTTCTTAGTAATACAAATAATGATAAGTGCTGCCATGACAATAAAAATTATAATTGTTATATCTGTGCTTAGACTAATTATATGTGTGTTTTCATACTTATTTAGTAATAGCTTGATATAATCATCATGTTTCAATTGTTTCAGATACAAGTTTTCAAGTTTTAAATTTTCATTTGTTGCATTTGTATTTTCTCTAATTTTAGTGATTAGGTTCGGCAAGACAAATTTGTCATATATTTTTATTCTAACATTTGAAAAAGTTGTGTTGGCAGCATTAATTAATTAATTAATTTCACAATTTTCGAATTTGATTAGGAAAGTTCCTCTAATTTTTATGTCTATTTTATTACAATTATGCGATATTTCGGAAAAGAAATTTTTGAAAATTACTATGCCAGGTAAAATTTCTATTACAACGGTGTTTGTTAGTGTTTGCATAGCGCAGTATGCCTCTTCAAAATTCAATATATTAGATAAACATTTGTCAGAAATTTTTACTAAGTTTTTCTTAAGGTTATTTTTAACATTTATATCGTAAATATTATTATCTGAATCTGCCAGAAATTCATGGGTGCCTAGTGCAATAGATTTGTTATTGGGATTAGGGATAGGTTCAAATATTATTTTTGAAAGGGTGTTCTGGGAATATTGAGGAATTTGGAGAATTATTATAATATTTCGGTCTTGCATGGCGACTGCTACCTTTACATTGGCATAACTGTCGAAGTCTGTTATTACGTCCAACTCTGTTTTTGTTAAAATTCTGTAGGGATTATACCGAGCTTGCTTGAAAAAATCATCTGTCCAATGTGGTTAATGTGGTTTCGTAAAAGATATATGTCATTGTCTATTCTGAATACATGCTCTATGAATTGTACTTCGTACTCTAACGTTTTTATCCTATTTTGCGTATCTTCTCGAAATGCGTTTATGCAATCTTGAATTATGATCTGTTGTTCATTTATGCGATTTGTAATGTTAGTAACTTATTCTGCTATGAGATTGTTAAAGTAAGTCAGACTGCCTATGTTATTTTCCATGGTCTGAGTGTTTTGATATATTTTATTAAGGGCGTCATTAATTTGTTGTTCATCGTCGCTGTCCATGGTACCTGCTATATACTTTAGTCCTTTACCTACTATATTCATCAAACCTCGTTTCGACTTGAGATGTGGGTGTAAATTTTCTATTTTTGCTTTTAGTAAAATAAAATTTGTATGTATAGTGTCTAAAAGTTCTTTATCTTCAAAAGTTATTGCTGTTAATGTGTCGATGTTACTTGAAATCAAAAAAATCGTTTCGTCGTGTGCCGTCAAATTTACAAAGTGAAGAATCTTGTCGTAGTGGTCGATTACCTTCAGTTCTTCTGTTTTGATGGGAATGTACCCATTATTATTTGATAGGTCTTGTATGTCGATCTGTTGTGCTACCGTCATGAGTATCGTCATTGTTACGGTCAATACAGTTGTAATGGTCTTCATTTTTCTAATGTCTTTGCGATTCCTAAAAGAGAGAAAAAAAAACTGAATTCTTATCATAATCTAATATTATTTTTATGAACTATTCTTCCTGACTGTGTCTTGATTGTAGTGTATTAATTCTGAGCTACAATTTCCTTCTTATATCTAGAGGATAACTTGTTTCCTAGTCTACGGTTTATCTTGACGAAAATTTCGTCCCCTTCCGAATATTGTTTCGGAGTTGATCGATTTCTATTATGGAAAGAAAGGTCTGCGGTTTGCTTATTATGTAGCTTCTTTACTATTTCTTGTCTATCGATGTCCAGCAATTTAGGATCACTACTAACTCGCCTTCCAAAAAATGTTTCTATTGGTTTCTTTCCAGTAGTAGAGTGCACAGAATTATTATATTCTTTGACAGATTTTTCTAAAAGTTCCCGAAATGATCGGTGTGTCCTTTCGCCTTGGAGACATCGCATTATTTCCTGCAAAGTTGAATGGAAACGTTCCACTTGCCCGTTGGAACAACTTGTATATGGGGGTGTTCGATATATTTCTGTACCAAATTCGTTTTCGATCATGAAATTTATTGACTCTGAATTAAAAGATTTTTCGTTATCCATTACTATTGTTTCTGGTACTAGGGTAAAAAGAATGTCCCTCAATGGTTGTCTTATATCCTCTGCTGCTTTAGATCGAATAAGCTTTGCAACAGCATATTTGGAGAATTTATCTATAGCCGTTAGAACTAATAGTTTGCCTACCAGAAATATCTCTATATGGACTATTTGTCCTGGAAATTTTGGGATGGGTGTGGCTTGTAGCTGGGGTTTGGGCGGGTGGCGCCCATATTTGTTCTCTTTACATGTGGCACATAATTTAATAACTTTTTTGATTTTATTTGCCATTCCGGGAAAATAATATTTTTCCAAAATTTGAATTCTGTTTTCTTTAGTGTTTCTATGCGCTCTATTGTGTGTCCTAACTATGAGCTCCTCTTGTTCTTGCTCACTAGTTATGTCTTCGACTGCTACTTGTGTAAATCTAATTCGATATTTATTAAAGTGCAAGGGGTACAATTCTTGTATTTTCCCCATTATGGACTCCTCTGTTTTAATGCAATTTACCACTGATGGGTTGAGATATCTTTTTAGGATTGAGACAAGAGTTGATTGAGCATACTCTGGTTCCGTAATTATGTGGCGATGATAGGTTGGGAATACTATTTTAAATTGGTAAGTAGAAACTTCGTCTCTTTTTAAGAATATCTGATTCTTAAAAGCGTTAATGGGAGCCTCAATACTGTAAATCAGATTATGAAATGAACTGTCATCTGAATTCGTTGCAATAGATAGAGTGTTAATATGTGATATCTTCGGCGGTATCCTAGATAATGCATCAGCAACAATATTTTGCTTTCCAGCTTTGTAATGCAACTCATACGAATACTCTTCCAGAGCTGCCTTCCATCTTTTCATTTTTGAATTATTATTTTTATTGCTCAGCGCATAAGTGAGCGGCTGGTGGTCAGTAAAAATTTGAACTTTGGCCTGACCATACAAGTAATTTCGGAATGAATTTAAAGCCCAAATTATGGCTAGCATCTCCTTTTCATTAGCCGCATAATGCTCTTCGGCCTTATTTAGGGTCCTTGATGTAAATGCCAGAGGTTTCGAGTCTTGAGACAGGACAGCTCCAATGGCAAAGTTGGAAGCGTCTGTAACCAGCTCAAATTTTTTATTATAGTCAGGATATGCGAGTACCACATCCCTTGAGGTAAGTGAATGTTTTATATTATTGAAAGCTTGTATTGCTTCCTGATTCAAAATTATTTTCACTTTTGATGATTTATTCTTGGAAATTCTACCTTCCTCCCCTCTTAGAAGAGTTGTTAGGGGTTTTGCTAATTTCGCATAATCCTTGATGAACTTACGGTAGTATCCTGACAAACCAAGGAAACTACGAAGATCTTTTAAGGTTACGGGTTGTGGAAAATTGGCGATTGCTTCAACTTTCGCGGGATTGCTTTTTACACCATTCGGAGTGATAACATATCCTAAAAATTCTACCTCCTTTTTGAAGAAATTACATTTGTCCAACTGAACTTTCATGTTGGCTTCTTCCAAAGTTTTAAATATTTTTTGTATATGACTAAAATGTTCTTCCTCTGTTTTGCTAAAAATAATTATATCATCAATATAGACGTAACAACATTTTCCAATGTGTTCCCGCATGATATCGTCTAGTGCACGCTGAAAGATAGATGGCGCATTTTTCAAGCCAAATGGTAAGCGTGTGAATTCATATTTGCCGTTGTTTATAGAGAACGCGGTTTTCTCTATGTCAGATTTTTGCAGTGGAATCTGGTGAAAACCACTTTTTAGATCGAGTACTGAAAAAAAATTACTATTTCCGAGTTGAGATATTACCTCTGATATTTCAGGTATTGGGTATATATCTGCAGTACTGTTTATTCCCCGCTGAATCCGCTTTTTTAGGTACGAGAGTTGTATGGCGATCTAGACGGTCTTATGATACCATCCTTTAACAGTTTTTCTACTTGAGATTCTACCTCACCTTTTAGAGATGCTGGGTAAGGGTAAAATCTTGTATACACAGGAGAATCAGTTGTAGTCCTGATTTGTCCTATGACTTTGGTCGTGTATGTAAGTTTTTCGTCAGGTTCAGAGAAGAGCCTGGGATGTGTGTTTACAATTTTTCTCATAACGTCTCTCTGTTTAAGAGATAAATTTTCTTCCTTTATATTTATTGCGTTGACGCTTTGTGAAGGAAGCTGTTTTAGGGTGACTGTGAACCCGTTTCCCAATATCATATAATTTTGGCTAGTGTAAATTATTACATTCAACGCTTTGAGCGTGTCGTTCCCTTAAATACCATCAAATGTTTTCAATGAAGGCATTAGGTAAAATTTTATCATGTCGTTGACATTAAAAAGTTTCACATATGTGTGCTCGCTGATCTTTATATCGCCAAAAATTTATCTAGCATAGAAAGGATTTTCATTCTCTATGCGTTTTTTCACAAGTTCGGGCTTAACATAATTTTTACTGGACCCCGTATCCACTAAAAATTTCAGAATTTTACCGCTCTCCGTTTTCACTTCAAAGTATGGAAGCGAAGAGCTAATCATGCTAAAAAATGAATGTCACTAGGTTCTCCGTACCAAATGTCTTCATTTTGCTCTACTGCTGTATCTATATGGAAAGTCCTTTGGTTCTTGTTCGGCTGATAGTTAGTAACCGATGGTGGTCGTTTACCTTGAAATTGGTTTCGAGGCGACCTATTCATATAATTTATCATACGCGAGTGTATACTCTGGTCAATCTCCATAGGCTCTGGCCTTGGTTGAGGTTTAGGTGGCCTTGGTGGAGCATTCATACCTTGAAATTGAAATTGCGGTGGCGGCTGTTGCCTAGCCTGCCTGCCTAATTGGTATGGTTGTGGTATATGCGCCAATTGGGGGTAAAAATCCTGGTGTTGGCCCCTTGTTGGGTAATTCCTAGGGGGGTTTGATAACTTTGCAAGGATTTCTTTGCGTGATTTGTACGAAAATCCTGGTTATCTAATTTTAGGCATAAATGAAGGGCCTGAGGTAAGTCAATAGGTTCCCTTATTCCTAGCAGCCGTGGAATGTCTCCATTCAATCCTCTTACAAAAGTATCTAATCCCTTGTCTCTGTAGGACTGAGTCATCATGTGTTGGGACTCGTTACTCATTTCAAGACATCCTAATTTGTCTAATATTAAAGAAAGATGCTTGTACACCTGCTGATAGAATTCTGCAATTGTCTTATTTCCCTGTACTATGGTGGTCATTTGATATTCCAAAGTGGAAAGATCACGTTTGTCGGCATAATGCATAGACAAACATTTGGTTATTGCTGACCAGTCGAGAGGCGTGTTGTACGACTCTAATGCCATGTCAGCGTTGCCCACAATTTTATTCCTTACTACACTGAGGATGCCATAGTATTTCGGCGTTCCTTTCAGTGTCTCGTATATATTGAGGATTCTGTCTACACTCTTTTTCCAGGAGTTGAATTCTCCCGGACGACCAGAAAATTCTTTCAAGCATTTTACCACATCTGGTATTCTGTCTAGCTCCCCTAGATTCGTTTGATGCCTCTCATCTATTACCTGATCCACTGCAGAGAATAAGCTAGCATTAGGGTTTAGCGTGTCGTGAACTACCTGTGGTCCTTGTTCCTTAACAATGCTTGATGCTATGTCTGTTATGAGAGTCTTTAGGTCGTCCATGCTTAATTGTGAATTTTAAGTTGCTCGAGGAGCAGCCTGCGAAGTCGATGCAACCGGTGCAGCCGATGCAACTGCCGAAAGGGACGAGGGACGGAGCAGGTTGTTAGGATTGGCCATTGTATTTAAATTCTAATTGTTTTCCCTCTTTTCTTGTTAAATTTTTTAAATTTCTTTCTGGCCCTATTCTTGATTTCTTCAACTAAATTGGCTAATTCCCTATTTTTGTCTGCCTCGCTGCCGTAAGAATACAATTCGGCCTGGGTGTAGTAATACTCTTCCATAAATCTTAAATAAACTTATTGATACCTTTGCGCCGCTGATGTCCTCGTTACAGTTGATTGTTGTTTAGATGTCAAAAAAATGTTGTTGAACTTGTTGCTGATTCCGAGTAGACTGCTTTGGATGCTGTGGGTTGCTGTGGATTGCCGTGGAGTGCTGTTGATTGCTGTGGAGTGCTGTTGATTGCTGTGGAGTGCTGGCTGGTACGTAATACCCTCCGTTTTGCCGAAGCTACTAAGGGGCCTTTTGCAATTCGTTCACAGGTAGTACTTGCACGGGTTTTTCGCAGTGAAAGTCAAAAAAATCACTGTCAGGAAAAGCGAAAGAAGTTTTCCCTTTCTTTCGCGTCAAATTTTCTTGTGGTAGCACGCAGTTTGCGAGGAATTTTAGTTTGATTTCTACTGCACAGTTTTTTTTTTTTTTACATGTCTTTCGCAGCTGTTTAGAAAGTAAGTTTTTATCTTTGTTCTTGTCAAAAAAGATTTATTTACTTATTGCACTGTCTTTAATTTTTTCGCTTTTATCTTTACGCTATTTTTTTCGTTATTAGCGGGTTCTTTTATTTTTTACTTTTAGCTTTACGCTATTTTTGCTCACTTTTTATAGCTTTACGCTATTTTTTTCACTTTTTTATGGCTTTACGCTATTTTTTTCCGCGCGACTCCGTTGGCTTTACGCTTTTTACGAGTCTTCGCGATTCGCTCGGGCGCCAGTTAGGTTTTCGCGAATGAAAACGTTAAAAAAAACCGTTTTTTGTTCTTTAATATTTAATTTTTATTTTAGCCGTAGCGGCAACCGGCCGCTAGACTGTCCAAATTGAGACTAAAGCTAATTGGTACAAAAGGTGCTTAATTATATACTAAATCTAAGGCGTTGCACCGAGCGGCAGCGCAGTGCAATTCTCCGAATTTCAGCGGGTCACAATTGCAACTATTGCAATTCTTAGGAATTGTGCCGGAAGCCAATGGGACTTGCGGCGTTGCATCAGCAAGTTCATTAATGTGGCTTCGGCCGAGTTCGATGACATCGCTGAATTTGTAGATTGCATTTTGCCGTTTTTTGGGGGCACGTGCCGGATGTTGGCAGTGGCAGGTGTCACAAGAATATTGACATGTCTTGTGTTAACTTTGATACACCTTATGTGTGATCCATCCCCATAAATTTTCAATTATATTGAGATCAGGAGAGTATGGAGGCCACTCCATTAACTTTACATTTTTTTCACTTATCCACTTTTTTACCACTCGAGAGGTGTGGATTGGGGCATTGTCCTGTTGAAATGTCCAGGGTAATGATCCAAAAATGTTGGTAAAATGGGGAAATGCATTTTGGAGCACTTCTTTGTATTTATTTGCATTCATCCTGGATGAAACAAATTGAATTTCAAATGTCCCATAATAGGATATGGCGCCACACACCATAATACCCCCCTCACGACTATGGTGACGGGTTAAAAAGTGTTCCTCCTTTCTTAAATCATGCAAGTAATAATTATAGCCGTCTGGTCCATCCAAATTGAAGCGTTTTTCATCAGAAAAAACAACTTGATGCCACTCCCTACTCCATGCCATGTGATTGCGGGCAAATACACATCGACTTTGCTTACGAACATCGGTATGTGGTGGTTTTTTTTTATTTTTAATCTCTTTAGATGTGTAGCTTTACGAATTACACGTCTCACGGTAGCTATACTGGCATTTACACCCAAATTTTGGCGAATTTTGACTGCAGAACATGTAGAGTTTGACGCCTCCCGAATAATCCTTCGCTCTTCGCTGGTCGTTAGTGCTTTCCTTGTCGGCTTATGCACATTTTTTCCATAACTCGATGGATTTCTGATAAAATGACTCACAACAGATTGACTTCTGCCAATCTTTTCAGCAATTTGTCTAGTTGTATGTTTACTATCATGATATGCCAATATTTTGCCTCTTTCCTCCAAAGTTAATGTTGTACCACGACCCATTTTGTTTTTAATTATTTTCAAATTGCACTAAAAGACTGTATTCAACTTTTTGTTCCAGCAGCTATTCAGAAACTAAAATTACACCCTTTGAGTCTATTCTGATGATCGCCAAAAAACCACATGTTTTTGACATTGTCAGAGCAAAACAAGAATATTTAATAACTGTAAATTTTTTGCATCCACTTCTTATCTCTATTCGTTTGTCTATTTCTTTGCTCTAGTATAAATAAAAACAATTGTGCAATAGCTTCTTGCACAAAGAAGATAATCAAAAATTAAAAAAAAATTTTTTTGAGTCGTTTGGTTGATCGGCAGTGTATTTTTATAGTATTTTCTCTTTGCTTTTGTGATCGAACACGAGTGTAGGTGTGTGTTTTGTTTAACAAACAATCAACTTTTTTTCAATTTTCATATTTTTAATTTATTAAAATGTATTCACTTTTAAACACAGTTTTTGACTTTATCCCAAATTTTGTACACTATCTCGGTTGAGCCCCCAAATTTTGTAGGGGTATTCTATTTTATAGTATGATGACTTCAATAAAACACGATTTTGGCTAATGTTTAATATTTTAATTAATGTTTATTTAATTAATGTTTGTTTAATGATGGTAAATCTTATGTCTAGGGTATGATTATATTGTAATTAAACTGGTATTAATTATTATTAGCTTATTCTAAATTTCACAACTTTAATCAACTTTAATCGGCTTTACAACTTTTAGATCAACTTTACTTTACGAGCGTTGCACAGAGACTACTCGTCTCTTTCTTTGTCCTTTAATATAAGTCTGTCTGTTCTCATCCCATTTGTCACATTGTACTATTTCTAGAGTGTTGTCCGTTCAGTTTAAATTATGGTGTTATTAGACTATATGGGCATTTCCCACATTAATATATTAAATACTCACCATATTATAATTATCATATATACTCACCTTTTACATGTACATCATACTTTACTTCACTTACCTTATAAGACACATTCATTGTACGATTGAGAGTTGACGAATAAAGAAGCAAGAGTGTGAATATCTACAGTTAGGTACCAGCGTACCTGCCCGGAGCAATTACCACCTCTTGCTCACGTCTGAGTGTTGGCACTTTGGTCCGGATGGCCATCAGATCCTGTTGCACAAACTCTGAAATGGGAAAGAAATTAAGATATTTACGTAAAAGAATGGCCGCTACAGGCCTAGAATGGTTGTAATCATATATTAACTTACCATCAGTGTTGTTTAGAACTTTGATTTTCCCATTCACCGCCCAAGGCTCGTTAATGAATACCAGGTCAAAACTTTCGTATGCAAACCTCCGGTTTCGGGCATTGAAAGCCGCCTTTGTATGGTGGAGGTTTGCCTGTAGGCATTTTAGTTGCCTTGTGGAGTGCCTATTTTTTTTGGCGGTTGGCCATTGCCGCCTTTTTGGCACGATTTGGCACCTACCTGCTTCTACCGTACTGGCACAGTGTTTGTTCCTCCTGAGACCCGTCACCCCTACTTGCGCTTTCGTAACAAAGCCATGTGAGGGGAGTGTTTTAAGAAAGTTGACATATGTGGAGGAGGGAAAGTACTTAATGGACCTGGGCACTGAAGTAGCTGCCGTTGTGATCCTTTTTGTAATTCCTTTTTTATGTATTTTGAGCAGCCAGGTTGCTCTTAAGACATGGAAGACGGTTCCACCGTCTTTCCCCCTTCCTTTGCACAGGTGTTTGTTCCTCCCTCGGATTTCTCCCTGGGGTGAACTTTCAACCTTGCCGAAACCGTAATCTATAAGGTTCCTGTTCTTGCCGATTGTCTCCGCTGAGAAAGGATCCATGGCAATTTATGAGTGCGCAATTGGGTTCTTTTTGGGCCCTGTGCATCACTCTCCAATCTTCGACCCTCAGTCCAGCGTTCTGACCCTCAACAAGAGCCAGGATCGCACGCAAACTCGTGTCTTGCTCCTCAGGGAATTGTCCCAGGAAGATTCGAGCGTTGGGTACGTTTTTCTCTTCGACTGCCCTCAACACAGCCACTTTCCAAGGTTGGAGAGAAGGCAAAATTTGGTGGAGCCATTGGCCTGTGTTGACGTCTGCACACCATACATTAAGCCACCCAGTTTGAATTGTCTGCAACTGGTTTGTAGACCAGAGGACCTCGGGTAATCGGGTGGTGTTATACCAATTTTTACTCCAGTATTAGGTTCTTTGGAGGCAAATGTCTTTTTCGCAACATTGGCGTACGTTTCGTTCGCTTTTGTGCCGACGGTCTGTTTTGCGGCCTGGCATCCATAGGATCTGACCATCTTTTTGGAGTGTTTCGGTTCAGGGTCGCTATGGTGCTATCGGAGCGGTCCCTCTTACATATTTTATTGGTAAGATTCGCCAGCTCATTTTTGCCCTGAGCCATTAGCAGCTCGGCTAACACTTTGGCTGCTTCAGGGCGTGCACCTCCAGCAATTGAAAATTTACATCCTAAAAATTTTCTGCATTTTCCGCATCCTGAATGTGATCAGCCTGTATCTGTTCCATCCTGTTTTGTGTGATGTATGAATATAAGTTATTATTTAGCACCGTCTGTTTGTTAGCACACAAGCTAGTTTCAATTTAATTGGTAATGTATATTAGAAATGTATGTTAATGTATATTATTGTAAACTTTTTAATGGAAATTAAAGTATAATATTAGTATATATGTGGGGTTCATTCTTCTTTAAATGGATTTCAATCACAAATCTCTTATTTAACGTTATAATGTTTATTAAAGTATTTAATTGAAAACTTATACTAACTTATGCTAAAAGTAAAAATATGCGCTTTACATCTTTACGCACCGAAAGCAAGATTCAGACTGTCTTTTCGTTCGTTTTTCGTCATGTCTTCTCTTTGTTCGTCAGGGTTGCAAAAGTAGGTAACTGTCCAAAATATTAAAGTCAGAGCGCATTTGCGTTAAAAGGTTTGTTCGCTACGTGTCCGTCTTCTATTTCCCACATTCGGCCATCCTGTGCTTTCCTTCGACCCGAATGAAGGGTTCCACTTCTTCATGAATTCGGCTACAGTCGTCGTGCGCCCTGGGCTTGCATGGTCTCCGACTTTTACCACCTCGTATCGGCCGTGTTCCATTTTCTTTACGATTTTGTAGGACCCGAAGAGCTTTGGTCTCAATTTCAACCCTGAACCGTACTGGGTTCGCTTAATGGCTACCAGTTCATCGATATCGTACATAGTTTCTTCTCTTCTCCGTGCATTGAACGTCTTTCGATTCTCCTGCTGAACCTTGGCTGGGCAATGTTCTCCTGCGCTTGATGGCGAATTGCCTCTCGTTCTGCATCTAAATCGTCGATTGCTGCACTCTCCAACAATTCTCGTAGTTTGGGCATGTCAGGCATCCGCATCTCCAAACCCGTCAATATTTTAAAGGGTGAGTGTCTGGTACTTCTTGGGGGTGTGCTATTTATCAGCTGCTGAGCTCGGTCTACATGCTTGTACCAGCTGCTCGGATTCTCGCTACATAATTTCGATTTCATAGCTACAACTATCTTGTGCATTCGCTCGACTAGGCCGTTGCCTCTCGGGACTCCTGTTGCTATTAACAGATGTTGAATGTCGGCGCTCTCAAATATTATTTAAAGAGATTAGACGTGAAAACCGCTCCTCTGTCGGTTATTGTACGTCTGGGATTTCCAAAGACTGCTGCCTGCTTCTTGAGCCTGTCTACCACTGCTTCTGCTTCTGTATTTTTGGTTGGATATAGCCATACAACCTTTGAAGAAGCGTCAACAACTACCAAAATGTAATTGTATGACTTGTTCGTCGTTTCCATCGGTCCTACGTGGTCGATATGATACGTTCTCAGCGGTCTGTCTTCTTTGTTTATTGGATTCAGAAATCCTTCCTTCTTTCCGGTTTTTGTCTCGTTCACGATGCATTCGATACAGCTTCTGACGATTTTCACTACCTTCGAGCTCAATTGTGGAACAAGAAACGATTTCTCGACAGCATCTTGAGCTTTAACGGAAAAATGCCCTTGATTGTGAGCCATCTTAATTATCTCCTCCTCCATAAGCGTTGGTACCACTATAAGTTCCTTGGTGGGATCCTTGTAGAGTACGTCGTTTTTACGTAGAAGTCTTCGTAGTCGTTATTCTCCAATACTTTACGAACTGCTCGAATCCAATCGTCGTTCTGTTGTGCTTGCTTCAGCCGATGATTAAGCGAATCTTCCATCATCAAGCATGATACTCGGCTGAGGGCGTCAACATGTCGCATTTTTGCACCATTCCTATGTTCGATTTCGTAATCGAAATCTTGCAGGAATATCGTCCAGCGAGATACTCTTAGTGGAACATCTCGTTTCTTCATTGTCATAGCAAATGCGTTGCAGTCGGTAACAATCTTAAACTTTGTACCCAACAAGTACACGCGCCACTTCTTAAGTGATTCTACAATCGCCAATACTTCTAGCTCGTACGAATGGTATCGCTCTTCCGCTGGTTTAGTCTTGCGACTCATGTATTGCACCGGGTGAAACTCCTGGTCATCTGGGTCCTTTTGTAGAAGTACAGCTCCATATCCATACATGCAAGCATCAGTATGTACCTCCGTTACTGCTTTCGGGTCGTACAGCTTCAAAATCGGTGCACTCGTCAATGCTGCTTTCAACTGCTGAAATGCTGCTAACTGCTCCTCATGAACCTCGAACAGTTTGTCCTTTCTTAGCAAATCGGAGAGGGGCAATTATGGCATATCCCTCAACAAATCGTCTGAAGTACGACGTCAGTCCCAAAAAACGTTGCATCGCTTTCCGATCATGTGGCAATGGGAAATTCTTGATAGCACTTGTCTTTGCTTCCGAAGGTTTTATTGTACCATTTTCAATAATGTACCCGAGGAACTCAACCTTCCCCATTAAAAACTGGCACTTAGTCCACTTGATCGTCTTGCCATTTGCTGCTGCTGTCTGCAATACGAGCTTCAACTTCTGGATACCTTCGATATCATCCTTGGAGGGAATTATCAGGTCGTCCATATACGCTACCACCGTTCCATTCTGTATCAATTCTTTCAACACTGCCAGAACATATCTCGAGAACACAGCAGGTGAATTTGATATCCCAAACGGCACATACAAAAATTCGTACTGCCCATTATGAGTAACGAACGAAGTATACTTTCTGGATTCCGCCTCCACCGGTACATGGAAAAATCCGTTCTTCAAATCGAGCGTTGTGAATACTCTAGCTCCTTGCAGCTGCTCAAAACTGTCATCCATCAATTGCATCGGGAAATTGTCTCTCACAATCTTCTCGTTTAACTGTCGATAATCGCAGCACAATCGTCTGCCTCCATCCTTTTTGGAAACAAGCTCCACTGGTGGCTCGTGACTCTTGACTGGTTTGTATGCAGCTATCATTACTTTTATAGCCTCTGCATGCGCTTTAGTCAGCTGTGACAAATCCACGTCGCGTTCAGGTGACTCTTTCACACCCGCAACAAGGCATAACTCTCCGAATTCTGTAACTAAGTCAGCAACTCGACTTTCTTCTTCAGCAGCTACAATAGTGCGCTCGCTCACGCACTTGTTGCTTAAGTCTCCATAGCCTTACACATCTCCAAATGCTCACGCGGCTTCGTAGCTACAACAGTGCGCCCGCTCACGCTCTCGCTACACTCCTTCACCAACGACTTTTGCACCTTACGGCCTCTGCTCTCAGTCTTTTGCACCTCCTTGTGCTCACTTGAAACGTTAGCCTCAACAATCAACTCCTTAGCTTCAGCTGCAAGCTCTCCAGCGTCAGCACTAAATGAGCCGTTTCCGCTATGGTTACCAACTAACTGCTGCATCTTATCAACTGTTTCAACTTGTTTTTTTACTCGTGCCTCTTTCTTTCTAAAGTCAACACCCTCTTCTGTCACAATTAAGTCAACATCCTTCAAAACGCTGTTTCCGATTACTAACGCATACTTCAAATCACGTTCTCTGGTAATATGGAAAGTGATATTTAACATTATGCCATCCACTTCGATATGGATGGAGAAGCTACCCATTGTTTTAAGCTCGCTGTCTCCAATTCCGACAAGGCATATTCTCTCTCTGGTTAGGTTAACGCCAAGCTTCAGCATTATTAACGTATCGTACCGTATCAAGCATACGTCTGCGCCTGTATCTACTAATGCTGAAATATAGGTTCCGTTGAAACAAATGTCCTTGAATAACAGACTGCTCTCCTTTTGGTTTTCATCATATTTGCACTCTTTTCGTTTTTGATCACCTTGCCAACTCCTGTGCACTCCGATGCACGATGTCCCTCAATACCACACTTGAAACATTTCAACTTGTTACGTGGACAATTCTGCGCGAAATGGGAAACATCTCCGCAATTGTAACATTTCTTCTGTGTGCTGCTTGAACTCGTCGAACCTTTGTTTAAAGACATTGGCAGCGTTTTGTTCACGTTCACAAATTGCGACTTTAAAATCGGAGTCCGGATCTTCTCATAAACTTTTATCTGCCCCTTAAGATCCTTTATCGTCTGGGCCTGGTACAGATTAGCTTTGTTGGCCTTTGTGTCTGGAATCCCTTCGATGAAATATTCGATCAGGCTGATGTCCAAATTTATTGGTTTTCCAATTTCCATTAGGCTGTAGACATATTCCATGAAATCTTCCCCTTGACGTTTGCGCCGGTTACGTAATGCACGATGAGCTTCCACTGCTGATATAATTACTCCAAACTCATTTTTCAGTGCTTCTTTCAGCAAGCTCCAGCTGGTTATACCACGTTGACTACATATAAGCATTTTTGCTGCACCTTTGAGAAGTTGCTTCGCGTAAATGAATTTGCGTAGCTCATTCCAACGCACAGCTTCTGCATTCTCCTCGAAGTCTTCCAGCCATTCTTTGGTACTTGGCTGACCTGAGTCCGGAAACGAGGTTAAAGAATCTTCAATATCACGCAGGGTGAATACTGATCGTTCCGCAATGCACCTATTCACGATCGCCCTTCGTCGGCTTGCTGCATCATCATAATCGCTGTCGTCGTTTTCGTCTACATTCAGGCCGAAGTGTTCCATTAGTCGATCCTGTAATGTCGATTTCCGTCCAGTCGTCGCTAATCCCAAACCTTCCAATTTTTCTCTCAGTCCAGCAACGTTCAAAGCTAAAATTTCGTCACAGTTAATGGTCTTACAAATCGGTTTATTTATTTAAAACAAATTATAAATCAAATCAAAATTCGTAAATCAATTATTTACTTTTTAATCAATTCATTAACTTATTTAAGTTTTCGCTCAAAATTTTACTTAAAATTTCATTTGCTTTTTAGCCTTATTAAACTCAAGTAAACATATGTTTTAACCCATAAAATTAAATTATTTCTTGCTCCGCAAAATATAGAAAAAATACTTTTACTCGTAAAACAACTCGGGTTTTTCTTTCTTCTTTCCTGTTTTGTTCGTAAAACTCTGTTACAATTCTTCTTTACTTTCTTGTTTACTTTACTTTTATACTTCTTTTACTCAAAATAATATTTCTTCAAAATTCACTCAACTCTATTCAGCAATAGTACATAAGAAAATATTGAGTTACTTATCTCCAACACCGCAAGCAGCTTCAGCAACAGCTATTCAATCCCTCGCAGCCGTCAAATTTTGCAAACGCAATTCTTCTTTGCCGTTTTCGTTACGTGCTCTCCCTCGCCGCAGTCAATTGTCGCAAACACAAAACATCTTCGCCATTTTCTTTACTAGCGCGTTCCCTCGCCGCAGTCAGTTTTTGCAAACACTTTGCTTCTTCGCCGTTTGATCTCTCTCTCGCCACTACAGGTTACTACACACCACGGTTGCCACTCAAAATTTTTTTTCGGGATCAAAATTCATCAAAAAAAGGACCAAAATAAAAAAAGAGGACCAATTTGTTTCCTATTTTATTGGCATACCAGCAATGCTTACAATATTATTTAACAAAACATTTATTTAACAAAACATACGTAAAAATGAAATGTAAAGATTTCTAAACAAAAACAAAAAGTGCTTCAATTCAATTTGCACATACATACATAAAATTCAATTTGCACATACATACGAGTACATAGTATATACAATTTATACACATATATAGATATATTTATTTGCGTATATAAATGTATATAATACATACATGACTAGTATTAGGTTTTTTCAACAACTAAAATGTAATGGTGATTCTATTCTAAGCCCAGCCTATGTCTTTTACTGACCAAACATAATGAGGCCCTGATATTTTCGCACAAAGTTCTTTGGACAGCATTATATTATTGATTGAACTGAACTCTAATTTATTCCTTAATTTAGTTCAAAAAATTTACGTTCTGCTGCCGCCGAACTATGTGGAAGGCTCATTAAGTCATATATAAAATCAGTCAATTCTTGAAAACATTTCTCATCCATACCATTTTTATATAAACTAACTTTTTCCCAAAATACGCAAACGTCCATATCAGGTTTAAGATTACTATTTAAAAGTCTTAAGAGTTTCCATTGTGTTATAATAATATCTATATCACATTTAATTAAATGAGAAAGATTGCTTACTAAAGGCATTATTGACGTTTCTGTGTCTGATAAAACTTTGTTGGGAGTAATTATGCATAAATTTTTTAAATCAGTTCCTCCAAAGTCAAACCGTTGCAGAATTTGTTTCAAAAATTCAACGTAAATGTTTAAAATATTTGTTTTAATTGTGATTCGTTGCGAATCCGTAAAGTGATCGCTTTCAAGAAAGTTTTCTGTTCTACTTCCTATAAAAATATTTTTCGCTTGAAGATACTTCGTTTTGTCGTGTATATCAAAATTTTCCAGACAATCAATATTTATTACAAAATCGTTATGCATAAAATTACTCAAAAGGTAAGCGAACTTTTTCAGATTGGAACTCTTTATTCAGGTTATTAATTATTTTCAATACGTAGGCCAAAAACAACATGTAAACTTTTAATTCCGGATCAACCATTGAATGCGCTAATTCAAATGCACTAATGCCACTTACTTCAAGACACGAGGATAAAAAATATAGCCGAAGCGCTTCCCACTGTTCATTAATGCGTGCAATCACAGTTTCCAGAGCGAGCCAACGAGTAAAAGAAATTCCAAGTATTTTGTGTGGTTTTACGCCACAATAATCCTGGAATTCCTTGAACTCGTTGATTCGCTTTGGGCTGTGTGAGAAAAATTTGTATATATTCCTACACAACTTTTCAATTTTCGCTGGTAGCTGTTTGCAGGCGTAGCTGGAACACAAATGTAGCGAGTGGCAAGTGCATTTGATGTAAAATATATTAGTATCATTTTTTAATTTCGTTTTCAGCCCAATAAATTCGCCGGCCATCGTATTGGCTCCGTCAGTTGCTAGCCCTATCAAATTACTTAGAGGCACACTGTGCTTTTCAAAACATGTCTTAATTGTTTGGTATATTGTGTCAGAATCGCTTTTGCTAAGTTCAATTAGTGATAAAAATCTGTCACGAATGGTATTCGATAACTTGTCAAAATACCTTACCACCAGAACCAGGCATTTTTTTGTTATAAGTCCGTGGTTTCGTCCACAATCAAAGAGAATTTACACGTTTTGAGATCCGATACTATTCTCTTCATTGCTTCGATTGGGTCGATTTTGTTCTGCCGCAGCGTAAAGACTGAGCTATTTTTGAGTCTGGACAACACACGGATAGCAAATTTGGCAAGTAATCCATAAGGATAAATGGAAGATTATGTGCCATTATAAACATCACTAAACTGAATTCTGCGTTTCGGATCTGCTTTTCTAAAGTATCATTTTGTTCTTTGAGAAAAGAATCTAGCTTCACTTGACTCTTTTTCTTGGTCACATTTTGAACATGGCTTGGTTGCTCTGTGTGTCGTTTTAGCTTCCCTATGTGGTTCACCATGGACTTTTCGCAAGCAATGCAGTATGCGCTCCCATTTTGCTCTTTGAGCCAATTAAATTGACTTAGCCATTCTTTCCGAAATTTCCGTCCTGAATCCTTTTTTCCGTCAGCTGTGTCACTAAATATAGAATAGGTAATCAATTATATGATCGTTCCATCGTACGTATGTATGTAAGTATTTATTACCTTTCACTGCCATCGCTTTCGACTGACTGCGTGTGATCCCCTTCTTCAGCAAGCTCCGCCTTCTTTATCAAAAACCTGAAACAACATATCATATCAATGCAAAAATTGAATTTTCTTATCTATTCAAATGATTCTTTAACTTACTTGTCCATGGTAGATTATTGTTTAGTTTTACTTTTACACAAACATTTATAATAAAATATTTTTTCAATTTGTCAATTTGTAATGATTTGTAAACAAAAATAACAATTGACCAGTGTTGCCAATTTGGCTTTTTCCCCACTAGATTTAGCATTTTTTTTAAAGGTGTTTAGCGGGAAAAAATTTAATTTAACTTTAAGGTTTTTTTCTGGCTTTTTTAGATAATTTCCTTATTTCTTTTGTAATTAATATTGGCGAACCCTATTGAAATTGGTCGAAATCGGATTATATTTGGACCAAGTCCCGATAGAAGGGTACCCCACAATTTTCACTTAAAACCCAATAAAACTCACAAAATATACATAATAAAATTTGGTTTGTGAACATGTTTCGCATCCTAACAGAAGTGCTCTCAGTTTGAACAAAATCAGTCGATGTTTGGATCAAGTCCCCATAGAAGGGTGCCCCAAAAAATTTCACTTAGATTTTCATAAAACTTACAAAATATACATCCTCTGCTTCAAATTTGGTGTATGAACTTTTTCTGAATTCCCAAATGTGTGGGTTAAGTTTCAAAGAAATCGGTACATTCTTGGACCAAGGGCCCATAGAACGGAATCCAAAAATTTTGAAAGGAATGTAGTATTTAAATGGGAAACTATTTATTTCATCAATACTAGTGTAGGTAGTGTAGTCATAAAGTCGGGTGCGCTCGACTTTAACTTTTTCTCTTGTTTTTTATTGTTTTTATTTAATTATTCCGACATCCATTTAAATTTAATTTATATTTAGATACGGTTTAAATAGGAGCGAAGAATGCTGTTTTCAATATAAAGCTCCACAAAAATATCTTAAAATTATTGGATCTAACGAATGTTACGATAACAGTAACAAGGACGATGATGGCGATTGCAATTTTTAAAGTTTTCGCTCCCATTCATAAAACAGTTTTAATGACTGTTAAAGAAAACTCTATATTAAATAAAAATAAATTTGTATTACTTTTTTTTGTTCTTGAAAAACAGTTTTTTTATATTTTTTTGGCTTTTTTTTTAATTTAGCTTTCTTCATGAGAAAATTTTGGCAACACTGCAATTGACTGACAGGTAGTATTGCTATTTGATTTACTAGTGTGGGTTGGTAACAATCGATGATTATCCAGTGTTGTCATTGAATAAATTTTTTCACTTTATGTGAACAGTTTCATTTTCGTAAATACATGTTTACAGGCGTGATGAAACACTAATCGTAAACATTTTCATAAAAGGGACCAAATCAGAAAATAATGGACCAGCGGACCAAACGTTAAAAAAAGGACCATTTTTGGTCCAATTGGCCCAAAATGGCAACCGTGCTACACACTGTCTCTGCACAGTCGATGCAGTCCAGCTCTCACTCGTTGCGACAATGTGCGCACTACGCTCTGCCTCTTGCAGCCAGCGTCGTCACACACACACACACACTCAATAGATCTGTTCGTCGGCTCTACGTTAACTACCTCTGTGCAGTCGATATAGCTATGCTCTCTCACTTCGCGGCAGCGCTCTCTCTGCTTGCTTTTAAATGTTAGGCTATTGGCGTCGTCTCGCTGCCTACTGTTATGAAACGCATTTCCAAGTGATAACTAACACTTTTCCGCAACTTTTTGCCACTGTTCGAATTGTTTTTTAGGCGACTATAGTTTTATTGAACTTTCATAGCACTTTTCGAGCGTTTATTGTTTTTGATTTGATTATCAGAATTTGCTACACTTTGCGGCACTTCAATTCAATATTATGGACATTTTATCCCACTTCTGACACCATTTTGTGGGGTTCGTTCTTCTTTAAATGGATTTCAATCACAAATCTCTTATTTAACGTTTTAATGTTTATTCAAGTATTTAATTGGAAACTTATACTAACTTATGCTAAAATTAAAAATATGCGCTTTACATCTTTACGCGGCGAGAGCAAGATTCAGACCAAGAATGATAAAATAGAAGATTTCGCCATGCGCAGGTCCGCTATTCCTCTCTCGACAAAAACTCAGCACAGCCAATTGGCTGTGACGTAAGGTAGCACTTACAAATATTTTGTGATATGAAAAATGCATGCGCAAATGCAATAATTTGTATATTAAAAGCTTTTTAATTATTTTGAATTATATATAAGTTTACAAATGCACTTGCAAGTAAACGAGTACAAATGATTGAAAAACTCGTTCGATAAAAAGTACTTAAGCAGCGGATTAAACTAAATTTTATGTACCAAGAAAGAAAAAGTGAATTTGTGTAGTGATTTAATAAATGTAAATATATTAATATTATATAAATATACATATATTTAATAAATATAAACATATTAGAATTTCATTTCCCATAATTATTGCATTTTATATTCTCATTATCGCAAGAAAAAAGGAAATAAGAACTTTCACGGCACAAATTTAACTAACAAATTTTTGAATAGAACAAAAAGTTTAATGCCAAATCAATTGAAATATATTTGTTGGAATTAAAGAAAAAACACACAACACAACAGAGTATTTACCATGATATTTTATTTCGAAGTATTCAAATACGCGGTCAGAGAGAGACTGACTAGAATGTACAAAAACATACAAAAGGATAGAACGTAAAATAAAATTCAAGACAGTGTTACAAAGAAAAAAGGGTTGCCAATATATTCTAGTAATTGTGTTGCCATACTTTTCACACTCCTTCTCAACGCAATTACGTTAATTGATTTAACACAAAAATACAAACATTATTTTTTAGATATTTAAGCCCATAGATTCAACAAATTTATAATGCTTTACTCTACATAAGTTTTTAGTTAAAATATCAGTGGTGTGCATATCTCGTACATGGTGGTATTTGATCGCAATATGTTTGCTCCTAGAATGATACGTCGGATTTTTAACAAGACATTGTGCGCTCTGGTTGTCGTTGTAAATTGTCAGTGGGCCATTATATGGAAATTAGAGTTCTGCCAACACCTTTCGAACACCAGATGCTTCCGTTGCTGCTGTTGATATTGCTACATATTCCGCCTCTGTTGAACTGAGAGACACAACATTCTGCTTCTTAGCGGTCCAAGCAAAAACACAATTTGCAACCACAAAAACGTAGCCAGAAAATGATTTTCTGTCGCTAGTATCTCCAGCCCAATCAGCGTCTGCAAAGCATTCAATTGGTTAACCAGTTTTCTTATAGCATAGCTTATAATCTGCAGTTTTCTTTAAATATCGGAGAATATGCTTATAGGCAGCTTCATGTTCAGAATGGGGATCGCAATTCATCTGAGACAACTTCGTAACAGATAAAAGTATGTCAGGACGTGTAGACAAGGCCAAGTACATGAGAGTCCCAATCGCTGACTGATAGTTTGTCTGATCTATTCTTCTGCAATTAACGTCATCGCATTTTACTTGGAATCCTGGATCTAATGGCGTGGAAACCTCTTTACATTCAGACATACCGTATTGCTGAAGTACATCTAATACATACTGCTTCTGTGAAATTGTTATTGGCCCAAGATCGCCTTCACGGTTGAATTCCATACCAAGGAAATAGGACAGTTCACCTCCATCTACCAGGTCAAATTCATTCGCAAGTGATTTCTTTATTTCGCCTAACTCGGATAACGATGTCCTTCCGACGATCAAGTCGTCAACGTAGACTACAATAATGTCGTAAATCCCATTATGCTGCCTCACGTATATACAGGGTTCACTAATGCATGGAAAGAACCCAAATTTCTTTAAAACTTCATTCAACTTGGAGTTCCACTCGCGGCCACTCTGCTTGAGGCCATATAGGGATTTTTTAAGTCGGAGTACCTTCTCCGGATTTTCTCTATCTTTAAAATGGGGTGGCTGCTTCATAAATACCGTGTCGTGTAAGTCACCGTTGAGATACGCGGAGGAAATATCTAATTAGTGTAGATAAATGCCATATTCTACCGCCAAGCCAATTACCAGTCTTATATTAGCGTAGCGAACTACTGGAGAAAATGTCTCGCTGTAATTGACACCGTAACGCTGAGAGCAACCTTTTGCAACAAGTCGAGACTTTTATTTATGTATGCCACCTTCCTTGTTCTTCTTCACGGCATAAACCCATTTGCAGCCAATGGCGACTTGACCTTGAGGTAAATCTGCTAGCTCCCAAGTACCATTTTTAATAAGGGAGTCATATTCAATATTCATGGATTTATCCCACTCATCGGCGTATGGTCCGCTTAGAGCCTCTTCAACATTCTCAGGGGTTTCAATATCGCACTTACCCATTGCATGCAGTTCGTTGAACAATTTTTTCGGCCGTCCTCGGGATCCATGGCGCAAAAGTCTTGGTCTTCCAGGTCCAATTCTAACAACTCGTTGGTCTGCTTCTTGCTGATGAACATTTTCTCTAAATTGATCTTGTTGTTCTGGAATGTCACTATCGTTGCTTGTAGATACATCATTTCCTCCTTCTTGACGAATACCATCTTGAGAACCATTTGTCTATTCTGCGCGTTCAGGTTCGCTGGGCATAGTTTCATCATCTGCTCCTTCTCGATAAGCACCAGTTTCGTCCATTACGTTTTCAGAATTTGCAGAATTATAATCATATATAAAAACATCATTGTTGTTGTCGCATTCGTCATGAGCATCAAAGGTATTTTCTAAAAATATGACATCTCTAGCTACAATTACTTTGCGGTTTATTGAATTGTAAAGTCTATATGCCTTGCTTTCTTCGCTATACCCAATCATAATACATTCAGTACCTTTGGGTGCAAATTTGTTTTTCGATGTCTTGTCGAGTACTATTGCCTTACAACCAAATATTTTGAAGTGACTTACAGCTGGCTTAAATCCGTTCCACATTTCAAATGGTGTTCTATCCCGCAAAATCTTTGTTGTTGTTCGATTTCTGATGTACGCTGACGTTCTTACTGCCTCGGCCCAAAATGATTCAGATAACCCGGAGTGTAAGATCATTGTTCTTGCCATCTCGACCAACGTACGGTTAGCTCTTTCGGCAACACCATTTTGTTGTGGCGTATACGGAACAGTTAATTGTCTTTTTATGCCGTTTAATCGCAAAAAATCATCAAAGTCTTTGTTCACATACTCGCGGCCATTATCAGTTCTCAAGCATTTTATTTTCCTACCCGTTTGTTTTTCGACTTCTGCTTTATAGTCCTTAAATGCTTTAAATACTCCGTCTTTGGATTTCAAACAATATACGGTAACATATCGGGAGTAATCGTCAATGAAAGTCGCGAAATATCGTGAACCGCCGTATGACACTTTATTTACCGGACCGCACACGTCACTGTGAACAATTTGCAAGAGTTCATTTGAACGATTATCCGAGGTTTGAGGAAACGGTTTTACATGTATTTTTTCCTTCGCGCACGTAGCACACTCTAAACAATTTGGCATGTTCTTTATTTTCATGCCTCGCACAGTTTCTTTATTAATTAAATCTTTCAAACAATTAAAGTTTAAATGCCCGAATCTATTATGCCACTTTATGGCCTCTTCGTTAGGTTTCGACACACTGTAACATTTTTTCAAATCATTTTCCTTGTATGCTTTCAAAAGGCATTTGTTTTATTTATTTATTATCTTTACACAATTGTCCTTGAAAAATACACTGCTTTGTAAGTTGTCTCTTGCTTCAATAGCAACAACAAAGTTCTCGAAACTTCTTGGTAGACTTGACAACAAAATAATAACGCATATTTCGTGAACCAAGTCGATCTCAACCTCATTTAAACTTTCCATTGTGTTTAGAAACTCATTAATGTGATCCACAATTTTACCACCTTCTGGCATTCGCATGTACAACAGTTTGACTGTCCAAGTACTAAAGTCAGAGTTGCGCATTTGCGTTAATAGGTTTGTTCGCTACGTATCCGTCTTCTATTTCCCACATATATAAACGTATATAAATAGTGTAAAACAATATTATTTATTGCATATTAGTGTGTATTATAATATACAGTGGTTCACAGCTTATTTGAACCAGCATCTGGTCTGAAGTTTCAATTAGTGTAACTTCTGAACGAAACAACATATCAACAAAATTTAAATGCAGTTTCTTTACATTAACCCTTAAAATTAACAAATTAAATTTATTCAGTTCAAAGCACATGTTTTTTAGATCTTATATCCTAATAACTAAAAATAGTGGTACAAAAAAGGTCACAGCTTATTTCAACCAGCTAAACAAATTAATTTTTTTTTTAAATAGTGGAATATTTTGTAGACATTAATACTTAGTGTGTCCTCCTTTTTGATCGATAACCGCTGTTTGGCATGGATTTAACTAGCTTTCGAGTTGCTTGGGGTGTGATTTTAGCCCATTCCTCCTTCAAAGCATATTTGAGGTCATTTTTGTTCGAAATCTGGTGATTACGAACGTTTTGATCTAAAATCGCCCATAAATTTTCAATCACATTGAGATCCGGTGATTGTGCCGGTGGTGTCATTAAGTGAGGGCAATTCCAAATGAGCCAAGATTAAACAATGCCCGACTTATGTTTTGGGTCGTTATCTTGATAGAACCGAAAATCCCACCGTATTCCGAGCTTCTCAGCACTTTGCAGCAAATTACTTTTCAGTAAGTTGAGGTAGATATTTTTATCCATTGTAGTCTCTATAAATTCCAAATTTCCTACACCATTGGCTGCCATACAGGCCCAAACCATGATACTTCCACCGCCATGTTTGACTGTCGCTTTCAAATTCTGGTTCTGCAGCTCGGTATTTGGCTTGCGCCAGACATACGACTGCCCGTCGGAGCATAAAATATTGAATTTGGACTCATCGGCGAATATGACACTGTCCCAGAAGCTTTGGTCTTTATTAATATGCTCCTTCGCAAATATAAGTCGGTTTTTTTGGTTTTTAGTATTAATGAAGGGTTTCTTGCGTGCTACTCTACCATGAAAATCATGGTTTCGAAGAACTCGGCGGATGGTTTCTGCACTACAAGACTTACCCAATTCATTTTTGACTTCAATGGCCAGTTTAGGTGCTGAAAGCTTTGGGTTTTCTCTTATTTTTCTAATAATAAAGCGCTCGTCCGTTGAATTAAATATTTTATTAGGGGCTTTTCTGCCTTTATTATGGACTCGATTTTCGTGTACAAAACGTGATATTCCGCCGCGAATAATTATTTTTGAAATGGCTGAGGACCAACTCTCGCTGCTCGATTGTTGTACGTCGACCCATTGTCACAAATATCGGTAATGATCTGGTTGAATGATGAAATTACACTAAAATCTGCTCTAAATGATTGAGAGTACATTGCCGACAATGAGTAGACTTGAAAAAAGTACCGCTATTCGAACGGTAGTTTCACAAAAACAAAATTGACTTCGCTGGTTGAAATAAGCTGTGAGGTAAATTTATGCGACGTGATTGCTTACCATTCTCAGAGATCAGGGAAAAATAATTTTGAACTTTTTTCTTTTACACATTATGTTAGGACTGTTCTATCAACAATTCGGCATATAAATTTTATAGATATTTTATTTAGTTTAGAAGATATAATCGGTTTAATATTAAAATGGGTGCTGGCTGAAATAAGCTGTGAACCACTGTAAGTTAAAGGCTTCGGGATTCGGTCCTGCAAAAAATATATTTTTGAGTGTCTCAACACTAATAAAACACTAAAGGATTAAAATGTTAAACCAATTATATTTTGAGGAGCATTCCACTGCACTGCCAAATTAAATCTAAAAGTAAAATATAATTCAAACTGTGGAGTATGAAACTATTTTTTTTGGGGTTCCAAAATTATCTAATTTATTTATTTTTATTTATATATTTGTTTCAATGTTATTAGGAATTTTTATATAAATATAATAACTTCCCGATTCATCCGTGTTCACTACTCAACGTATACTAACTGGCGTGTAGGCGCCAAAAAGAATATATGGCGTGCCAATACTGACAGCGTTTGCGGCTCTCTGATCAGGCTGGTGAAATTGCACGATGGAAATTGTACAAGTTAAACAAGTTTGGTTTAACCTTGTTAATATTATTGATAGCGATGTTACTCGCCTAGCATTTACTTTACAAGTGAGTCTTTTTTGTTAACTAAACTAAACCGAAGACCAAGCAAAAACCAATAGTAGGCTTAACTGTGAATATAGCACCAAACACTGCTGACCGTACCGCAACACAATAGGTATATACTCGTATATGTTACGGTGCTGCTATAAAACCCAGCAGAAGCTTTGAGTGGCTTTTTTAGCCGCACAATTCTTGCTAAATTAGCTGCTATGTTAACTTACACAAACTTAAACCTAAGCTCGGGGCAGTCCCGTGGACCCGCAAGATCTTCCCACGTTGTACCTGTAGCGTGCAGGAATGTGCTGAGTTAGTGGTTGGCAGATATTCGCATGTGCATACTTGTATATTTGCAGGGCGGCGCATGTGCAGTGTTAGCCCCATGAACAGCAAATGTTCCTTCTAAGCTTCAACTGTTACTCAGGATTTATTGCCCAGCATCCAGGATTGATATAAACTGGGTTGTATATTGTAGTGTTTGCATGCAAGATATAAACTTGACTAACTTTATTGTAATGAGTAGATAAACGAACAACTAGTGACAAGTAGGTATGTTAGCATTACAATGTATTAATGAGAGAGAATTTCAATAGCGCAAGATAACTGACAAGAGATTTTATAGTGTAAATAATACAATTATTTACTCAAATATAAGTTAACGCAGTCAGAAGGACTGCGATTAAAAACATATTTTAGCCGCAGCAAACAGCGGCATACTTACATATACTTTATCTGCAAGGATATGAATCAAATACAAAATCGGAATAACACTTAGATTTATTACACTTAAATAAATTATATGTCTTTACAACTCGAGGTCCTCCTTAAGACTAACTCTATTCATAACTTATAAATTCTAAGCTGGGCCTAAAACTGACTGCGTCAGCATTCCCTGGCCGCGGTACCGTTCCCACGCTGCAGCGGTATTGCACCGAATACGCGTGGAAGCATTCAGACGCTACGTCAGCAGATTCGCTGCATTTACCTATGCTGCGCTCATGCTTGCTTGGGGAAAGGTGTGAAGACAGGGGTGGATATGGGCGTGTTAACTCCTCCCTCCTTAAATGTCTGCGTCCCGCAGATCGACATGGGTCACCGCAGGAACTTCGTTGGTTTTTTTCGGAGATGATTCGCCTTGCTTCATTGTTGTCCTTTGATGCATGCCAGGGATTCTAATGTTCACAGTTATTCGTTTCCAGATTATATAGCAGGCCGTGGCTAGGGTGAGTAACATTGCAGCTTCTATCGCAACATGGAATTTGTCACCGAGCTTGCTGAGACGATTGATATTTTCAAGGCTAAGGTCATGAACATACTCCAGGTTTAATTTAAGGCCCTCATTGATTATGTTGCTCAGCACCGATGGCAAGGCTTGAAGGCTTCTAGTCTCCGTGCTGGCGAAAGGTCGATTGCCAATTTGCACTGTTTCATTGTTGAGCTGTATGAGGAAGGAGCCGTCTAGGCGTCTTGATTCTTTTCCGCCACAGACGGTTCCATTGAAGTTTGTTAGAAAACTTGTGTTTCTTTATAACTTCTTGCGTGGCGTTAAAGATTTTCCTGTTAATGGAAAGCTGGTTATTGTTGTTGTCGACCAATTGATTTTAGTTACGCAGAGCACAATCCCAATCAGTGGGGTCAGGGGATCCTGCTACCCATTTCCACCCGATCCAATCCAATTTATAGAGCGAGGTTTTCTCGATTTGGTACCCTGCAATTCGTAGAGACGCATTTTCATCTGGCTGAGATGAAGTTGATGATCGTCTTCATCGGAGTTGCGTCAAGCTCGCGTTGCACTACACCCGTCAGTTCCAAAATTATTTCGTCGAATTGAGTGAGGTCTATGGTATGTAACAGCTTGAAGTGACCATTGATTATCCATCCACTTCCATGTTCGATTGTCACCAGCGGATATTTGTAGTTGAAACCATTGACCCCGGAAGCGCAGTGAATTATAAGCCTGCGACGACCCATTAGTCCGAGGACCGCCCACCGTATGCGGATGAGTTATCTGGTTGAGGCTCGATCGGAAGCAACGAAACCTTGGAAATTGGGCGCTTGAGAACAGTGACAACCCGGATTTGCCCGTCTTCTCCTGGAGAAGTCTCGACGATTCGACCCAAGGCCCATTGAGTTGTGGGCAAATGTTCATCGCGGAGTAGGACCAGTCGACCAATGGCAATGTTCTTTTGCTGTTGTTGCCATTTAGGTCGGGTGTGCAGCTGGTGTAAATAGTCGAGCGACCATCTGCGCCAAAAATCTTGATGCATTTGGCTGAGCTGCTTCCATCGACTCAGCAGTTGAGGTTTCAAATCTAGGCTGCAAGGCTCTGGAAGCGATGTAAGAGCTCGGCCCGCGAGGAAGTGGCCGGGGGTCAAAGCCGTGAGGTCTGTGGGATCATCAGTTAAAGCTGATAACGGCCGTGAATTAAGGCATGCCTCTATTTTCTTCAGCACCGTGTAAAACTCTTCAAACGTCAGCGTGGTTGCACCAGCTACCCGTTTCAGGTGATACTTCATGCTCTTCACCCCAGCTTCCCAGAGCCCCCAAAGTTAGGGGCAGCTTTGGGAATGAAGTGCCAGTTCCCGCCAAGCTTAGAAACATGTAGTGCAGCTGCGCTCTGTTGGGCGTGAAAAGCGTGTAGTGCTTCTTTTAGAAAGGTGTTCGCGCCCATAAAATTCGTTCCGCGATCACTGTAGATATCGGAGCAGATCCCACGCACAAAAAATGAATCTGCTCAATGCGGCGATGAAGGCTTCTGCTGTCAAGTCGCTTACCAGCTCCAAGTGGATCTCTTTGGTTGGCAGGCAAACAATGAGTGCGACGTAACCTTTGTAACTTCGGTATCCACGACCCTTGGAAGTGCGAACGCTAAAGGGCCCGGCATAGTCCACACCGTTGTGTATGAACGGCAAGGATGGATTGCAGCGTTCAGATGGCAAGTTTCCCATAATTTGTGTTAACGGCGCACATGGGATGCAGCTTCGAATTATTTCTTTGACCACAGTGCGGCCGTTGATAATCCACCATCGTCTGCGAAGGAACTGCAACGTTGCTTGTGTGCCTCCATGTAGCGTTCGTTGATGTGCGTCTTTGATGAGTAGTGCAGTCAAAAGGTTGATCTTTGGTAGTAATATAGGATAATATTCGCTGAAAGGAATGTGCGCGTTGTTCAACCTCCCGCTGAGGCGCAGGATTCCCTCAGCATCTAATGTCGGATTCAGTTTGATAAACTGGCTGCTTACAGGAAGCGGTTGGTTGCGTTGCAGACAATGAATTTATTGTCGAAAAATAGCGTGTTGAACTCGCTTGACCCAAAAAAACAATGCTGCGTTGCGCTCAGACCATAAGCAGAAATACTAAGTCGCATGTGGTTTTTTGTGGACGGCATTGACAAACCGCTGACACCAAGCTGTCGTGGCGAGAAGTTTCTCCAGTGTGGAGTAGTTCTCCAATAGAAACGATGGCGCAGCCTCGGCTTGAGCTATACAAACTTGTACCTGTTTCAGTTCGGGCAGCTCGTCAGGAATTTGTGGCTTTGTTGTGGCCAGTGTGCTTGGGCTAGCTTCAACCACGAAGGACCGGATCACCAAAGCGGGTGGTCAATCAGTTCGCTTGTTGTTATGCCACGGCAGGCACAATCCGCCGGGTTGACCTTTTTCGGGACGTAGTTCCAAATCCATGCGGATGAAATATCCAGGATTTGTATAACTCGGTTAGCTACAAACTCTTTAAGCTTACCAGGACTTGTTCGAATCCAATAAAGTGTTGTTATGGAGTCCGACCAGAGGTAAGTTTTAGTCTGATGCACATCGAAATGAAAAGCGCTGTGTACCTTTCGAGCGAGCTTAGCTGCTAGAAGAGCTGCACACAGCTCTAGCCGCGATATGGTGACACGCTTCAAGGGAGCAACCTTCGTTTTTGCCGTGAGCAAGTGCACGCTTGTGTTGTTCGATGAAATGAATTTTAGATATGCAACTGCTGCATACGCCTGGGTAGATGCATCTGCAAAGGCATGAAGCTCATACGATGAACTGTGTGACGACATATATATCCAGCGCGGGATTTTGATCTTAACAAGGTTCTTCAAGTCGTTGCGGAACTCGATCCAGTTTATTTGAAGTTCGCTTGTGAGCTCGTCATCCCAGTTTAACCCGGTAAGCCACATGCGTTGAAAGAAGATTTTGCCTCGAATAACAACTGGAGGGACGAATCCAAGGGGGTCGAACAGTTTAGACACGTCCGAGAGCAGCTGACGTTTTGTAAAAATCTCGATTGTATAGTCAAGGCTAACTCTGTAGCTGAACTCGTCCGTCTGAGTGTACCAGTTCATGCCAAGAGCAGTAGTTGCTTAATCGAATGATACCTCTAGCTTATCCGTAGGCTTGTCCTCGTTCGGCGCGATGGTCTCCAAAAACGACGAAGAGTTTGAATTCCACTTCCTTAACGTGAATCCACCTGTTTGCAGTAGTGCCTTGAGCTGCTGGGCTTCCTTGACTGCAGCAGCTGGGTTATCAGCGCCAGACAGCATATCATCGACGTAAAAATTATTTAACAGTGTTTTTGATGCATCTGGATAGCGCAGTTTTTCATCGCTAGCGAGCGTGCGAAGAACGTTAATCGCAAGGTACGGCGCGCATTTCGTTCCATAGGTGACGGTTAAGAGCCGAAACGGTGTCGGTACATCACGTGTACTGGTTCGGCATAAAATTCGTTGGAGATCAGCGTCTTTTCGATATCACCAGTGGAGGCTATCTGATATCGACGCCAGTGTTAAGCACAATTGTTGTGAGGTCGTTTTGCATTTTGGGGCCAACATGCAAACAATCATTAAGTGACACACCCAAATCGATCTTTTGCGAGGCGTTAAAAACCACTCTCAGTTTATTGGTTGAGCTTGATTCTTTTATTACGCCATGATGTGGCAAATAGCAGACATCGTTCGTAGTTGAATAATCCGCAATTTGTTCCATGTGGCAAAGCATCAGATACTCGTTCAAGAATTTATCGTAGCTTTGCTGCATGACTGCATCGCGAAGAAGTCGGCGCTCCATGCACTTCAAGAGATTCATGGATGCATGATATGTTGATCCAAGCTGTGTTACGTCAGCGCCTTCCTTCACTGGCAATCTGACAACGTAGCGGCCGCTATCTAGACGCCTGGTAGTTTTGTCGAAGAATTCTTGACAAGCGCGTTCATCCTTTGTGAGTGCAGGACTCAAATTTTCCTCTTCCAATTCCCAATATCTACGCAGAGATTCATCCAGGTCGACGATAGTGAAGTTGCAATTGTATGCTTGTTCGTTTGCTGCAACCATCACCATTACGGCATAGTCTGCAGCACTCACAATAAGGTAGTCTGCAGCACTCACAATAAGCTGGAACATTAAGCCTGGGATCTGCCAAATCAGGTGGAATTCTGAATGTTGGAATAAGATTTGTAAATACAGCCTCGTTTGACTGTAGTGATGTATTCCTTATTAACGCCTCATACAGGTACTTGAACCAATATGAGACTAGGAATGATAATTTGATTGTTCAAGCACTTGAACCTGAACAATCCGTCGCTGAAATAAAAGACTCAGTTTTCTCGTTGATAAAGAATGAAAGAGTGATTTGTTTATTGAAATTCATCGTCTTAAATAATAACTTATTGCTAACATTATCAATAATAATTAATAAGTACTAAAAGTAAATACCAGCAGAATATAACAGCAGAGCATAGCAGCATGTGCAAGTTCAATGAAACATACGTTTCAATGCCACCCAAATGCTTATGTTGCATTTTTGGGAATGCAACTAATGCTTGTGCAGGTGTCATTTGAGCCTTAATGCTACTGCACGCGCAGACTGCATATTCCTTGTTGTTGTTGTGGGTACAAACGTACAGATACATACAAATATACTTTGCATATTAAACATTATGTTACAGTTGAAAGTTGTGCGATTGATATTTATATGAATTCGTACAAGATTCCCAACACGAGGGAGAACTAATGCCACGCATGTAGCCTCAAATGATGATGATTTAAGAGATTTGATCGTGACTTCAACGATACCTCGCGCGAGTGCGATTTTACTGCCACTGGCTCCATTCACTGGAATATGCGTGGCCACTCGTGTTAATTGTAATTGTTTCGTAGCAAATTCGCTTATAAATGACGCCTCAGCTCCGCTATCGAGTAATGCCCTGAGCGTGAGTTTGTGTCCACTGTTGGAGACTATTGAAACTAAAGCTGTTCCTAGTAGCACCGGTGAAAACTCAGATATGGATTTTAGTGATGAATCGTTGGAAATCGTAGCGTTATTTGCATTTACGTTTGTCGGTTTAGGAACTGTATGCGTTGATGGGTTCGTGCTAACGTTAGGGCTGAAATATTCATGCAGCATAGAGTGATGCATTTTGTTGCAAAGCTGACAGCGTCGATTTGATGAACATGCTGAGTGTTGATGCCCATATCTCAAACAGTTGAGACACATGTTGCACTTTTCAATAAACTTGTAGCGCTCCTGAGGAGACTTACTTCTAAAATCTTCGCACAGAGCCAGTCAGCTCGGTAACCGAACGGGTCAAGGAATCCATAATAAATAAAAAATTTGTTGACTCACCAAATTCGTTTTTTTCTTTTGGTAAATTTTCCCTTACTCGTTCCTTCGCTGCTTTCTTTTGTTTGCTTTTAGCTTGAGTTCGCTGAGCTGATGCCGCAATTTCCTTATATTTTTTTCTCGGACTCACACGCAGATTGATTGCATTGGTAATGTTATTTCTGAAATGTAAAGTTTTTTACAATAATTTCTGGCTTAGGTCAAGGAAGGGATGCGGGAACCCTTTTTTGTAGTCCGTAATCGGATTACGGGCAACCGACTCAGGACACTTCCTTCCCTCGGTGCTCGGCATTCAATGCAACTTCAAATTTTGCTGCCATGGCCAATAGCGACAAGTGCACCCTGGCACGACGTATCTGACCATTTGGCGGTTGTTATTATGCAATACCGATACTGTTGACCATAACCAGTTGATAAGGAAATGCTGCCTTGATCAGGAAATAGTTGTCGTATTCCCATGTGAACGACAACGTGCACCCAGATAGGGCGTATCCGATCATTCATGGACAGGCGTTGCAAAATAACAGCATATTATTGCTTTGCGTATTTTACGCTTTGAAATACAGTTTTATAAATCTTGGCAAGGAGTCGAACCTTGTGCTACAATTAATTAAAGCACCCACCAGTTCGCCGAAGATTACAAATTTAAATTTTTCCGACTATTTGTCGCCGTCGTTTATAATATTACTTTCGTAAATGTTGGCAAAGGGTTGAACCTTGTGTCGCCCATAATCGAAGACACCCAGCAATTTGCCAAATATATTTTACGATATCTAGCTTATATCTTTCATCACTATTTTTATATATTAAAATATAATTTTTCATTTTATAGGCGTATAGGCTGTGTGCATACCTAGTGACCCGATTATGCACATCATGGTGAATATTATATTTTAATTAAGGAACCTCTGTCCCATTTTCAACGATCGCTCTTAAGCGAATTTTGAATAAAAAATAAAAGTAACATTCTTTATGTTAGGTCTGAGGGTCTTCAGGGTCACATAACCTTTTTCTTTTGGTCTATCCTGGAGGGTCCCTTGAGAATCTCAGATTGTATACGTAGGGAGTTATTTGTTTTAATTTTACAACACCATGTTCGCACAATATTCTTCAAGGGCCACAATATTTGCATCGGAAGGGCTATGCTTTATTTTCCACTTTTCAATATTAGTTCACTTTTACATTGACAGGAGGAGTCCCCCCGAAGGTGGTGAATCGCTGAGCAATTTTTCCCACATTTGTTAATTTTATCTTATAGTTAGATTATTTTTATAATAAGCCCTTCCGATTTTTGGGAGCCCGCTCCTTTAGCGGGTCCCTGCTCGGGCGCCAGTTAACGCAGTCGGAAGGACTGCGATTAAAAAAATATTTTAGTCGCAGCCAACAGTGGCATACTTACATATACTTTATTTGCAAGGATATGAATCAAACACAAAATCGGAATAGCACTTAGATTTATTACACTTAAATAAATTATATGTCTTTACAACTCGAGGTCCCCCTTAAGACTAACTCTATTCATAACTTATAAATTCTAAGCTGGGCCTAAAACTGACTGCGTCAGCATTTCCTGGCCGCGGTACCGTTCCCACGCTGCAGCGGTATTGCACCGGATACGCGTGAGTTACGTTAATAAAACGCTGAGAGAAGTTCGGTTCAATGTTGCTTTTATTACGGAGTTTAACTTAAAACTAAACTAACAATTTTAAATTACTTACGCCGAAACCTTATAGTAACTTACTTAGGCACAAAAGTATTTTCCAAAATTATGTAGGAGGGTAGAAAGAGAGGTAAATGTCTATAACCACCAATAAGCAGAGTGCAAAGCCGTATCTGAACAAGTGCTAATGCACTGAGAATTGCAGACGTTGCATTTAGGGGTTGTTTATGTCATTGCACTTCAGTTAATTTATGTCATTGTACTGATCGTACTGACTTTGCTTTTTGGATTGTTTATGTCATTGCACTTCAGCTGATTTATGTCTTTGTACTGATCGTACTGACTTTGCTCTTTGGGAGGTTTGTGTTGTTGCATTTGAGAATGGTCTCGAAATATGAAAGGGAATTGCAAAATGCATAAACGACTTTGGTGGTCATTTGTGTGATTCATACTTGATAAGAATGATATCTCAGCTGACGTTTGGTGTTAGATTTAGGGTTCGCAGCAACTGCTGGCGTAACTCGTGCGAGCATTCAGATGCTACGTCAGCAGATTCGCTGCATTTACCTATGCTGCGCTCATGCTTGCTTGGGGACAGGTGTGAAGACAGGGGCGGCTACGGGCATGTTAACTTATATATCATTTATCCACCTTTTTATTTTCGAAAGTCTTCTGCCTGGAAACGGTTGGCAGGATTACGGCTCCGTTCGCGTCTGCGTAATGGTGTCGGATAAGACCGTTTGTCGCGAAGCTGAGTGATTTCGGCAAAGATCGGCTCTTGCGGAGCTACTTCACCTTCGGTTGGTTGTGACAGCAGTCCTTGACAAATGTTGACTTGTGAGGCGAGTCAATAGTATCGCTTCGACGAGGTTGTAGTTGGTTTTTATGGCGTTTACAAAACCCGGAAGGAGCTAGCGGCTTCATTTTGACTACGCCCCAATCGCCTTCGTGTAACAGGTTCAGAGTACGTTGACGTAATACGGCTGGTACGATTACTCGCGTTAAATGGCCCTGTAAGCAGATAAGGTCTTTAAAAATACTCAATGATAGCTTTCTATTGAAATGAGGTAAAATGTCGCTCTTTTCGATACCCAGATGGTTTGTCCAACCATTTTGAATAAAATCGCGAACTTTTTTGAGTGTAGCATCGTTTCTGTGTGCTTGCGAATTAAATTTGCGTAGAAGGAGTATCAATGACATCTGATGTAGCTGGCTTCATCTTGGTCGGACCTGGTGTCAGGAACCCAGTGCAGTCGCGATAAAGCATCAGCATTTCCAGGTTTTGCAGTTGGTTTGTATCTTATATCAAATTGATAAGCCATTAAAATAATGGCCCAGCGTTGAAGAAGGTGCGAAGTCATCGTGGGGAGATGCTTTTCCGGACTAAATATACTGTCCAGTGGCTTGTGGTCAGTAATAAGAGTGAATTAGTGGCCATACAAATATTGATGAAAGCGCTAAACTCAAAAGATTATTGCGAGACCCTCTTTCTCTATTTGGCGTCAGTGCCTAGCAGAATCGGCAGGTGTGCTTGAAAATGTGCACGTTCTGTGGCTGTAATGATGTGCTCTTTCAAAATCTCGAATGCATGCTGCTGTTGGTGTCCCCACTCGAATTTGACATTTTTCCGCCGTAGTTTGTTGATCGGCGAAGCGATTTGTGTAAAGTTGGGTATAAACTGGTGGTAATAGTTCACCTTCCCCAAAAAGGCTTCTACATCTTTAAGTGTTTTAGGGTGTCGAAGGAGGCGCACTGCTTTTACGCAGGAGTCATCTGGTAAAATACCATTCGCACTGAATTGCCGTCCTAAATACTCGATTTTTTCTTGCAAAAAGAAACATTTTTCTTTCTTGCACTTAATCCCGCTGGTTTGAAGACGCGAGAGCATTTTGTCGAGACGTTCCATGTGCTGCTCGATGGTTGGCGTTGAAACAATAATGTCTTCCAAATACTTGCCACACCCATCGATGCCTTGCAGAAGTTGCTCCAAAAATTTCTGAAAAATCGCAGGTGCACTTGCTATGCCGTATGGTAAGCGTCCCTGCGGAGTATTGACTACTAAAACTTTCTTTGATTCCTCGGCAAGCTCCATCTGTAAATACGCATCTTTAAGATCGATTTGAGAGAAATTCTGGCCATAACGAATAGTATGTAACATATTTTCGCGCGTTGGTAGGGGGTATCGTTCGATATCAATTGGCTTATTTATGGTTACCTTAAAATCTCCACATATTCGAACGGATCCATTAGGCTTTGGCGCTAGAACGATAGGTGATGCCCACTCGCTGAATTGGAGCGGCTTCCAAATTCCAGCTTCCACTAATAATAATCCGATTCAGTTTTGAATTTTTGCATTAGGGCGAAAGGAATTGACCTGGATTTGAAGAATTTCGGTGACGCATCTGGCTTAAACTGAATGTTGGCTTTAAAATTGTGTACTATGCCCAGTGCCGGCTCAAAAAGTTCCTTATATTTTTCAAGTAGATTATTGGCAGGGTAGAGCCCTGTGTCTGAAATTGAACACACTTGTTGTATTTTAAAACCAAAAGCTTCAAAGAGGTCTGCACAAAAAAAATTGTTGCCAGAGTCTACACATGCGACCAGCAAAAGCACTGTTTGTTTTTTTATGCCACACTTAACCTTTGCATAAAATTCATCACAAGTTTTAATTTTTTTGTTTCCAAATCCAAACAGAGACCGATGGCAAGGATTAAGTGGTGGCTTATTTAGAATTCCGTAGGTTTCCAATGTAATAATCGAGACGTGATTAATTTATCATATATTTCCAAATCAATAAAGTTTTTTTTAATTTCTTTTCTTCACTAGCCCTGTAATATTGTAGATCGTCTCAACCGCGCCTATGCTTGCATTTGCGTTTACCTTCGTTTTGTTTTTCTGGTTGTTTTGTTGTTTGTTGGAACTGTTTTTTGGAACTGTTTTTTGACATACAGACGACTGCTATGTGTCCAGCACGACCTCAATTAAAACACGTGTTTTTAAATTTACAATCGTCGCGGGAGTGCGAGGAGCCACAACTAGAGCACGATTTCTACAGCGGTGTCTTATTCGGCTTTGAAGACCGCGAGCGCGAATTGGACTGGAAATGTCGCACATTATGTTTAATCTCGTTGACAAAAGGCGCTAGGTTATTTCCCGTTAAGCTACTCTCTTTTATAACCTGTATTGCTTTTGTTGTTGCCTCGAATGATTCTGCAATTAGTAATACGTTATTTAACGTTGGCTGCACTTTTTGCAGCGCTGAGGAGCGAACGGTTTCGTGGGGTGTATGTAAAATTAGCATGTCACGTATCATCTCATCAACATATTGATGCTGGCATGATTCGGCATTGCACACGAACTTACTCTCACGAGCCAAGCCACGATGATCAGCCACCCACTCGTTATAGGTTTGCTTCGGCTTCATTATGCATTTATGAAAATTATACCTCGCCGCAACCACATGAACTTCTTTCTTGAACTGCTCTGTCAATTTTCCCGTTATTTCCGCATATTGTTGTTGTTGCAAAAGACTTAAGTTTTTCCGGCTTTGTTACTGCATACGCCGAAAAATGTTGATACAACTGCTACAAATAGGAATCCCAGTTTTAAAGCTCGTTATTGAATGTGTGGTATGATGGCACCATGGCAAACTCGCACGACGCGCCAGCTTGGTTGTTTAAAACCTTTTGCATCCACTGCTATTGTTCCATTAGTAATTTTTGCGAAAGCTCTTGTTGCTGTTTCACAAGCAGTTTACAAAATTCTTCCGTCGCCATTTCAATTCCGCACGTGATTCCTCAAGTAGATCCTTTGTTCCTCGTCGCCAAATGTAGTGTTTGCAAGCAAGGTATAAACTTGACTAAGTTTATTGTAATGAGTAGATAAACGAACAACTAGTGCCAAGTAGGTATGTTAAGTTAACAATATGATAACATTACAATGTATTAATGAGAGAGAATTTCAATAGAGCAAGATAACTGAAAAGAGAAGAGAATATATAGTGTAAATAATACAATTATTTACTAAAATATATATCAAATTTATTATAGGCATTTGTCCTTCCCTAAGTGTAATGTCTTAATAAACCACGAGCTTAATTATCAGAGTTCAGTGCTAGACTTATTGTACTTTATTTAGTTTAACTTAGCTTAGGCTTAATATATAACAATGTAACAGTACGTATATAAGAACTTATAATACAAATGAATATAAGAGAGAAGAGAGTATATAATGGGAATATTTACAAAACACAAATGACCCAATAGCGATACTACACTAAGAACACTTAATCACTATTCAAAAATGTGTATTAGTCTCTTATCTGCATAAGCAGGATCTAATCGCTATAGTAGCATAAACGTTTAAAACAGTTCCATGTGATGTAAGAATATTATTCGCTTCTTTAATGATTTTATTTCTCAAAATTGTAAGTGCAGCTTCCAAGAATAGACTCATGCAATTATGAGATACTTAGTGTTAAAAATATAAAAAGTCAGCTTATTGATTTTTTTCTTAAAATGCTTTCCAGAAGAGCAACTTTCTTCTCTTCCAATAGGGACTCTCTCTCCCATTTCTTTTTCAGCAGTTGCTGCAACTTTTTGGAGGAAGCTTTTCTCTGTGCTTCTTTTTTTTCAAAGCTTCTTTTTTAGGAGAAGCTTTGCGTTCAAATAATTTTCTCGAGAGATTTTCTTTTACGAGAGAGAGTAACGGTGAAGCAACGTCAGGAGTTTCGGAAGAAGGGCTGGTGGATGCTTCCTGGTCAATTTCAGTTAACGCCACCTGTGGTTGTCGGCCAACATGTATAGAGTGTTGATTAGTTACGATCGACTTGCTGCCGAGATCCTGTTTAAGGATCTTGTTAAAAAATTAATTTCACGGACGCAACGTGTCTGTGGTTTCACAAAATATAACAAGTGAATTTCAAAAACGTTACAATTTATTGACCAACTAGAACGGCTCCCTGGAAAAGACTGTCTTTACAATTCAGTTTAGCTTAAAATCTAACGTAGCCTATTACCGCTGCGTCGGCATTTTCCCACAGGTAGCGTGCATCGCGTAGCCAGACGCAACCTGAGTTGTCAGCGAATATCGTGGGAAGCGTAGTGCACAAAAGTTCGCACTACGTTGCGTAACGGGTGCATTGCTCGTCGTTGACTCTTTCCCTTTTAAAAGTCTGCGTCCCGCAGATCTGCATTCGAAACATATTTGGAAGAGTGGTGCTTTTCATCAGGATGAGTAGAAGTTGAGGTTGACTTATTACCGATGGTACCAAAAACTCATATACTCGGGATATTCAGCTTTGCGTGAAATTTTCGCCAAAGAATGCCAGAGAAAATTGCAATAAAAAGATTAAAAGACTTCCTGTAAAGAGAGCTTTGACAGGTACTTTACATTATTCGATGTCAAATGGTGTATATATTCCAGATCTCTCAGGATTCCTTTGCTAGTAACATTTGCGGGGATTGGCGGCATGGCTTGCAGTTTAGTCGTCAGGATGCTTGAGTAAGTGTTGTTGCCAAGGATTACCTCCTCATTCAGCAACTGGAGCACAAGTGCTATTTAACATCATCGACGTATTTCTGGAAACCAAATATCCGATGTAGTTCGTCAGGAAGATTGTGTTTTCGTTGATCAGTTCGATAATTTTTTCGTTGTTAGATCGCATCTGTCATTCTGCTGGACCCCCTTTTAATATTCCTGGCAGACACTGATCCTCTGGTATCTTCTGGATAGCTTCGGGGTTGCATATTGTTGAATTTGCGATTGCCAGGCAGTCGCCTATTATTCCAAACGTTTCGTCTCCTCTGATGTGTACCCTTTTGTACGGGACCACAACTTGCATACCACTGTTGATAGTTGCTCTGATGATCAGGTGATGGTAGACTTGCATCTTTACCTTGGATACCGCCAGAACGTACAATAACGAAGACCCATTTGTGAAAATTTATGGTTTGCCATACTCTGTTGCTTCCACTATATTTTGGTACGGCAACGTTTCCACCTCGGACAAGATCTGATTGATTTCTTCGGCATTTAGAAGGTTACTGTTCACGATGCCCTTCTTAGCCATTTGACAAGCGAGTACGATTTCGTTTACAGCTTCCTTTAGTATGAGAATCTTGTCCAGTATGCTCTGTTCAAAACAGACTTCATCGCCGTCACTGCTGATACAGGTGTATTTCGCTGCCATTACGTTGAGCTTGTCGTTTACTTCCTTAATCTTCCCAAAGAGTTCGTCGTTAATTTTATATTGGTGGTTGTTGTTTTCGATAATATTGTTCTCGCTTCGCAATATAGTGCCCCAATCTGTGGTATCTGGATTTCCGGCTATCAACTTCCAAGCGGATCCAATCCAGTTTATAGAGCGCTTCGCTCTAAGATGTGTTGCAGTCAATTCGCTTAGACGCAGCTTCGTCACCCTCAGATGGAATTCAAGGATTGACTTAGTTTGTTCGTGTCGCACCGACCCATATACCAAGTCGGCTCGTAGTTCCAATGTTTCATCGTATTGTTGGAGGTCGACAATGTGCACCAGTTTGAAGTAGCCATTTAAAGTCCACCCATTTCCAGAACGAATGGTGACAATGGGAGCATGGTAATTAAATACGCTCAGTCCTTCGGCAGTGGCTATCAGTATACCTAAATCTAGTAATATTGAAGTTAAATGTTAATTTGTGTTTTGGTTTTTTTTTATTCGAGGAGAAATATTAATTTTGTTAGTGACCCCATTTTGGTTTCGTTTGATTTTTTCCCCAATTTCACTGATCTGTATTCTACTGAGGCCTGCAATTAAGCTCTCTATTTTTGTAGCATATTGGTATACTTTCAAGTTTCTTTGGTAAACAGTAGTCAGATCTGTTTGATTTTTATTTGCATTGCAATGCACCCTGAAGTTTCTGTTCAGGGCGTCTGCTAGTTGTTCTACAGTGACTGCTTTTGGCTCAACTAGCAACTTATTGCGGACAGAGTATGAAAATTTCGTTGCATATATAAAGTCTACCAGTGTAGGTATGTGAGAGTTTGGAATTGTCTTTGTAAAAAATTCAACAAGACCAATGAATTTCGATAGTGTTGATATCTTGCCATCAAAATCTGGTATAATTTTTGCTGCTGTGCAAATATCAAAAGCTGCAACAGAAATGTTGGGAACAGGCTCGGAAGTTTGTTTGTATAGGCCATGAAATTCATTTAACTTGGCGGTGCTTAAATTGAAGCGAATGAGTTCTAATTCTTGCAGAGTATTCTTCTTGGGTTGTCTGCTGACACACCGGCTGTGAGACGTACTCTTCTTTATTCACTTCTGTAGTGTTTCTCATGTACGCCTCCCACCTGGTAAACATTTCGTCAACTTCAGCCTGAGTCATTTGATTTATGCAGGATGACGTTTATAAAATCTGCTGAGGCTGGATCAATTATTTGTGCTGGATAACGTTTCCTGAAGTCCGTTTGGGCAGGATCGCCATGTAATATATGGATATGAAATTTTGGGTCGCCCTGATGTTTAAGGTATCCTTATTATAATGGCGTGGATATAAAGCCGAGAAATTAGTCCAAAGGGCGCTCTTGGTATATAAGCCGCAACTCATATTTCCCCACAAGGCAAAGAGATCAATAAGAAAGACTTGAAATATTATTTTTATGTTGTGTCTTTGATATGAGGGTAATAATAATTCCATGAGGGTAATTTCACCCAAAGCCCTTTCATTTAGCTCACTGTTTTTATCACTTGTCACACCCGATGCGACCACTTTCCAGCAACCTTTAATAGCCAAATACGATTCGGAATGCCATTGCCATACATCGAAATTTTCGCGACCACGCAGTTTTTCGAACGGAAACGAAATTGTACCAGACCATTTTTATGTAAAAAGAAATGTTATATTAAATATTTTCTCGTGACTAGAGTCCCATAACCTATTGAAATCTATTTGAGCAGCTATAAATAAAACACGTCCGACTTTTAGGTGATTCAAAGTACAAGAGAGAGTTTATTTGTGAATGGATTTGGCATTGCAAAGAGTGTTCCAAAATAAGTGCAAATTGAATCATTCGAAATTATTGTTTATATGCAGCGTTAATGATAGTACGAATTTTTTTATTTATAGACGTTGTATTACTTTAATGTTGGATTTACTTGCTGTACCCCATATCTCGATTCCATAACTCCAATGGGAACAATTATTGCTTTGTAAATTAAGGCTTATTTTCAATAGAGAGAGACGATTTTTGCCAAGTAGCCAAAAGAGTTGAGAAAATCTGAATTTCGCTACATTACGTTTATGAATTATTCGTGCTTTCCAAGTTATCTTAGAATCAATTATCATTCCAAGATATTTTGCTTTGTAGTCGATTTTAACAAGGTTATTGTTAATGGTTAAGTGCTCCTGGTATTTTCTGTTTGTGTATATGACCTGTACCGTATTGTCTGCATTAATTTGAATACCCCAGTCATCGAACCAGTTCAGAACATTATTAAGGTGACATAGAAGTGCCTGTCATCATATGATGTGGAGGAAAATTCTCTGCCGCCGAAATAATTACACTATCGTCTTCTAATTCTCTATCCAGATAATCTTCTATATCTTTGTTATCAGTTATGAAGTAGTGCATGATTTCCGAAAGCAGGATCACTAATATCCATATATTTTAGACGTCTAAATTTTGCTTTCAACTGTGCAAAAGCCCTTTCAATAACTGACCGTATTGAAATTATCCGTTTATTGTATCGCACCGTAGATGTCTCAAGATGCCCATTGTTTCGAAATGGTGTCATCAAATTAATCATTAATTGATATGCACAGTCCCCAATAAGGTGCTGTCCTCGTAGAAGTGGATTTTGTTGGTCTGTTCATTTATCAAAAATCTCAATATGCCTAAATACACGTGCGTCATGCACTCTTCCTGCCATTCCAATATATTCTTTCAAAATATTGTTTCGTTCTTGCATAATTTTATTGCTTTGATCTATGTTGCTATTTAATTTTTGTAATGCTGTTATATATTGTTTTCGTTCATTTTTGTTTTCTGTTCTTATTTCATAGAAATTTTCTGTATTTTCAGAGAAATTTGATTCATCTGCAGAAAAGTTGAAAATGTGGTTTGAACAAGTTGCATTAGCAGAAGTATTTGGTTATATTGGTGAAGAAGATCGTTCTATGGACAACTGATGTGGTACATGTACTAGTAAGGTGATGACGAATATGTTGAAGATAAGGTAGCTGTCGGTAAAAATGATCTTGGTGCATATGATGATTGTGCTGAAGTGGTCGGGGAAACTGTTGATGAAGCCATGGATGAAATTGTTTGACCAAAATTAATTGTGCGATCATCTGAATAAATTTCCACAAAAATTTTAAAATATTCCCACTTTATTCTTCCTCTACCTGTAGAACTGTTTCTATTGTTGTCTTTAATTATGCTGTACGTTTTTTTTTTAATTGCGCCACTTTCGATCAACAGTTTCTTCCGTTGTATCGTACCCAGCATTAGTCATACTAGCAGCTATTTCTTGCCAAAGAGTTCTCTTTCTTCTCTTAGGATCCCTAAACTTATCTTTTCTTTCCAAGTAAAGATTTAGCAGCAATTTTATATTTTTATCTGTCCAAGTGTATTGTTTTTCACATGTAACTATTTTAAAAATGAAATGAAATCAATTAAGAAAAATATTCAACCGTTTTGTATTTGTGAATTTATTACTCGTTTCGGTTGGCGCTGTTTGTACATCTGTTGAAGTTAGCTCCTTGGTACATAAACCAAGAACTTGTTGTATTATCAGGTAACTCCGCATTTATACAGAATAGATCAGATTTTGGCATCCAGGTTAGTCCAAATGTTTTGGTCGAGGAGTTTTCAAAGTCAAGATTAACTTCCTGATCCTCTAGCAGCTGAGGATGATTGGCGCACCATTTCCGTAATTTGAATCCTGAACCCTGGAGTGACTAGGATATCTGAGCCACTCACGCCATCATCGACATAGAAATCGTCGTGTAATATTTGTGCGCCTAGTGGGAACCTTCCGATGTTCTTCTCTGCTAACTTTTGTAGGCACTTTGCGGCCAAATATGGTGCTGACGATGTTCCATAAGTGATTGTATTAACCTGATAGTACCTTATGGGCTTGTTCTCATTTTCTCTCCATATGATCAACAGTAGCATTCTATCGGTTGGGTCGACTAGGATTTGTCGGTACATCTTTTCGATGTCTCTTGTGGAGACAAATTTTGGTGGTCGGAAGCGCAACAGTATTGAGAATAAATCACTTTGAACCGTTATGTCATTTAGGGCTAGTCCAGACGCAGTTTTGGGTGATGCACCAAACACAACCCTCAACTTTGTCGTAGTGCTTTCTGGCTGAAGCACGCTTGAATCTTCGGAAAATGCTAGCCTTACTATATATCGGCCTCCTGTGTTTTTACGTACGGTTTGAATGAAATGAGTTTCGCATTGCCTTTCTGCGATTGTCAGATTATCATTAGCTTCCCTGGCGGCAACAAGCTTCCAAAATTGCATTATCAATTCGTTGGTTGATACTTCGTCCTCACTGTAACCGCGCAAGTTGCCGGTCTTGCGGACTCGTCCTTGCTCTTCCACCTACGATCCAAGCCAGTGATGTATTTTGTCGGTTCTCGAGGAAGTGCAGGAAATCATCAATAGTTTGTAGCTACTTAGGATTTTCCAATGATTGCTCATATAATATGTGGCTTTGTCGATCTAGTTTTTTGATGAGAAGATGTAGCAGCAATGGATCCCAAGATATCGTAGATACGCCTAGGTTTTCGAGCGCCAGCATACTTTCGCGTACAGCATCGTGGAGATGTGTCATAGTTGTCGCCGATGCTGTGTCAGATGAGAGACTTGGATGTCCTAGTATTCGCTGAATCAAGGTGGAAGTTAGCACTCTCTTGTTTTGGTCCCTCTCCTGGAGCAATTTCCATGCTGTTTCATAGTTGTATTGAGCCAATGTGAGATGCCTGATTACCCGCTCAGCTTCTCCCGCCAAATTGGCCTTCAGGTACCACATTTTTTGAACTGGTGAAAGTGGCGATTTATGAACCATTTCTGTTAATATGTCGTAGAATTGGTTCCATTTTAAGTAATCCCCATTTGAGTATGGTGATTTGTGGTAACTGGAAGGCTTGTTGCTCAACTACTACTGGAAGTTCCTTTTTCCCTGATTTTGTAGAAAGCTCTATTAGCCGGCAATGCACCTGGTGTTCCGTCTCGAGATAGGCATTGAAATCGTAGTCCTCCTCTTCCGGTGCTGAGGTCTCTTCCCATACTTTGTAGTTTGTGGTTTCAATTTCGTTCCACAATCTTTTAAGTCGTGCAATGTTTTCTTCGTAGAATTGGCGTGATAGGTCCTCAGCGATTGATGAGATTCCAGAGAGAATTCGATGTAGTGACATCATTAATGCGTGTTGTTTACGTCAAGTGCTTGCAATGGTGCCTTCTGTCTTGGATGAACCGCCTGAAGACTTCCTTGATTGGTATTTGACTGGCCTTGATCCTCGTGTTGTTTAGTGTTGCTGATCCCAGGTTGATGTGCTGAGTTTGCTGGTGTCTTAGCATGACTAACGTGACCAACTGGTTTTAGTGGAAAAGCGGGACATACGACTCTAAAAAGCGTGATTTCGAATAAAAAAGCGGGACACTTCAAACATAACAAAAAATTCATTTTTATTTTCAATTATATCACAAAAAAAAATAACATTTCATAACAAAAAACATAAAAAAACGTTTTATAAACATTAATTGGTAAATATTTGGCTGAGTTTTTATAGTAAGAGATCATCGAATTCATTGTTAAACTCTCCTTTTCGTTTTTTCCTTCTTAACTTTTAAAATTATATTTGTCAGTGCTTATAATTTTTCTTAAAAGGTTCTGGTCTGCTTTCAAAACATTGAAAAACTCATCACACGATAGTGTGATATTGTACTTCACTTTAATTATTTCGTTCAGAGTATCGAAACTCAAACGCGTTTTTTCATCTGTCCAAGCTTTATTAACAAGGTAAAATATACGCTCTACTGGTGCCGTCGTTCCTGGCAAACACATCATAAATTCTACCACTTTTATAATTGAAGTAAACGGTATATCATTTTTTTCGAAGTGTTTAACTATTTCCACCCAGCGTATATCGATAGGTAATTTTTTTAAATTCCACCCATCAATAGTGGATTTTGTAACGTATTTTTTAAGAACATATACTGATCAAACAAATCATCATTTATTTCAACAATATTTTTGTTGGAGAGGTCCTCTGCACTACTTTCGACATCTTCCCATTTTGGTATATCTTTTAATAAAATCGAATCAAACTTTTCAACCTTAGAAAACTGAGAAGCCCAAGATTTTAAATATTGAATTGAGGTTTCTGCAAATACAAACAATGTTATGATTACTTCGAGTTATTTAAAATATACTATTAAAATGTACTAATAAAACTTAGAAGTATTTTTTAAAATTTTTTCTTTCAGGTTGTTGGTTTCAGTTGTTATAATCTTTAATTCTTTTTTCACACACATAGACAAGAAACCAGTGTCAAGTCTAGCACTCAATGCCCCAACAAGCTCATCAATACCACACTTAACTTGGTTTGCTGTAATATCATCACCTTCGATTTTGCAAACGATTCTGTTGAAAAGAGCAGCCTAAAAAATATAAATTTATTTTTTTTACATTTTGAGATGAAACCAAAATACCAGACCTGATCTTTCAAAAAAAGCAGCCAGAGTTTAGAGCATGGGGTTTTGAAAAACTCTTGCAGAATTGGTGGAGTGTTTCTAGTTTTTAGGAAGTATGCCTTTAAACCTTCGTAAATATTAAGCATTGATTCTACTGAGCTCAACAAAGCTAAGAATCTTGTTTTTGAGTATCCTAGAAGTTTCCTGTAATTATCTCCGACTGATTCACAAAAATCTTTTAATTTTTTGACTCGCACAGTGTATATATAAAAGTGGGAGTATATTTTGACCACAATTGTCTCGACATCAAATGGCATTTGCTCACAAGCACATTGTAAGGCATTGCGAACTACGAGTATATGCGCAGCACAACCAATGCCAATTAAATTTGGATACGTTTCCTTTAACTTTGCGTAGACGTTATTCTTTCCATTCCTGTTTTTTCCACCAAAATTGGTATTTGCATTGTCTCCACAGAATACAATTACTTTTTCCGCAATGTTATAATCTGCCAATTCCTTTTTCACAAGTTCCACTATAATATCTGACGTTTCGCCATCTGTGCTGTTGATATTTAATAATTTTATTTTTACTCCCTCTTGGAGAAAAAATATCTTGCGATAACAAGGAACATCTTTATATGCCCGTGGTTTGCGGCATCTGTTGAAACAGCAACAAAGTTGCTTGCTTCCAGCTCATTTTTAAGCTTTTCCGTTGCATAGGGACAAAATGCATATTTCACGATTGCTTCACACTTAGTGCGGGCACATTTAAAGTTTTCAATATCAAACAAATTTTTAAATATTTTCGAGGCACAGTCTGAGCTCCTGAAGCTTTGGTTTGCTTTTACCAAATGATAAGCCCATACTCCCTCTTTGGCGGCTAAACACATTTCTTTCTGAACATTTGGTAAAAATTCCGTCAATTTTTTGTTGGCGGCACACATATTGAGTGCTTATATGTGCTTGTTTGTTTTTAAGTGTTTTTGCACATCGCCCACGCCACTATGCGCAATACTGAAAACTGAATTGCATTTTGTGCAAAGAACATTATTTTCAGTATATTTCCCTTTAAGAAATGGGAATTCTTTTACAATTTTTGAATTAAAAGAACACGCTCTTTTGCTTTTCGACATTTTAACTCAACACAAGACACAATGTCAAAACATTTGCTCTTCTTTTTTCTATCATTCACAGCGCTTGGATGACATCTGCTTGGTTAAAAGCTGATTGACAGAGTTACCGCATCATAAAGATGGCATTTGAATTAGATATAAGACAGCACTAACATTATAAAAAGCGGGACAGTTTTGTAAAAAAGCGGGACAAAATATTGACTAAAAAAAAACGGGACAAATTCTTAAAAAGCGGGACAGTCACGCAAAAGCGGGAGGGTTGGTCACGTTAAGCATGACCTACATATGGTGTTGTAGTCAGTGCTTCGAGTTTTTGTATTTCGTCATTGAAGAGCTGCACATGGGCAGTGACTATTTTGTTGATTTGTTCGTAATAGGCCGATGCGAAGTATTCATGATTCAAGGGCTGATCAGTTAATGTCCTCAGCTTTCTATCTGTTCCTTCAAAGTTGCCCCGTGCAGTGTTCAGGCGCTACAAACGATCCTTGAAATATGTGGCGGTTGTCTTCCTGACAGTTGGGTCCTTTCTGAAATTCTTAATGATTCCTTGAATTTCCTCCCCAGTTCCTTTCTGGAGTGCCACTAGCTCGCCGAAGGTAGCCGTGATGTCAGATGATTGACGTTGTTCAATTTAATTTTCGGGGTCACCAAATGTTGAAGTTAGCTCCTTGGTACATAAACCAAGCACTTGTTGTATTGTTATAGGTCACTTGAAACCGTATAACTTCAATAGCGAGCACCTAGGCAGTTAAGGTGATTTTGATTCTTTATTGGAATTGTACAATTATTTATATCAATTTTATGCAGATTATGACAAATTGGTTAAAATATAAATATCAAAAATGTGACGGACAAAACTGCACCGTTCTCAATAATCAGACACGAGCCAACATCATCATATCATTCTCATATATAATTTAGAGCACATTGCAACCAAGTGAAATATTATCGCCCAAGTCAATGCACTGGGCAGCTACTTGAAGGGAAATGAGTTTAACAAGCAAGTGTTGGCCTTGATAATATGCAATTTTGGTTTTGCATGTGCTGGTTTTTGTCAATGGTGCATTTGCGCTGTACTGTTAAAAAAAAAATAAACATAAAGTGCAATTATTTGTTGATCGCGCTGTTCAGTGTGACTGAACAATAACTTTTATAATATTTGTAATGTTGTTATTTGATATTGCATAGACATTGTGCGTATTCCCCGTACTAACGTATTTTATTATTCCTGATTTTGCATAGTGTCAGGCATGGTTACAAATAGTTGTTTAATTTGTATTATAAGTTTTTGAATTAAAACTGTGTTTTCTGTCTTCTCTTTTTCTGATTTGAGTACAGAGAGTGCTGCTCTAGCTATTTGTTTCAACGATTCTACTCGTTCTTTTGTGGATTTTACGTATATTTCTGAGTAAGTTCGATTTGGTGATTTTGTGAACTTTATTAGTATTTCTTTTATTTTTGAGATTGCTACCTGCAGACTCATGCTTTATCAAGATTGTTAATTGATTCTTTTATGCGTTTGTTTACATAGTTTTTACAATATATCTTATATAATATTATCTTATTCGCTAAATATAATATAACCGATATAACTAATATTGTTACAAGCATAATTTTTAGAATGTCATAGAAGCCTTGGTCAGCGGTGTTGACAGCGCTATTTATTATAATATCTTCTTTATTTTTGGAGTCGATCATTTTCGTGCTTCCTTGATATCTTGTTTAATTTTTATTTTTTCATTGGTTTCTGTTTCAATATTCAAGTTTATATATATGATGGCTATCTGTTGCCGTTGCTTTACTGCCTTTCCTCCTCCCCTCTTTTTCTTTTTAGGGATTGGTGGTGGTGTTGGCGCTCGCTTGTACTGTCTTCGTTTATATTCCTCAATTGTTAGTGGCTTTGGGTTGACTCTTGTTGCTTCATACCGTGGTGCTGATGCTGGTGGTTCTCCTGGCAGGATCGCCATGTGGTAGTGGTAGTCGGATTGACGTATCGCCAGTCAGATCACTTATCGTTATTAGCCGCGTATATCGTTGACATCTACATAGAGGATAAAGTAAGTTAAGAAATCCTCACGAGCCCAATTTTTCTGAACAGACATTTACCTTAATTTATTATAAAGGCTAAGGTAACCCAGCCGCTAGTTGTGGCGAACTATCATTAGCCGAAATGTTTCCTATTATATTGAGGCGTGAACGCCGAGCAAAGAAAAAGCAATGGATGTTGCTGAGGTCTCTGTTCAAAAGGAACTGTTTTATTCTAGAAATCAGCGCTTTTTATATAGTAAAATCTTACTTCTAATTTTGTATACCTAAACATAATTTTTTTTGTCCAATGCTTATCCTAAAACATATGCGAAATATTAACCCATATGCCGCACACATGCATTGGCCTGCAATTGCGTGTGGTCGGCATATTTTTGGGTTCAATGCATTTCTGGGCTTCACAACAAATTCCCGCTATACATAGCGTCATTTGATCCGCCGTTTTGGCTTGTGCCGAGTTTGCATTGTATTCCTTGTTTTGCGTGTGCGGACGTTAGCCAGTGGATGTTGAAACGCATTGTAGTGTTTTCGGTACACTACAATAGTTGATCACACTGAAAAAATCAAAAATGTTTTGAACGTGCAGCTTTCTGCAGATAAATCTTTTTTATTTATTGAAAACATGCTTGTCGCCATAAAATATGTCAAAGCTGAAGCCGGCTGCGCCCATTGCTGGAGCTCCAGCGGTGTAGGCGATACAGGCCTGGATCCCGGGGGCGAATGTAGCATCTTACCTCGTGCTCTGATTTCTTTCGTACCTCTCTGGGTACTAGATCACGTCGGGGTTTTTTTAAATGTGTGCACTGCTAGATTACTTTACAAATCCAAAATATATATAAATAAAAAGATTATGGCTCTCGAGTCTTTTGTCAGAGATATTGTATTGAAAAAACTGCGTTCGCCCTTACAAAAAAATGAAGTGGTTTTAGAGGTTTACACAAAGCCTCGTGTTTTTCTGCGAATTTAATATGAACTTATAACTGACTGCTACATCCATCAGAAAATACCAATACCTTTGAAATTGTATGACTTGTTTCTAGCTGATTAATAATTTTAGAAAAAAGAACAATAAACGTCATATTTATTGTGTGCAAGCAACAATAACAAAAGATTGAACTTCTCCATTAAGCCATGCCACGCTTGTAAAAAGTGTAACTTGGGTGTAGCTAAAGCGAGCGGACTGTATCTTATTTTGTGTTGTGAGCCTATAATTTTCTGCAAAATGAGTTTGTATGACTACTTCACCATGTTTCAGGTTAGTTTTTGTGGTATTTTGGCTTATTGCGCCATAAAAATGTGTTTACTTTGATGAAAGCAGGCAATTGTGAATCAATTCCCAACAGTAGTTCCTGTAGTGATCCCTCAGTGTAGCTTAGCATCATCCGATTGTTAACAATTCCCCAGTGCTTCCACTGAACAAGTTCTTCCAATTTGCTTAAGAAGCTTAAAGGAATCTGTAAAAAGCTGGAGTGGCTGCGGGACTATACTTCCTTTTTATTCCTTTGAGTTATTTATATTAATTCGTGTAAGTTAAATTTATTTATAAAGGGAAACGAAAATGATTTCACTATATTCTTAAAAATGATAAAAAAAAGACGCGTAACAAAAAGATTTTCTCCGCGGTGGTGTAGTGGTACGATCGACAGGTATTTCGCGACTGAAACTAACTCGTCGCCGGTTCTCATCTGTGCTCGTGCCAGCATTCGCACAACAAGAAGATGGGTATGACCTGCTGCGCTATTCGGTGGGACCCAATGAGGGGAATTCTCTCCGCACTGAGTCCCGCTCAAACAGCCATGGTGAGAGTGAGCAGGTCACAGCCATCGTCAGGAGGGGTCCTGCGCGAACATGCCGCCCCCTTGCAGTATTGCAAGAGAGATGACTCGTTCCCGCTGGCTCCTATCCCGAAGCACCCCTTAGTGAAGGAGGGTGTGGTGCTGCCGGTGACATCGCGAGCACATGGGCAGCTTGCAGCTGAGGGTGAAATGTTTCACCCCCAGGCATACAAAGCACAGCTTCAGGCTTATGGCGATTCCTCTTCTACGCCGGGCCGACAGCTTCAGAAACTCCTCACAGACTGCGATGGGGTGGCCCCAGAGGCACATTTCGCACGGATGCCGTGGGGCCGCACAGTGGTACGACCCCATACATATTGAGGAAAAAAATAGGAGTAATCGGAGGATCACCTATTTTAGCAAAAATTACTTTTGGCTCGAGATTAAGAAAAATTCCAAAAATGGGCGTGGTCGGTCAATTTCCACGCTCACCTCCCAGTTTAAGCCTTTAAGTATGCAACATATTTTATTGCAAATTTGTATTGCAATTTTCGTGATCTTTGGCAGAAAATTCATAAGTTTGAAGACGATTGGTAAAAGTCGGTGAATTTTTTTACATAAATTGAAACAATATACTCTCACCTTCCATTTTATTGCAGTGAGAAGACGGAGGTAGCCGGAGCCAACTTTGTTTTTTTCCAAAGAAAATTGCAAACGCTGCATTTTATAAAGCCGTTTTGAATCGCGTATATGTTTTGAACCAATTACGTAAACCAGACATTTTTTTCCTATTGTAACAAAAATGCTTTATTTCCATTAAAAACGCCATTAAAATGTTAGTAACAAATATGTCTCACATAGATACGCCACTGAAATACATGTAAACCTTGAACATTTTCCGCTGTACAATCTTTAGGTGACTTCACTCGATTTTTTGCAAAACAAAATATTATTTTTAAGGAAAACAAATTATGTATTTTTCATAATAAAACACCAAAATACCTTATTTTTTATTTTTTTGATCAATAGATTGAAACACAAATTTATAATTAAATTTACCAACAGAAAATTTTGCTATTATATATGTGTCTGTTGAAAGCCCTCTAATCAGTTATATCATTATATTTTTGTGGTAAAAATAGCACATGTTTTTCTAGCTCCAGCATTATCTTCGGTCCATATTTTGTTGATTTTCGTTCACCCTTAATAGAAAGGAAAATTTGTTAGCTATAATATGGATTTTTTGAAATAATTATCGCTCTCTTCTCCTATGTTATTTAAATCCTTTAAGGCTGAAATTTTCTTCATTCTTTGATGAGTTATTCTCTCTTCATGTGTTTCAAAACTGAATTTTATCTGATGAAATAATGAGAAAGCACTACGCTTTTTATATGATATAATATCTGCTTCATATAAAATTTTCATATTTGGACAATTCAATTCATCTAAATACCATATACCTTCATCACCAATCACATCTTTAACCCATTTCGATTTTTCATAACCTTTCACATATACAATGGAGTTTGATTCTTGTCTTACCTGCATTTCTAAATAATCCTCCAAATTTTGTAACATTGAATCTTTCCAATGTAATCCGTGTGATTATTATATAACCAATTATTTGTAATTTTTTCCTTTGATGTTAATCTATCAAATTCAAATGGTGGTCGAATCACAAAGGTTTTAATTATTGAATTTAAACCGGATATAGTTATTTCTTTTGGCACAAATGTATTTTTATGAATATAAAAATCTTGTGCATCTACAAGTATTATTTTATGATTATTCATGTTTTTTGCTGTTGCAGCCTATTATGTGCCATGCTTTGTACTGCTACGCCAGCGCATGACGCCCAAGACTTGCATGGCAGCGTTTCACGGCTGCGCTTGGCGCCAACGACATGATCCACGTGTGTGGCTAACTTATACTATCAACATAATTGTAGCACTTGCTTCTACATTATTTTATTTACCCTGTGGGTAAATAGTACTGAACCATTATTTTTTGCCCGGTGGGTCAATAGAACCTAAATTATATATTTTTTCAACAATATATAAATTAATACTTTACCAAATCCTGCTGCTGGCTAGGCCAGACGCTTCAGTCCTGCGAACGCTAAGGCGTGCGGTCGGACGGCGAAGGAAGGTAGTGCTGCGACAGCGTCGATCGACAATTAAATTAGTTTATTAAAATTCACAATAGCATTTAATTTTTTTTTTTTCAATTCAGTTTTTTATTGTATATTCTCAAGAGAAGCCTTGCATGGTGTTACAGAAGCCTTGTATGGTATTTTTCAGTCAGAACGACTAGTTCTTCTTTAACGGGTGTAATGTCTAAAACCCGATGAATATTCACTTTTCTGGAGTATTTAATTAAAATTTTTTTCAATTTTTCAAATAATTAGTTTGAGTTCACAATTTGGTTTCCACTAAACAATTTTACGAAATATTTATTTCAAGTTATTATTACACTTCATAATTTGGTTTTTAGTTTTAAACAATAAAATATTTAATTCAGGGTTTTAATCGCACAACCGTATTCTTTGGTATCAAAGTCGACTGTCACAATTCCTAATTTTAAGTTCGTCACGAAGCCTCGGTTCGGAGGCCTACGTGACCTAAAGTGCCGCCGAATGCACTTGATCGATGCAGAATCAGCGAAATGCAGGTAATCGAACTGCAGCACCGTCGTTTGGTTGCTTTGGGCCGGAAGTCTAAACGAAGCAAATACCTGAGAGCGAGGTGCATTGAACGGACGGATGTCCCACAAGCGAGTTACGTATTGGAAGTGAGAGAAACAAATTTGCACCATTCAACTTCACAATTCGTTTAATAACGAATTTTTTTATAATTAGAAATACAATTATTAATAATTATATTACTATAATTTTGAAAAAAAAATAAACGGCAGCACTAGCAGCGGGGCTATCGGCTGGAGGATGTATTATGAGTTTACATTATATATTACTAGTTTTATATGTAACAAAAGTAAATAATATTAAAATAACTTAAATCTAAAAGTAAAATGGATTAATGAAATAAAAAAATCATAATAGTTAAATTTTAAAGAATATTAGCAATATTGCAAAGCGAGACGAATTTAAAGATAGTGGTCAAATTACTACTAGATGGTTCTTTGAGTAAGATGGATGGTGTTATTGAACCGAAGAAAGTTTTCCTGACAGTCGAAAAGGCAGGGCATTCGTTGAGTATGTGTGTTACAGAGATAGTAGTTGCGTTACAGTAATTGCAGCTTCTTAAATTTCCAGTTAACACGGATTCATGTGTGAGTCTTGTGTGACCCAATCAAAGGCGAGTAAATATCGCAATTTCCTAAAAGCTAGCTATTGTTGGGTACACCGGTTTTAGGCGTAGCGGGTTTAGATCCTTATAGTGATGGTGATACGTACTCCATTCCGAGATCAGTTTTGCTTTGAAGTGAGCTTCCACAGCGTGGTTGATGTCTCTTCTTTCACGTGTTTCAAAGGCGATGGCGGCAGACTTAGTGGCGCATTTGGCAACATTGTCAGAGAATTCGTTACCGTAGATACCGCAATGACCAGGAACCCACATGATCTTTGTTGTGCTTATATGTTTTATTAGTTTATCCCTAATGCTGGATATAAGATAGCTATTGCTATTGGGATTTAACCCTCTACTGCATGACCATCGATTTTTTAATGAACAAAATTTTTAGACCACAAATTAGTGTTTATTTAGGATGTATTTATATATTTTAGAAAGAAAAAATGTTTATAATTGGATATTTTACGAGAAAAAAAAGAAGCCATATATGGCTTTGTATGCATTGAGAGATATTTTCTAATTGCCATATATGGCTTTCTATGCATCAGTGTGAAAACTTGTAAAACAGTTTCTCTTATCATTGTAGCACAAAAATACTTCACATTTCTCACAATAAGTATAGGAACGGAAGGAGCAATTATTTCGACAAAGTTGTCTCGTTTTCATCCATTTGGGAAAATGACCAATACCGTCAGCTCTAACGGAATTCAATGGAAAGTCTTGCATCTTCTTTTTTTTGCTGCTTCTGGGAGTACACTCTTTGCTTGGCGTTGGTGTTGAAGGGTTAGATGGTGTGGTCGTTGGCCGTCCACGTTTTTTGGCCTTCCCAGCCTTGCAAAAATGCTCAGCAATGGCAAGCTTGAAATCAAATAGCGGCATGTATTCTCCTGACTTTTTACGCCATAGAATCCAGGAATTTACAACGCACATATCAAGCATATGGAAAAAAAATTTTTTATACCATTTCTTCGTACGTAGTTGAATCCTATAAAGGCCAAGTAACGAATCGAGTAAATCGACTCCATCCATGTAGTTATTATAGACGCCAACAGCCTTTGGCGAATCAATTTGAATATACTTTTTCTCCATCTTACTAAAACGAGTCATTGTCGAAACAGGTTGACTTCCAACATAAGTTGAAAGTAAATTAACCACTTTATTGTCAAACCAAGAGACAAGGCTAAGACTGACTCCTTCAATTTCAGTCACTTTTTCTACAATACTACCGCGACCCAGTTTTTTCATTTCCTTTTCAGATGGGAGCTTGCAGTTAGGGACTCGATTAATTCTTACTGTGCCCAAAGACAATAAACCAATTTTCATTAGATGGACTTGAAGTTTAGGGCTGTTGAACCAATTGTCAAAAAATATTTTATAATTTTGGCCCTTTGGTACTGTTGCTGCAAGTCGTGTAACAACATTGCCGCTTACTCCCATATTAGGTGCTCCCTCCGGATACGTGTCACTTTGGGCACCAGCAAATATATCGAAGTCGTAACTGAATCCTGAAACTCCACTCAAAACAAAATTTTTGAAACCCCATTTGTGAGGCTTAGCTGGATTATACTGCTTCAGGTGATGCCGGCACTTTGTGGGTATAATTTGCTCATCAACTGCCAAAAATTCTTCTTTGGGTATAAGCAGTAATTGTTCACGGTCATTGCTCTTCTAATAATCTCACCTTGCATGCCTTTTGGTATAACTAGCAATTCGCGATCATCAACAATTTTGTAAAGAATATCAGATTTCAGAAAATAATCATGGTATGTTGTTTTTTCTTTCAAAATATCTTTAATAATTGAAGGTCCTCGCCTTGTGTTTGTAGAAATTTTATCTTAAGAATAAGATTATCTTCTTCAATTATCATAATTGGTACTCGACTTAGTGCGTCGACATGGCGCATCTGTGTTCCAGGCCGATGCTCCACAACATAGTCGTATTCTTGTAAAAAAAGTATCCAGCGAGCGACTCTCGTACACAGATCTTTTTTATCAAGCGTCTTGGTAAAAGCATTGCAATCTGTTACTAACTTAAATCGTAGACCAATTAGATAAACTCGAAACTTCTTAAGTGCTCCTATAACAGCTAAAACTTCGAGTTCATAGCTTGTATACTTTCGTTCTGGATCGGTGGTTTTCTTGCTCATATAGTATACGGGATGCAAAAGGTTATCTTCAGGTGACCTTTGTAAAAGGACTGCAGCATAACCATCGATAGATGCGTCTGTATGGACCTCTGTTTCATAATTTTGGTTAAATATATTTAATGCTGGGCTATTGCTTAGAGAATGTTTTATTAAATTAAATGACACATGTTGTTCCTTACCAAAATTATATTTAACGTTCTGCTTTTTCAAATCAGTGAGTGGTTTTGCAACCGTTGAAAAGTTCGGAATAAATTTTCGAAAGTACCCTGCCAAGCCAAGGAAACTTTCTAGCTGTTTTATATTTTTCGGAGCTGGATAATTAATCATAGCTGTTGTCTTTTCGGGTGACGGAGATATTTGATGGTTTTCGATAACGTGACCAAGAAACTCTATTCTCTTTTTCAAAAAATGACATTTTTTAACATTAATGTCCAAGCCGTAATCTTTACTGAGTTCCAAAACAAGTTATAATCTTTTCAAAGCTTCGTTTTCATCCTTCGCCGGAATAATGATGTCGTCGATGTATGGCAAAGCAATACCTTTACGGGTTAAGTCTCGAAAAATAGCATTTATGTGTCGTTGGAAAACAGCTGGAGAATTGGACAGACCAAATGGAACCTTGCAAAATTGATACTGCCCGCTATGAGTAACAAAAGAAGTGTATTTTCTACTTTCTTCGTGAACAGGAACATGGAAAAATCCATTTCGCAAATCTATAGTACTAAAGATTAATGCATCCTGCAAACGATCAAGCTGGTCCTCAATCAGCGGTAATGGAAAACGATCCTTAACGATTACTTTATTTACTCCTCTAAAGTCGACACAAAGTCTCTCCGTTAAATCTCTTTTCTTTGCCAATACTACTGGACTGCAAAAATCTGATACAGAAATTTCTACTATACCTCCGGCTAACCACTGTTCAATAAAATTATCCACAATTTCTCTTTCTTTAAATGGAAGTCGTCGGGGATTGCAAAATATTGGTTTATCGTCTGTTAGTATTATACGCATTTCAATATTTGTTGATTTAACCTTATTCGGCTTATATTCGCTTATCATTTTTACAACCTGATGTTTTGCCTCAATACTCGCCGACTCATCAATATTTATAGATACTTGAGAAGTATTCTCACAAACATCCATGATCATAATAATTTCAACTTCCTTCGACGTGTCATTTTTTATTTTTTCAATTTTAAGCCCACAAGGTGTAATTTTAATTTCGGCCAATAAACAAAATTCGTTCCCTAATACCACTTCGATATCCATACAATCATTTGGCACTACATGAAAATTCAGATCATATTCTTCTTTGTCTATTTCGACGTTAAAAACGAAATTACCTAATGGCTGTATTTTATTGTCAGCTTTATTTTTACCAAATCCCATGAGACTAAATTCTGATTTCACAAGTTTAGGCTTATTTAAACAGTTATATACTTTTTCTGTAACAATATTGTACTTACTGCCTGTATCGAACCATGCCAACCAAATTTCGACACCAAACTTTATTTGTTTTTTCATGATACTATCCGTTACCAATTGGCGTACATTAGCTTTTTCTTGTTTTAGCGGACATTTTTTAGAAATATGTCCAAATTCGTTACAATGGAAACACTTAACACCTTTATCTTTATCCTTGCAATCGGTGGACTTGTGACCTTTAGCACCACAGTTGTAGCAAGAAATTTCCGTTTTCTCACCTTTAACAATCAGTTTCTTTGTATTTTGTTTGCTGTCAAATTTTTGTTCATTTCGTTCCGTCATAGTTTCATAGCATTTAATTTTTTCTTTGAACTGTTTCAAATTATTTGCACCGTACAGTATAGCCTTATTAACATTTAAATCTTTTATGCCATCAATGACGTACTGTATTAAAGCATCGTCTTCAATTTCAGCGCGCCCAGCCAACTCTTTCATTTTCAAAAAATATTCTTGCACACCTTCGCTTTTATTCATTTTTCTGTCCATAAACATTCTATGAATCTGTGCGCTATTGGCTGTCGTTGCATATTCTTCTAATAAAGCATTTTTCAACTTTATCCATGTCGTTAAGCCTCTTTCACCGTCAACGAATAATTTAGCCAGTCCCTTCAATGATTTTTTTGCAAAAACAAACTTCTGAAAATCGTCCCAATACATAATCGCTGCAGTTTCCTCAAACTCGCTAATCCATGCCATTACGGGTAAATTGCTGCTGCCATCAAAAGATCTAATTGAGTCTACAATGTCTCGAAAATTCATTGAAAATCGAGGTATGTTATACTGATGTGTATGAGCTACGTCATAATCGTCGTTATACAATTCTGCTCTGCTACCACCTTCGTTCTTCTTCATATGATTTTTTACCATTTCTTGTTATTTAATTTTTTCTGCTTCAATCTTTGCGTCGTTTGCTGCGTTGTCGCTGCCTGCACTAAGCATCGTTCTTTGATCATCATCATCATCATCGTTATCGTTGTTATCGTCATCGTCGTCGTCGTCAAACTTATTAGCACTCAGCAACATTCCTTTACGCAAATTTTTAAAGATGTGTAAGCACAAATCATCAACGTCGTAGTTCAAACCCAACAAGTTGCAAATAGACACCAAATCTGCGGCAGCTAAACCCTTTTTGACGTACTCTAACTTCATTTGAAAGCCTTCATCGTTCTCGTCGTAATCAAAGCCTTCAAAATCACGCAGACGCTGTCTGTTTGATCGATCGCCATCATAGCCAAACACAAATTTATGAAAAGCAACAATAACATTACGTTTAGCCGTTGACAAATTGCTTTTAATTGTTTCAAATTCAATTAGCTTCGACATTTTTGTTGTTTCTTATACTCAGAGAATTCCAGAAACTTTGTTTTTATTTTGATTCTGCTTTATGCACTTATTTTTTTAGACTGAGGCTCTCCGTTTTTCTCGGTTTTTTGTTTTTATTTCTTTTTTGCTTTACACAAAAGGAATTCGCATTTTTTTTATGTGGGAGAGTGTCTGCTTTTGTTTTTACACTTTTCTTTTTATTGCAGAATATCAAATTCGTCTCTTTCTTTCTCTATTTTATTTTCAACTGCGTAGTAAATTTCGATTGAGTCCCCAATTTATGGTTATTTAGTTTAAAAATAATTCATTTATTTATTAAATAATAATAATAGTAAATAGTTTATTTAAATGTATTTTAAATGAAAGTTTTTTTTTTTTTTAAAGTATAAATGATATTTAATGAAATTGAAGCGCTTTTATAATTTGCACGTCGTGTCGTCTTTGCATCGTAACTTCAACTAACTTCAGTTTTCTCCCTTTGGCTCATCTTAGGCTAATTCCCACATATAATAACATTTAATTTTAATTCTATTAGGAAAATATTTGTTTTGCATCTTTTATTACCATACGGCAAATAGGGCACAATGTTTTTACGCCTTTTGCTTTATTGTTTTCTTTCATTATTTGGAAGCATATTTTACAAACTTTATAATGGTGACATGGGTCGAACAAAAGTTCCCTTTCCCTTTCGCAGCAAATTACGCACAACAAAATCATATTTTGTTGTGTTTGCAAATCGTCTATACAATTGTCATCTGCATTACCATCGTCGTCGTCGTCTTCATAGTCATCATCGGAACTGTGCAGCTCATTGAGGAATTTTTCTGCAACCATGCAGCTTTCAATATTAGAAAACTGGGTGAGAATTTCCATCAAAGTTATTTTATTATTTTTTAATAAGTCAAGTCGTTTCTTAATATATTTGTCGCGTAAACCATTACCGATTTTTTTTTCTCTGTACAGGTTGGTACAACCAGCAATAGATTTTGAATAATCCATGCTTTTTACAAAATCTAATTCAAAAAGCGTTTCTAGGAAGTTGTAAAAGGTGCCTCGCTTTAGAAGTTTCATATTCAATCTGCTATGGAAACTTTCTGCAGAATTACTTGTCCTGACAGGTTCTTTATACACTGAAAAGTTTAAAGGTTTTCCCTAAAATAATAAAATTTTATAAAATTATTTGTTTTATAATACAACCACTTAATAACATAGTTTTTTCTTCCATTGTCGCTCAAAGTAATTAATAAATGGTTTAAACAGGCTTTCTGTTTTAATTGCATTAGAAAATGTTGCATCCATGGCATCTTTTTTTAAAATGTTATAAGCTTCTATGATATTAGCCGGTTTCAATAATGGTAAGTACATAAATTTAGAAAATAGGTTTTTGGCTTTCTTATCTCTGTTCAATTTAGCTGTAAATCCAGGAATTTTTGTCGATTTCCGTCGAAGGGCATTAGTGTAGTGAAACCAACATCCGACCATTTTCACTGTTGGGTACACGCTTTTAAGAGCATTTCGTAAACTGCATTCATAATCAGTGATCACTGATGTCGGTTTCAAATCGATTACATTCGATTGCAAATATTGCAAAACATGTTTATATGCAGATTCTGATTTATGGGACATTAAAATATATATGAACGGATATGCCTGAAAAATAAAGAAAAATGAAATGGGTTATGTGAAAATAATTTTTAATTTTAAAATTCTTACATGGTCTGCGTGAATAATGTGAATTATAAGCAATTCTATTGCTTCTATTGTTTTGATATAGGTACAATGTTAAAAGTTCCATAAATTATATAATTATGTTGTTCTAAGTTGCTTCTTCCTTTAATAGCGTTAGATATGGTAGGAGACACAAATAGTGAGTAGGCAAAATATTCTTCCACTATAGTGTCAATATAAAATTTTTCTTTTTCCTCATATCTGGACATTGTGAATTTAGATTCAATTTCTTTATTTTTATATACTTCAATAATTTCATCAAAATTCATCGGATTTTTTGGATATTTTTCTTGTTTTATGTGAATCAAATGCCTACGCATTTTACCGAATTCCACTGCATGTGCTGTTTCCTTAAATTTTTTACATTGTGCATCAAATATATCCCGTACACTTGAACGTTTTAATGAAGCACTCATCACTTCATTTTTTATCGAATTTATCAATTTTAATTTTTCAATTAAAGCACTTTGTTCGCCATAATTGTGGCCGTTCTTGCCGCTTTTTCCTGTTTTACGGCAATATCTTGTACTATTAAAATCAATGGCAAATCCAGCTGTACATTTATCCTCATAACAATAACAATACTTTGTTTTTATTAGTCTATTTATACTTGAAAATCTGGTTTTCTTTTTCTATTAATAATAACGAACTATTTTTTCTGACACCCGGAATTAATTTATATTCACAAATTATTTCACTATTTTCTATTTTAATCACAAAACACGTGGATGCAATATGACATTCATAAGCAGAGTTACGGAATATAATGAATAATAATCAAATGCACAATAACAATGCAAAAGCAATGAATTGAGAGATAACGCCATATGGCTTTATCTCTCAATTGTCAAAATAAAAATTTGTCATTATCTCTCAATACGATGCGTGATAACGCCATATGGCTTTGTCTCTCAATACGATGGGAGATAAAGTCATATGGCGTTATCTCGCATGGCTTTATCACAAAAAAATAAACTATGGTACACACTAAGGCACAATATTAACACTATTAACATACTTAATTTCAAAAAAGCAAATGCACTCTTCAAAAGAGAAATTAAAATCTCAAAACGCCAATCTTTAGAAAACTTTACAGCCGAAATCAACCCATCTACATCCCCATCCAAAATTTGGTCACACATAAGAACTTTTTGTGGCACAAAACCCTATCATTCCATACACGGAATTAATTCCATAGACAATCAATCTTTCATAATAGATAAACAACATATAGCTAATGAGCTCTGTAAATACTGGTCATCTGAATCTGACGACAATAATTTCACACCCACATTCTGTCAACATAAACGCCATACCTTGCCCCTCTCCATACAGTATTCCCTGTCCAATATTGCTACAAAATTAGAAGACCCCTTTACCCACATTGAATTACAGCTTGCTCTCATCAAATTAAAAGGAAACACTCCCGGTATAGATAGAATTTCCTACCCCTTGCTAAAACACCTACATCATTCAGTTTCCCATCGTCTTGTAAATTTATATAATAATATATTCAACCACTTCATACCTCAGAACTATAAAACTAGTAAAATCATCCCACTAATAAAACCCTCCGCCGACAAATCATGCATAACATCCTACAGACCCATATCTCTAAACTCTTGTTGCGCAAAACTTCTATATAAGATAGTAGCAAATCGACTATGGTGGTTTGTATCTTACAACAACCTAATCGATAGTCGACAATCCGGTTTCAAAAAAGAGAAATCAGTATCAGACAACCTAGTTATGCTAGACTATCTGATATCATCTTCCCTGTCGACTAAAAACCATTCCTCAGTTATCTCACTTGACTTCGCTAAAGCCTTTGACAAAATAGGTATCCACACAATAATTGACGAACTTAAGTGCTGGAAAATCGGACCCAAAATGTTATCATATATCATAAATTTCATGACAAACAGAAAAATCTTAGTATACGTTGATAACCACTACTCATCCACTCTCCCTCTATACAACGGAATTCCGCAAGGCTCGCCCCTATCACTTATACTTTTTCTAATAGCTTTCAATAAATTAAATAAAACAATAGCCATCCACACACAATACGACTTCTGTGCCTACGCAGACGACTATCAGATTATAAAAAAGAAACAATAAAAAATCCCATACACTAGACATTACCCCTCTACTTAACGATATCCTAACTTGGTGTGAATACTCAGGTGCAGAACTCTCAATCTCAAAATGTAAATACATTCACTTTTGCAGAAAACAATCTTGCAAATTACAAATACTCTCAAACTCAATCCAAATTACTAACGTAGATAAACTAAAAGTTCTTGGCATTACATTTAATAGTAAATATACATGGAATGACCACATTGAAACCCTCCTTCTATCTCTTTCAAAAAATCTTAATATAATTAAGTGTCAATCGAGCAAAAAATATAACTGTAATCATCTAACCTTAATAACTGTCATTAATTCCATAATTATGTCTAAAATTGATTATGGCCTCTTTCTCTATGGTAGCGCTCCGTCTCCACCGTCCCAACGATACAAAATTAAAACAATATATCACGCCGCTCTAAGAATGGCTCTAGGTGCCTTTAAATCGACACCCATCAACAACATACTCTTCGAATCAAAAATTAATCCTCTAGAAATCAGATATCAACTTTCACTCGCCAAACTAAACAAATGTATTATCTTCGCTTACGATTCCCCACTGCACACACCCATAAAAAAAATTTTGAAATCATAAAGCCACCCCAAACTATCTTCCGCACTATACAAGGCAATATCGCTGTAAATATCCTTGCACAGCCCTCGCCGGCCGATGAATCTTTGTAGCGCTAGCAAAAAAGCTTCGGAAGACATTCCAGTAACTGCCTCCAAGTGAACCGCTTTCGTTGCTAAACAAATGAAAATTGCGATATAGCTCTTGTACGTAGTGTTGCCCCGGTATCGTGACGCTTTGATTTCGATAGCACCAGTATAATCGATACCGGTGGCCAGAAATGGTCGTTGTGGTGGATTGACGCGATGAAATGGCAAGTCACCCATTAGCGGGGTAGCTATGGTTGGCTTGTTGCGAAAACAGGTAACACATTTGCGCAATTGCTTTTTAACTACTCGCCTGGCGTTTATGATCCAAAATTGCTGTCGTATATGCGAAATAGTTAATTGCGGGCCTCCGTGTAAACTTGTTGTATGCGAACTACTACTACTAGGTAATATAATTGGATGCCTCTGCCCATAGGGCAGTTACGATGATAGGTGCAATAAGCCCTTGTGGATCAAACAGCCGAGCAATTGTTGATAGCATAGCACGCTTCGTTGCAGAAAAGTCAATTTCAAAGTTCAGCTTGAATATGAAAATGTCCTGATTGGGTTGCCAGCACATCCCTAGTGTTTTGACCGTTTCGGTGCTGTTGAAATTCAAGCAGTTGGTGCTTGACATATGCTCCTGATTTATGCCATTCAGCAAAGCAATTGAGTTGCTGCTCCATTTGCGTAAGTTCATTCCAGCAGAGAGCAGAGCTGCATTAACTTGCTCACGAATAGCTGTGGCATTTCCGATGGAGTCACTGCCAAATAGCACGTCGTCGACGTAAATTTCGTGTTTGAGTACATTTCTTGCTAGTGGGTATGACTCCTTTTCGTCTTCGGCGATTTGATGGAGCACACGTATTGCGGTGTATGGGGCTGAAGCCGTTCTAAATGTGACCGGAGTAAGACAGTAGTCTTGAATATTTCCTTCACCGTTTCGCCATAATATGCGCTGATATTGCGAATCTTCAGGGTGCATATCGATACATCTATACATTTTTTGTATATCAGCCGTGAATGCATACTTATGTTTTCGCCAATTCAAGATTACTGCCGACAATTCATTTTGCAGCGCCGGGCCTGTGCATAAAATATCATTTAGAGATCTACCGTTCGTCGTTTTGCACGAAGCGTCGAAAACGACGCGTAACTTAGTGGTAAAGCTCTCCTCTTTGATCACCGCATGATGTGGCAGAACGCACGATGTCACTGTAGGTATATTCGCTGACGTAAGGACGCAGTGATCGCTCTCTGTTGTAGTAGCTGGTGTTATTTGATTTAATGCAAAGTATTCTTTAATGCAGTCCCGATATAATTTGCATAATTCCTCATCGCGCTGAAGCTTCCGCTCTAGACAATAGAAACGATTTAACGATATTTGTTTAGATTTGCCTAGTGTTTGAGTTTGATCAAATGCATGCTTTAATGGAAGTCTAACCAAATACTTGCCATTAGATTGACGCAAATGCGTTTGTTGAAAATGGTTTTCACACCAGTTTTCTTCCTGGGATAGAGCTCGGTCCGCAGGTATTTGTTCATGTTCGTAGAACCTTTGAACTAAAGATTCAAGGAGAAGGGTAGAGTGGTGACAACGAATGTTCGTTGAGAGCTTGGGAACTGGCGCAGTATTGCCGGTCAAGATCCACCCCACCTTTGTGTGCTGTGCAATAGGCTCGTCAAACCTTCCGATGCGAGTTTCTGGTAACATGATGCGAGCCATCATATCGGCTCCGATGAGCAAATCTATACGACGAGATTGAAAAAAGGTGGGATCTGCGAGTTGCAGACCCAGTATGTGCGGCCAATGCTGCGGTACAATTTTCTCACTAGGCAGGCTGATGGTGAGCACATTAAGAACGTAGGCTACGTCACTGGAGTCTTAAAGGCAGGATTAATACACGAGCGAATGCTGAAACTGACAGTGAAGTTACATCGTTTCGTAGGAGTACCGCTTAGCCCGGATATCTCTGCTGAAGTGCGATTTCGAGCCAAGCCTATAGTTTGAGCAGCATGTTCCGATATTAACGTTGCTTCGGAACCATTGTCAATGAGAGCGCGCACAACTGCTGTTTGGCCTGTGACGTCATTCACTACAGTGACCATTGCAGTTGCTAATAGAACTTTTCGAGCCGGGTTTTCTGTAGTTGTTGCTGCAACGAAAGTAGAATGCGCTGCCTTTGCGACTGTTGTTGTTTGCGGCGAATTCGAAGTAAAAGCGCTCTCACGGTGAAAAGGTTGAGCTGCATGATTCAGCTGTGACTGCGCCTTTGAAGCTCCATCAGCTTGTGGAGCAGATGTAGGAAAGTGCAATAGGGTGTGATGCCTTTGTCCACATTGAAGACAATTTTTGTTGCTGGGGGGCAGTGCGAACATGAGTGCGAGTTACTCAGGCAATTTAAACATAATTTAGCACGATCGACAATAGCTTTGCGTTCGAAGCAATCTTTAGCTAGAAACGTGGAGCAACGGCGTAAAACATGGGCATCACCATATAAGTAACAGGAGGCTGCCCTTTTCGGCTGTGCAGTGACATGGAAGTTTTTGCTGGCAGATTGATTCGCTTTCCAGGTGTTACGTCTCTCCGGCAAATGAGCTGAAGTGGTGTGCTTCGAAGAGGATGGCGTATCGATGTGAAGCTGCCTGTTTTCAATCACGTTGATGGTGACTAAGCGATCATTCAAAAAAGATTCAAGTGCACTGAAAGTAGGTATGGTGGTATTACTGCCTAAGTGATGCTCCCACGCCTGATGCGTTTCCTTTGGGAGCTGAATGGAAACGTAGTAAGCAATCCAATGGTCGCACTCAGAAATAGGAATTTGTAGCCGCTGGAACTCATTAACGCACACTCTGGCTACGTTTAAAAGAGAGTTGATGCCATCAGCACGCTCTTTCGTGAGCGCAGATATGCTGAACAGCTTGTTCATGTGGTGCATGAAAAGTAGTCGAGGGTTGTTGTACCGCTTTACTATTAACTCCCAGGCCGTTGGATAGTTGGTCTCTGTAAGCTCCATTTGCTGTACATCGATGTCTTTGTCATCAGGTAGCGCTTTCTTCAGAAAGTGGAATTTGTGAATCGCACTCAAACTAGTGTTGTTGTGGATTAAGCGAATATAGGCATCGTGGAAAGCTGGCCAGTCTGTGTATTTACCCGTGAACGATGGCAGCGGTAATTTGGGGAGCTCAAGCGATGACGCATGAGTTTGCCTTACAGATGGGTCTTGCATCGATTTGGGCTGTTGGTCTTCCAATGCATCCAACAGCGTGGCTCTTATGTCAAAGTAGAGTTCTTCAAATTTAGAGGATATCGCATCTTTGAAATATAGCGAATCGAGAGTGCGAGAGGAGCAAATAAGTTGTTTGTGTACCTCGAAGAAATCCTTATGCAGCATTTCAACCTTATCCAGTCTGACTTGACAGTAGGCTTTAGTTTTTCTCGTACTGGAGTCCTTTTTTTAAGTTTTTCAACATTTGCTTAAGACTGTCATGGTGGTCTGTTTGCAGTGCAATGAGGCCTTCGTAATTTGCCAATGGCGAATTTGACGCGTTGTCTGTGGGAGACGGTTGACTTGTTTTAGAAGGATTCATCTCTACTGCTCTAAACCGATACCCTACTTACCCTTGCCTTATGCTGTCTCGGATGGTGTAGATACAGGATCGTTGTTGTTTCCAACCAGAATTGGAATTGCACCAGAAAAATGTTGAATTGTGGAGCACGTTGCGTGATTTTGGGGTTATGTGTTATGACGTCATCAGTTAACACACTGTCCGTTTATGCATAGCGATGGTGGCGTGTTTGCTGTCAGCAAAGGTGCACGCTGTATGAAAGCTAAATCACGTTTATTAAATTGTTAAATTGTTGTTGGTCGTCGTTTAGTTCCCCCCATGGGCCACCAAATTATGTGCAGGTTTGCATAGTAGCGGGGTATTATTCGAATGAATTACGCGAAGGTTTGTTTTTATAAAAAAGAAAGATTTATTTAATTTAATTATTACACTACAGGCTATGAATATAACACCAATACGTGTGGAGAGAACAACGACTAGCAGACAACTAACCTCGGCTCTTGCTTGTTTGCCGTCGCTACGCTGTCACTTCGCTCTCTTTCTCTCTTTCTTCTTTCTTCTTTGCTCCAGTTTGAACACTAATTATACAATTTACACTCATCTCCTCACATCGATACTTATGTACTCCCCCTATATCAATACTTAAGTTAGCTTAAGGCTATAGCTTAAAAAAAAATCAAATTTATATTTTATTTTACATAGGATATAAGCAGTTAATAAATAAATAAAAAAAAAATAAATAAATTTATTGCGCTTTTTAAAATAAGTATTTTTATCTCTATACAAAGATGCAGACCCCGATATTGATTTAACATAATCATTTGCTTTTGCTACATCTAAATCGCACAACATGTCTAAGAATTTATAAAAATTTCAATGTTTTGGAAGTTTCATGTTCAGTTGGCTGTGAAAGCCTTCCGCGGAGTTGCTGGTTCTTATGGGCTCTCCGTATACGGAAAAATTTATTGGCTTCACCTAAAAATATAAAAGGAATGAAATGTAAAACTTATATTTATATTTGTGCTGTAAAACTCTGCAAAAACGTTACACTTACGCAACATACTTTCTTAATCCACTGTATATTGAAATATTTTAGAAACGCCTTAAAATAACTTTCGTTATTACTTCTTGCCATATATTTAGGATTCTCGGCCTCATTCATTAAAATTGTATGTGCTGCTATTATATGCTCGGCTTTCAATAAAGGCAAATAAAGAAATTTATTAAATAGATTTTTGGGTTCTTTATCTTGATTGAGCTTTGCTATAAAATCATGGATTTTATATGCTTTTCTTCGTAAAGCGTTTGTGTAGTGGAACCAGCAGCCCACCATTTTAACTGTTGTGTACAAGTTAATTCTTCACTCGGGAGACTGTCTGGCCGATACTATGTATCGTACGCAGATAGTTCTCAACCGTGTAAATCGCCTTTGTGTGACCCTTACCTTTTTTTCACCGTTCGCCAAACTTAAGTCCAGGTTTAATTTCGGTTGTCAGATAGCTTATTTATTACTTCATGGATCACAATCTTAGTTTTCAATATTAATGTTTAATTTTATATTTATTAATTCATGGTTCACAATCTTGGTATTCAATATTAATGTTCAATTTTATATTTATTAATTCATTGTTCACAATAATCTTGGTATTCAATATTAATGTTTAATTTTATATTTATTACTTCATGGATCACAATCTTAGTTTTCAATATTAATGTTTAATTTTATATTTATTAATTCATGGTTCACAATAATCTTGGTATTCAATATTAACGTTTAATTATATATTTATTAATTCATGGTTCACAATAATCTTGGTATTCACTATTAATGTTTAATTTTATATTTATTATAAAGTTACAATGTCCCGATCGCGACCGTGCCGTCTTCTTCCCAATTTTCGACTAACTCCTGCTTTTTCCTTTTATCCCTAATACCTGGAGCACCTTAGTTAGCAAGCCGGCCTACATGACACAAAACGTCGACACTGCATATCCCACCGCTACCACTTGCGCGTGTTGGCCGCTACGTGACGTTAATTGCTGAATTGCCGAAATTCCGAAATTGCATTTCTCACAGCTATAGCTTGCGCGTGCAGGCCGCTTCCGCCCAACTCCCAGCGATCGAAGGAAAATGCAGAGTCGGCGTCTGCTCTACCCTACACCCGGCCGTGCTAACTTACACATTTTTTACTGCGTTACGTAATCCACTTTCAAAATCAGTGATTACGGTTTTTGGTTGCAAGTCCAACACATTTGATTTCAGATATTGAAATAAGTGTGTATATGCCTCCTCCGATTTTGTTGACATCAAAATATATACGAACGGATATGCCTAAAAGCAGGAATATATGAAATCAGCCTTAAAATAGATAGATGTTCTTAATAAGTTTAATAAACTTACATGTTCTGCATGAATTATATGAAGTATAAACATTTGTTTAAATTGCTTAGAAGCTGGAAGGATATTAAAATGCGCATCCATTATATAAGTGCGTTGCTCCGTTGCACTATTTAATTGCAAAGCGTTGATAATTGTTGGTGACGCAAATATTGTGTATGAAAATTTTTCTGACAATACTATTAAATTCAACAACAACTCCAACACTACAATTCTTCACATAACAATAATAATATTACACATTATTTCTTTCATATTTAAATTTAAACACTTGCTGGTCTTCCTCGATACATAATAATTTGCTGGATTTTCTTATACCGGCTATTATCTTATATAGACAAATAGTATCATCTGCCATTTCAAAATCCAAATTTTTTCTAGCACGCAGAATGTAAAGAACTAATGTGTGTTGGATGATCGGCACGTGGTTGTAGCAAACATATGATGTATTGACATTAGATACTGTTATCTCTATGCACTTCTGAAATGCATGAGGGTTGCCAATGTCATTATGACTTTATTACTCAGTTGACAGAAATCTGATTATGGCCTTAGTGCTCATGTGTAAAAAAAAGAGTATGGCTCTATTTCTCAACGTGTGGTGAAATAAACCCATATGCCCCTATTTCCCCTCTTGTTGGGAAATAAAGCCAGATGGCTTTATTGCCGATGGCCTTATAGCACCCCACCGTGTATTGTATTACATTTCTGGAATAATAAAATCGTTCCTGATTGGAGCGACCAGCCAGAGATGCTATTCAAATTATCAGTATATAATTCGGCGACCATATTTAAATCATTATTTTTCGAATAAATTAAAACGTCGTCCGCGTAGATACAATGTTGGACTTTGTGTTTTATCAGAATTTGGGTTAACTCATCAAAAGCGATAATAAAAATGACCACAGAAAGGGGGGATCCTTGTGGAACGCCGTTATGTAGATATTGCATGTCTGAGAGGGCATCACCTACTTTAACTTTGAATCTACGATTGGTTAAGAAGGATTCGACATACTGAAATATTCGGTCTCTTTTTTAAGAAATTCGCATTTATCAAGCTGAATTTTTAGATTTGTTTCTTCCAATCTTTTAAATATTTTCGTTAGTGAATCTATATGTTCTTGTAGTGATGTATTATATCATCTAAATACACAAAGCATATCTTGCCAATATAATAAGACAAAACTAAATTCATTAACCTTTGAAATGTTGCAGGAGCATTCTTCAACCCAAATGGCATTCTCAAGAACTCATAATGACCTGTTAGTGTAGAGAAAGCAGCCTTTTGTATGCTTTCTTCGTCCATCTCTATCTGATGAAACCCTTTTACTAAATGTATAGTGGAAAAATATATAGATTTTCCTAATTTGTCGAATATGTCATCAATGTTAGGGATTGAATATCTGTCATCTGTGGTTATCTCATTAAGTTTTTTATAGTCAACTACAATTCTCCACTTTTGTTTCTTTGAGCTGTCAGTTTTCATTGGAACTACCCATATGGGTGCGTTCTATGGTGAATGGCTCGGTCTAATTATGCCCTGGTTTAACATTTCATTGATTTGAGTTTCAATTTCTTCATTGTGTACTCTTGGGTATCTATATAACTTCGAATACACAGGATCTTCGTGCTTTGTTTTAATTTTGTGTCGTATTTGATTGGTAAAAGCTAATCACTGCCTTCTTTATGTTGAGTGTTTTTATATTTATTTAATAGTTATGTAATGCTCCGAAACTCTTCCGCATTTAAATGATCTAATCTAAAACAACTTTTTTCTTCTACTGTGTCTATACTTTTCAATTTTAAAATATTTTGATAATTAACTTCTTTTTCACCTTTTGTTTCTTCATTTTTTTTGATTATTTGCAGTTTTTGCGGTTCTTCAACCGTAATTCTGCGCTGTAAGAGATATCTTAGGTTATATATTGGGTCCGTCTCGTTCATTTTAAGCTGGGTTGAGTTAGGGAGCAGCGCAACTTTAAATTTAGGTTGTGGTACCTTATTTCTATTCACAATGTTTATCACAACCTTTACGGGGAACCCTTGCTCTTCAAGAGCCTCTTTTATATCGCCAGAATGTACTGTGTCTTCGATTCCTTTTAAAACAATAATAATATAATAATTTTTGTTGCTCCCCGTTAAAAAATTTACAATATCAAGATAGTGCTATATGCCTGGATCTTTGTCTCCTCAAGACTACCTTTTCTAAGAGGCACAATGTGAAAATTATTTGTGCCTATAATATTTGCGATGTTCAATACTAATTGATTGAAACTACGCTCGCTCAAATAAATTTGTGGCGGTCTGGCGGTACTGACTACAGGTTCACCTTTCTATGTATTAGTAGAATTCTCTACACTAAGAAGTGCAAATCTATTATTCTCCAGAGAAGCAAGTGAGTTTGTTGTGTTTGCCCTTTTGGCGACGCCCATGACCTTTTGTGGACTTATCTTTCTTTTAATATTAATGTTAATATAGCGGTCAATACCAGTCTGCACGACCGCCACTTTTTGTATTTTCTTTACCTCACTGTTTATTACCGCCTGCAGAAACATTGTTGCTGGACTCCTTACTGTTGCTGAGTTTGGTGACGGCGCTATGTTGATGTCTTTTCTGTTGAGGTCGCTGCTGTTGCCGACGCTGCTACTGACACAGCTGATGACTCTGCTAGTGGCATTGTTATTGCCGGTAATTTGCCGTATTGTATTGTTGTTGTGTTGTTGTTTGGTGGAACGGGTATATGACCCTCTCTAAGAGGAGAGTGCGCGACACTCATAGCTTTGTGTATATGTTTATGTTTATATTTTTAGTGTTTACTTTTTTGAATTAAATATCACATATGTATTTAAATTATTAAACGAGCTGTTATAAATTTTTTGAGATTATTTTGATTTAATTGATAATATTAATATTACAAAATAATATTTGAGAAATATGTAAATCAAATCAAACACGGAGCGCACAAAAAATATGTCCGAACAGTGCCTAACAATGATTTTTTGATTTGTTTGGTTGTTTTTGGGTGTTTGTATTTTAATATGGTGACAATGTGCCCTAAAAAATCGGTTTCTCTTTTCAGAAACTCACTTTTACCTAACTGCACCTTAAGATTACATTATTTCAGTTTTTGTGACAGGTGACATCCAATCTAGTCGAGAATATTATAATGTCATCTAAATATACCAGGCAAGTTGTACCTAAAAACTCTGCTAAGACATAATTCATCAGCCTTTGAAAAGTAGTCGGGGCATTTTTTAACTCAAACGGCATGCGTGTGGATTCCTAATGATCGAATTCCGTTGAGAAAACAATTTTTTGTATATCTTCGTTTTCTATTTCTAGTGAAACCCCTTCGCCAGGTCTAAGGTTGGGAAATACATTGATCTCCCTAGTTTATCAAAAATATCTGCCATATTAGGAATTGAATATTTGTCATTAATTGAGACTTGATTTAACTTTCTATAGTCCACTACCATTCTCCATTTCTGTTTACCGGAAGCATCAAACTTCTTCGGTACTATCCATATTGGTGACGAATATGGCGAATTACTAGGTCGAATAATGCCCTGGTTTAGCATCTCGTTAATTTGCCTTTGGACTTCATCTTTATGTATTTCTGGATACCTGTTACTTTTTAATTTATGTTGGAGTTTCAGTGGTTGTTTTAATCGAGTGCTGAATAACATGCGTGAATGTTAAGTCTGTTCCTTCCTGAAAAGATACATTTCAAAATTCTTTGACTACTTCCAAAGTTCTAAATTTTTTTTCATTATTTACATGATCAGTTCTTATTTGGTTTTGAATACTAATTTCATCGTAAAAATTTATTTCTTTCAAAAAATTTATAAATTTTTCATATTCTTCTTCTGATCTATCAAGATATAATTTAATTTTAGCATTGTCGGTTTCTAACATTTTTGTCTTGTAACTGATTATAATATTTAATGGTTTTAGAATATTGTTCCCCATTAAACCATCATATTCAGAATGAAATTGGTATTCCAAGAACTCAGCATTGTTAGTTAACTGGTTAAATACCTTAAAAGGGGGTATCTTTATTTTTTTTTTAAATATTAATTTTATTATCGATAGTTTTTAATTGAATTAGTTTTTCTAATGGCATTTGCCATTTGGGATTGCAAACTCCTGGGTTACCCATACTCGATGTTGCACCAGCATCTATTAAAAACCTTAATTTTCGTATGGGTGTACTGTTTATTATATAGGGTAAGATTGAGGTTCCGAGGCTTTTGATGGAAAATTTTCTTCAATATTATAAATTCTCCTATTGATTGTTGACGGGTCAACGTCCATTGGCTGTGTTGTATTGTTATTATATTATAAGTATTCTGATTCCTAAATGTACCTACATTTTCACTGTTACGATTATTATAAAGTCTTGGATTGTAGTTGTGGTTATTTCTAAATGTTTCACGATTATTAGTGTTACAATGTAAGCCTTGATTATGATTATCGTTATATCGTGTACCGGAGTTATTACTATTATAGTTTTTATGTGTGTAACGTGATTGATATTGTTGACTTATACTTTGCTTATAAGAATTATTTTTATTGTGTTTATAGTTATAAATAATATTTTGTTTGTTGCTTTTAAAATTATTTCTAGTATTCTGCATCAAACTTTGATTACTTTGTACAAAAGCATATCCATTTTCGTGCAGAATTGTCATCGCTTCTTCCAAATCATTCGGATTTCTACAACATAGAATTCCCTTCATTGGCTCCGGTATCTTACTTACAAATAATCTAAGTGCTGTTTTATAATTTTGCTTAAGTTCTGTTTCACTGCCTCCCTCTATTTTAGTTTTAGTATTTAATCTACGCAACATTGCATTATAATAATCAAAGCGTCATATAGTTGATCGATACTTAATTTGTCTCCAAAGTTATAATATCAAAGTTTTTTTAGATCCTCCCAATTTTTGATTGAGCTATGGATTTCAATAGCTTCGCGCGAGTTACGTATTGGAAATGAGAGAAATAAATTTGCACCATTCAACTTCATAATTCGTTTAATAATTTATTTAAATTTTAATTTACAAGTATTTATATGTTAAAATATCGCTACTTTAGTAATGAATTTAATGAGAAATGAAACAAGCATGAACTTGTATTTAATGCGAATTCAAATTAATATGAATTTTAAGATTTTGATGTCAACACGAATTTGACGATTTTCATCAGAATTGAATTCAACATGATTGGATGATTTTTTTGGGAATTCAAGTCAACATGCATTGGATAATTTTTATAAGAATTGAAGTTTGATTTATACCTTAAATAATAGTAAAAGTAAATAAGAATTTGAATTTGAATAAGCGTCTGTTCAATTATTAGAATTTGATGTTGTTGTTTGTTGGATGGCGTGTCTTGTTGTTGGGTTTGTGATGGAGCAATTTTTTAAATACTAGAATTTGTTTTGCCGGTCTCTTTGGTTGATGCGTTGCCTTCAGCTTTTCCCAAGCTTGCGCGGACGTTTTCCACTCTTTGATTAAACTTACCTGGCTTGGCTTAACACACAGTAATATTGACGCCAGCGCTTTTTCATCTCTGACATCAAACATAGCCGCCTCCTCCGCTGTCGTAGCGTAATGGAGTCGTCCAGTTTTTCAATCTGCAGAATCGAACTCGTCGATGCGTTGATTTTCAAACTTTCGCGACAAACACTTTGCTTAAATCTTGTTTACTTTTTTTTTATTGCGTCAAGCCTGGGCCCATAACCTATTAGATAATTGTTTATTAAACTTATACATATATTTATTTACGTCTTTACATCGCGCTAGCCATACTAGAAGTGATGAGAATGAGAATGAGAAGAAGTTCAAAATGACAAAGGCAAGAAAGAATCTGCTTAAAGAAGGGTTGCCGAACGCAAATTAATTGCAATCATGAAAATAAAAATTGCGCAGGAAATAAGAATTGCTCTCGAAATAAAAGTTGTGACGAGTAAAAGAACCGAAATTTTTGGCAAATTAAATATTTATTTCTGAAATACAAAAAATCAAATAAATTCAAATTAAAATTGCACTGTGCTTTGCTTACCGTGGTGCGCTCCTCGGCTGTCAACTGTGAAAACCGACGATACGCTCACGATCAGCAAAACACAACGTTCACAGTAAACGCTGGCAATTCACAATGCTCAGCAGCCTTGATGCAACGACACAGGTGGTGCAGATATATTTTGAGAGAATTCAGATCTCGGTTCTGTCAAAATAGTCAGCAGGCGGGTTCCGGAGGCATGAGAATATTTGTAGTAACGGGCGAAAAATTTCTTTGACGCCTGAAATTTTAGTTTTAAAACGGCTGAGATAATATCGTCACTTGGAACTTTGAAACACTTCACATTTTCTTTGCCCCAACTTTTGCGGCATATTACACAAAATTTGCCCATTTTATTATTTTCACTTAATAATAAATAATAAATTTTATAATCAGCAAAATTTTATGTTTCGATAATTTCAATAAAGCGCGGCAAATTTTTTGGCGGCACCGGTTTTCATAATTTGACAGAACCGAGACCGAAAGAAAACAACAAAACAGAATAGGCTAGGAAATGTCACTTATCTGCACCACCTGTGTTGTTGCATCAAGTCAGCAGCTACTCAGAAAATATTTCTTACAATTATGGAGCGAAATTGTTGCGAAATCTGATACGTATAAATATGTTAAGGGGTCAGCTTGCAACAAAGTATGTTAAGGTCTATAGCGAAAGTATCTTGAAGCTGAGTCAGCCAACATTGGTGGAGGCTCCGACCTAGCTCGCGCGTTTGACGAATCAAAGTAAATTGCAAAAATTGTGTTTCATATACAAGTTAACAACAACAAAACTACTGCACTGTGTTGTGTTGCAGCATTTATAAAATATTTGTTTTTGTTTGGGTATTTAATTAATGATACCTTAACTTACATAAGACGCAAGTATTTAATAGGTTTGTACTTATCCATATTTACGCAATTTATTCGTGTGTAAAGTATAAGAATTTCACGAAGAGAAATAGCAATGCCTAAACTTTCGGAATACATCCAAGTTCGCAATGTTTCAATATTTCTTTTCGGAGGGAAATTATATGCTTGAGCTACCACATTTCGAAAATATCACTAAAAAGGTACTTTGAACTATATTCGATTGAGTTGCCGCCCTTAAGAATTATTCCCTCAAGACCGCTTTTCCACCCAATATATAACACTATACATTCTTTTCAAAAAAGTATTTAAAATTCCTGGTTGCGAAAAATAATAAAAAATAAAATCACCAAATCTCCAAAATGTGCAAAAACATATATTTGCACGCATAAAATGACCATGTGATTTCGATCTTCAAGCTAAGTAAATTAAATAAAAGTTATGAAATTTTGGAGCTAAAGTTGGATTGGAACTCCTGACTCTTTCCTCCACAGTACTCGAAAGTAAAATAGTTCTTGGAGACAGAAATAAAACAATATTTTTCAAATACTTTAAAACCAAATGCTCCGTTTTCAAATTTTTTAATGGATTCATACAAAGTTTAATAAGAAAATCGAGATTTCTCTTGTCTTCATTATCATTGTTTAAAATTATAAATATTCTACCCAAAAGAGACATTATTTCATTGAATGATCTATTAATTTCAATTATGCCTTTTCGGGGTAAGTTGTTTTTGGGATTCAATTGGAAATTGAATAGCATAGTTGTTTCTTCACACTGCCAGTCATATTCAATATCTCGCTGTCTACAGTGTTACGGTTCTCTAAAATCGTAGTGTAATCAGCAGGCAAATCGAACTTATTTTCATTTCGACCCGGAGATATTTCTGAAACACGTTTGTCGATGCAATTGTTATTTGTATTTTGATTAAGTACTCTTTTTAGCGACAAGTTTTCAAGTTCGAAAATATTTGCATACACTCAGCTTGTGCGCACTCAATTCTATGATCTGAGTTTAAAAAATGTTTTATCTCCAAATGATATAAGAGATCAGTAATTGCACTAAAAAGTTTCTTGCACTTGAAGCAAATTAACATCGCTATAATAATTTGTATATTAATAATAGATCTATTTTGCTTGGTTTGCAAAATGAATTCCCGAGGAAATTACTGGGGATAGAATGTCCAATTCAGTTTCAATTTAAAAACAGTTCTCTATAAATGTAATAATTGAAACGCACGCGTTGAAGGTTTAAATGGAACTGATAATTTATTCAAATATTCTTAAAACTACCATTTACAAGGTTGTAATATAAAAGGAATGTTGGACAATATTGCAATTCATTCTACTAGTTAGGAAATTGATACTTTTAAAAAAGTTGCCAACCAATTAGATTAATTGCTAATATATTACATTACTCCTCCCTAAATTTTCAAAACAGTATGGAAATTTAAAATAAAACATGAATTCATTTAAATATTAATTTTTTAAAAATTATATGAAATTATATTAGATTTTAAAAAGAGTAATATAGAAAATGAATGTAAATTAATTTTGATAAAATATAGAAATATGTACATAAAAATTTCATCTCAGTCTCTTCGAAAATCTGCTGGTTCGTAACGTGATACTTCTCGACGTAATCTTGTTGTTCTACGCAGTTGATGATCTTGTTGACTGACGTTCGAATCTGCTGGATTCCTTGGACTTGTAGTCGGAGATGTTACAGTTGTAGGAGGACTAGTCGAAGTTTGTGATGTTGAAGGTGAGGTATCAACATACGAAGGGAAATACAAATTATCGTCGTTTTCTTCAGAAAAGTCCGGATTAATATTTGGAGAACTTCGAGGCTTCATTTGGTTTACATGGCGTCTGCAAACCCCTTTCTTTGTATTTACTAGGAATATGATGTTACCAACTTTCGGCTGAATTGTTGGTATCCATTTCTTCCCCTTACCATAAATTCTGATAAAAACGTTATCATTTACCTGGTATTTAGTTGATTTTGAGCAATTGCGATGAGGCATTTCCGAAGGTTCTAAAAGCTGAGACCAAATTGTACGTACTGGTCTACCACGCATAAGCTCCGCAGGAGATGTACCTTCTGAATTGGGTCTTCTGTTGTTGTTTTAGACATTGATGAAACATACGGGAACTGTGAAAATGAATCAACACATATGAGCCACATTGAATTAAATATTGGCCCAGCAAAATCGATGTATATTCGCTCCCAAGAATTGGTTGATTTTGGCCAGCTTTCTTACTGCCTGGATGGAGACTGATTCTGAACTTTACATGTTTCGCAGTCAGAACCTATTTTTGAAATGTCAGCATCGATATTGTTCCACCATATGTACTGTCTTGCAAGTTGCTTCATTTTAATAATACCCCAATGTCCGTCATGCAAAAGTTTCAGCGTCTGTTGTTTCAAAGCATCAGGTATTACAACACGAACGTAATCCGTTTGAAGACAAAGCAAATCATTGTAAATTGTCATATTGTCCCTGCGATTAAAAAATGGTTTCAAGTTTGTTTGTTCTGCAGGTAGTTGCTCTGGCCAACCATTTTTCACAAAATGATAAACTTGTCGTAATGTTTTATCAATTTTGGCGTGCTTTTGAATAAGTGTTTTATTTATAGGAAAATCGTCAAATGATATTTCGAGGCATGAATCTTCCTCTTTGTCGAAATCGTCGTCAGGTCCAAGAGGTAGACGGGACAGTGCATCTGCATTACCATGGTCAGAAGTTTTTCGACACTTTATTTCAAACTGATAGGCCATGAGCGTTATAGCCCATCGCTGAATTCGCTGCGCAGTCATAGATGGTAGATGTTTGTTTGGATTAAAAATGCTTACCAGTGGTTTATGGTCTGTAATCAGGATAAACTTATGACCATACAGGAACTGATGAAAACGCTTTACTCCAAAAACAATTGCAAGACCTTCTTTGTCGATTTGGCTGTATTTTTCTTGATGTTAGTCTAATGCTTTCGAAGCAAATGCGATTGGCCTTTCAGTACCGTCTGGATAAAGATGTGAAATGACTGCTCCAATTCCGAAGGGCGATGCGTCTGTAGCAAGAACAAGCGGCAAATTTTCTTGAAAGTGTGCAAGTTGTGTTGCGTTCACTATTTGCGATTTAAGCTCGTCGAACGATTTTTGTTGACTTTTGCCCCACCGAAAAGGGACATCTTTTCTCCATAGCATGTTGATTGGAGCTGCGACGTTTGCAAAATTTGGCACAAAGTTGTGGTAATAATTAACTTTGCCCATAAAAGCTTCCAATTGTTTAATATCCTTAGGCGGCTTTAAGTTTTTGACTGCGAGAACACCTGATTCATCCGGTAATATACCTTCAGAACTTATACGACGGCCAAGATATGTAATTTGGTTTTGAAGAAATGCACATTTCTCTTTCTTACATCTGATACCATTGTCTTGTAAAATTTTAAGTACCTGGTCAAGTCGCCGTAAATGTTCTGGTAGAGTTGGAGCTGATATTATGATGTCATCCAAATAATTTGCACAACCTTCTATGCCATGTAGAAGTTGTTCAATATACCGTTGGAAGATAGCTGGGGCGCTAGCAATGCCGTATGGTAAGCGTTGATATTGGAAAAGTCCCAGAGGCGTATTGATTACCATTACTTCTTTTGATGAATCGTCCAACTCCATCTGCAGATACGCATCTTTCAAATCAATTTTTGAAAAGTATTTTCCGTTGCGAATTGAATGAAACAAATTGTCACGGGTAGGAAGCGGATAATGTTCTATGTCAATTTGCGCATTGACAGCTACTTTAAAATCACCGCATATACGAATACAATTATTCGGTTTTCTTGCTAAAACGATGGGAGAAGCCCAGTCACTGAATTTAATTGGATTTATTATTTTTTGTTCAATTAGTCTGTCTATTTCTGTTTTAAATTGAGGCATTTGAGCAAAAGGTATAGGACGGCTTCTAAAAAACTTGGGTTGAGCATCTGGTTTTAAACGTATATTAGCTTTAAAAATTTTTACCGTACCGAGAGCTGGTTGGAAAATTTCACAATATTTCTCACAAAGTTCGTATACTTTTGAAGTTTCGTTTTCAGAATTTGTATTAATTTGTTTAATTTGGAAACCAAACGCGTTAAACAAGTCATATCCAAACAAATTGTCACCCGAATTAACATTAACGACAATTAATACCACCTCTTTTTCGCGATTTCCACATTTAACACTCGTATGCAGTACACCCAAAATTGGAATTTCTTTTCTGCCGAATCCGTACAAAATTCTATTTGTTTTCACTAATGTTGGTTTATTTAAGTATTTAAATGTTGGTAAATTTATTATCGAAATTGACGCGCCAGAATCCATTTGAAAACTTATAATTTTATTATTTATGTTAACGTCAATAAAACTTTTTGAATTTTTTGCTTTCACTTCACCGGTAATGTCATAAATTGTCTCGATCGCATCAATGTTATTTTTTTGATTTTGTTTTCGGTTCTGATTTTGTTCGGTTTTGTTACTGTTCACACTTTTAGACATACACACGTGCGCTATATGCCCCTTTTTCCACACTTGTTGCAAATTGCGCTCTTAAATTTACAATCTTCTCTCTTATGAGAGCTAAAACATCCCGAACACGATTTGTATTTGTTCTCTTTATTGTCTCTCTTAACCAACGACGATTTTTTGTTCACTACATTGATTTCGATTGTCTTTTCGTTTGCTGTTTCTTTTATTGCTGCCACCGTTTTTGTTGTTGCCTCAAATGATTCCGCAATGAGTAGTACATCAGTGAGTGTTGCTTGTTGTTTTTGAAGGGCAGCGGTTCGTACAGAGTCGAGTGGTGTGTTGACGATGATGTGATCGCGAATCATATCATCCACGTAGCTGGTAGCACAGGGGTTGGACTTGCAAAGGAACTTGCATGTTCGCGCCAAACCCCGAAGATCTGCGACCCATTCCTTGTACGATTGTGTGCTTTTCATTTGCCTTTTGAAAAATTCGTACCGTGCTGCCACTGTATGCTGGCTTACAGTAAAATGTTCCGTAAGTTTTTCATGTAGTTGTTGGTATGTTTGATTTTCGAGGCTTGCTACGCCGAAAAGATTTTTAAGCAAATCAAACAATTCAAAACATGATAAAAAGAAAGACTTTTGTTTTTCTGCTGACGTCACGGAATATGCGAGAAAGTGTTGTTCTAGTTGTTGTAGATATGAGTCCCATTGTTGTTCTTCTTTGTAGAATTTGTGGAATGCCGGCACTATTAACTGATCACGAGTGTGTTTGGATTCCTTAGAAGCGTCCGTTTTGGTGTTCATGATGGCCTGCATCCACTGCTGTTGTTGAGTAAGCAAGTTCTTGGTAAATTCTTGCTGTTGTTGTAAAAGCATTTCTATGCCTTTGAGATCGTTTGCCATTGTGTTTGTTGTTGGGTACACACACGAATATAAAAAAAAAAAAAACGACCGCACGATTTATCACTCGTCGCCAAATGTAATAATTGAAACGCACGCGTTGAAGGTTTAAATGGAACTGATGATTTATTCAAATATTCTTAAAACTACCATTTACAAGGTTGTAATATAAAAGGAATGTTGGACAATGTTGCAATTCATTGTACTAGTTAGGAAATTGATACTTTTAAAAAAGTTGCCAACCAATTAGATTAATTGCTAATATATTACAATAAACAACCAGGCATTTTCATTATGTTTAAAATTTGAAGTCTAAAAAAAACATACATTTCAGAAACGAATCGAGTTCATACAAGACTTCATCGATGTCAAAACATTCTTTTTGTATAAGCTGGGACCGACAACAAGGGTTATGGGCTTTATTGTAGCGTTAGTATCTGTGCCTTCATTTAATTTTATCTTATAATTACTTATACAAGTTATCCATTACTTATACAAGTTAACCATTTGGTCGATGTGACGTTTGATCAATCTATTGGTTTTAGAGATTGTGCAAGTATACGTTCGTAATCCTAGCCGCTCCTTTACTGTTGCCTCTTGCCAATTACTCTTGTTTGGGTCGGAATAATCTCGAATGAAGACTGGTGCACCTTCTTCGAAAATCATATCTCTAGAACCTCTATGGTTATTCACGTTGTTAAGTAGCTTCCTTTCGATTTCACATTTTACTAGAGGTGGCTTCAATAAGCTAAACCGACTTTTTAGTTCCCTACCTAATATTATCTTTGCTGGGGATTCCCCTGTAGTACAATGCTTCATAGCTCTATAGTCAAAAAGAAACATATCGATTATAACATCTAAATCTTCACAATTGTCACTGGTCAAGTTTGCTATCAGGGACTTATTAAATGTTTTTATAAAATTTTCTGCTTGACCGTTTGTAGCAGGAAAGCCTGGTGGGGTGAACACATGTTATATGCTATTCTTTTTTAGAATATGTTGAAACTCGCCTGCCGTAAACTGGCTATCGTTGTCGCTAACCAAAATGTCAACTAAACCGAACCTACTGAATATTTCTCTTAGCTTTGTAACTGTAAAAGCAGTTGTGATATGTTTGGTTTTAAAATTTTCAACCCATTTTGAATATGAATCTACTACTATGAGGAAGTAACAATTTTTTATAGGTCCCGCAAAGTCTAAATGAATTCGAGACCAAACGGAAGTCGTTGGCGTCCATGGAATTAGTCCAATTTTCTCTGGACTTGGTTGCAGCTTTTGGCACGACACACAATTGGAAATTAATGTCTCTATGTCCTTATCTATATTAGGCCACCATATATAGGATCGAGCTAAAGGCTTAGTTTTTACGATGCCCATATGGGAAGCATGTAGCTCAGTTAAAATTCTGTTAGGAATTATACTTCTGTTAGGAATTATACTTCTAAATCCCCATAATAAACAACCATACTCGACTTAGAGTTCTGAGATTTTGTTCTGGAATCCTAGAAAAGTTTCACCTTTCAATGAACTTAACTTTCCACTTTCCACAGCTTCTTTCATCTTTGATAGACAAGGGTCTCTTGTAGTTTCCCTAGCAATTTTTTGAAATTTAAATGTAACTCATTTGCTGAAATGAAATTAATAAAATTTTGTTCTATATCCTCATTCAGATTGAGAATTTGTGGTAGTCGGGATAGATTGTCAGTGAAGTTTTCGGAACCCTTTACGTGCCTCATGGTATAATCAAAACCTGACAAAATAAATGCCCATCGCTGTATTCGAGCTGCTGCCATCACAGGTAGACCCTTGTTTTCTCCGAAAATGGATAAAAGCGGTTTGTGATCCGTTTGTAAGACAAACTTATTTCCTAGTAAGTATTGTCTTAATTTTGTGACAGAGAATACTATAGCCAATGCCTCTTTTTGGATTGTACTGTAGTTACGCTCTGCTGGTGAAAGTGCCCGGGAAACAAATGCAACAGGTTTTCGAGTACCGTTAGGATAATCATGAGATAAGGTTCCAGCTATTGCCACATTGGATGCATCTGTTTCTATAACTATTGGACAAATAGGATTGAATGAGACTAAAAGGCGATCTGAAGGGTTTCCTCCATCAGACTACTGTAAGCGCGTTGACATGATTCTGTCCACCTGAACCTAGCGTCTTTGCGTAATAAAGCATATAAAGGTTCCATTGTATTTGCAAAGTTAGGAATAAATTTTGAATAATAATTTACTAGTCCGATAAACGCACATAGTTCAGAAATATTCTTGGGAACAGGTGCTTCTACAACTGCAGAAACCCTGTCTTTATTTTTGGACAAACCGTTTTGATCAATGTCAAATCCCAAGTACGAAATTTTTCTCTGAAAGAAAGAACATTTCTGAGCATTTAATAATAACCCGACGTTTTCAAGTTTCGCCAGCACTCTTTCAATTGTCTTAATGTGTTTTTCTAACGAATCTCCCGAAATCACTATATCGTCTAAATAACATACCACGTTAGGAATACCGCGTAAAACATTTTCAATCGTCTTCTGAAAAATTGCAGACGCTGGCTTAACGCCAAAAGGTAATCTTGTGACTTAAAAAATGCCCATGTGCGTGCTCCATGCACACAATAGTTGGGAACTTTCGTCTAACTCCAAGTGGTTGTACGCATTGGACAAGTCCAACTTAGTAAAGTAAGGGCCTTTGAGTGAAGCGAATATCTCTTCTATTCTCGGTAGTGGGTATTTTACTTCCGAAAGATATTTATTAATAGTCGACTTGTAATTGCCGCATATACGCAAGTCGCCGTTTAATTTCAAAACCGGCACCAACGGCGTGCCCCAATCTGAATCATCTGCTAATACTAAAACTCCTTTCTCCACTAATTCACCAATTTGGCATTCTATTTTACCACGCCATGCCAAGGGCAAGGGTCTTGGCTCACAAAAATTGGTTTAACATTTTCTTTTAATTCTAATTTTTTTTTTATGAATATTATATTTCCCTAACCCACTGCTAAAAACGGTACGGAATTTGTTTTTAAATTCCGACTCTACCTCTTTTAAGCTAACTACAGGGCTTATTTCCATACCAAAAATTGACATAAAATCTCGGCCTAAAATGGGACGACTTCTTGCTAACTACTATTTTCAATTTTTTTTTTGATTACGATATGTTATACTTGCACAAAACTCACCCATAGTGTCAATTGCATCGCCATTGTATGTGTTTAATTCAGTTTTAAAAATTAAATTATAATTCACAAATGTTTATTTCAGTTTTTAAAATTAAAATATATAATTCAAAAGAAGTAAGTAATTCAATGTTTAATTCAGTTTTAGAAATTAAAATATAATTCACAGGAAGTAAGACGTGCTCGTTTGGCGGTGACATCAGAGAGAAGAAAAAAGCCCTCGTCCAAAAAAAAGGAAAACGAATGTTAAATTAGGGAGAAAGCTTTCGAACTTTCGTTGCCGTGTAAGCTCTCTCGGGAGGAGATTCGGATAATAAGCAGTGTTGCTCTCTATCTGTGCTTTCAATATATTCCGATCAGTGTATACTTTAGTAGTAGGAAAGGAATGCATTTTCAACAGCGGCAGCTGCAACACTTTCCTACTAAAATAAAGGAATATATTGGAAGATGCCAAGAGGGATTTGGCGACACAGACCGGGGCGGCAGAATAGTCTAAAAAGGGATTTAGCCAGTATGGAAAGAAATGATCCTTGCACTGGTATAGTTCCGTTGCTTTAAAATGTTTGTTGTTGTAATGCCTCCTCGAAATTAGAGAACAGGCTGCGCCAGAATCCAGGACAAATTCAAGCTGAACAACATCAATTTCAGCATTTACGATAAAAGAAGGGGGCGGTGCTGACTTAGAATCACTGCTTAAACTAAAAATAGAATATTCATTAATAATATCATCATCATCTTCTTTATATTCCTTTTTAATTATGTTCACATGTTTTTTCCAAAGCATATACTTGCTAAATGCCCTATGCGGCCACATTTGTTACATGTGCAACTTTTATATTGGCAGCTACTGCTTAAATGATTGCGCCATCCGCAATGCTTGCACTTCTGGCTCTGTTCTTTGATGTTGTTGTTGTTGACATGACCTCTGCCAAGATGAACTGCTTTGCTGCTACTACTGCCGCCGCTGCTTCTGCCTGCTTGACTTTCTGTCACCTTGAAACGCCCCATGCGCTTTGTTACTGCACTAACCTCACAATTTTCTTGTTGCATATTTGCATGCACTTTGGCCTCTGTCATAATCGCTATCTTCAATGCTTTTTCGAGCGTTAGGTCTTCATCCTCCTCACATAGCCTTTCGAAAGCTCTTCCTTCTAATCCTGTCACAAACTTGTTGAGCACAAAAGAATCTAATTGTGTGCTGAATTTGCAGTCCCTCGCTAACTTTTTTAAGCGAGCAAACCAGTCAGAAACTGACTCTTCCTTCATTCTGGATGCGTCAAAAAATTTTTGGCGCTCCCTAAAAATGATAACAGGCGTGGAATAGTGCTGCTCTAACAACTTGCAGAGCTCAGTATATGTTTTTTTTGCTGGTAGGACTGGATCGCATAGATCGCGCAAAAGATCGTACGCTTCCATACCAATTGATTTAAGTAAAATTTACCTCTTGATAAGGTCATCAGTACAGGCCACTTCAACAAAGTGGGAATCCAGCATCTCCATCCAATTGCGCCACTTGTCGATGTGCGGCTTAAATTCACGCACATTTGTTGTTGTGGTGGCGGCTGAGATAATCACACTTTCGTTAACGTTCTGTTGCATGATCTTGCTGTTGCAAATAATAATTTTTACACTTGTATTTAAAACTGGTTTTTTTTTTTTAAATGTTTTTGCTCCTCGTCGCCAATGTAATGTCTTAAGAAACCACGAGTTTACTTATCAGAGTTCAGTGCTAGACTGATTGTACTTTATTTAGTTTAACTTTGCTTAGGCTTAATTTATAACAATGTAACAGTACGTATATAAGAACTTATAATGCATATGAATATAAGAGAGAAGAGAGTATATAATGGGAATATTTACAAAAGACAAATAACCCAATAGGAATACTACAATCACTCTACTCAAATACTGCCTGGCACTATTTATATCGTTGATTCTGGATGATTGCGCCATGATTTCTATATATTACACTTATTAAATTTTGAAAATTATTAATTACAGCTGATTGTTTTGGAATGGTGAATTTGTGTTCGGGAGAGAGATTTTCTGTATTAAATTTTAGTACATTTTTACAAATTGTGCAGTATAAATTAATACGGTTCTGATTACAAAACATAGATAAATAGATGAGAATTTTTGTTGTACTGTTAAACGTGATCGCCCTTTGTTCAATTTATGTATGTTCTGGTTGCCCTTCATCTTTGCTTAAAAGGGCCTTGTAATTTAGCTTTATATGCCCGAGTTTACCGGCGAATGAAACAAGCTTTTTAATAGAAAAAAACGTTATTTTATATATTTAATTATTTCATTTTATATGCTTTTTCACTATTTTAAATATTTCAATTTTGGTTTAGAACTTTAAAAGAAGTTTGTTGCGATTCGCCCCGTTGTTAAAGGTAAACTGGTACTCAGATGTACATACAAGTGTCATTAGGTCCAAGGTGAATAAAGTAAAAGTGGTCTGCTATTACCGTTATTCATATTCATATGTATAACTAGAAGTGGCCTGATAGAGCAATTACTTCATATTTATACATATGTATGTGTATGTACATGCTCCCTACTTTACTTCGTGACACACCCGCTAGGAACGTTGGCAACAGGCCTTATACAATTGTTTTACATATAATTAATTTAACATATAATTAATTTATATGTAGAAACTAATTTATTCTTAACAACTTCTTTGCTTTTAGTGTAACAACTTCACGCACTCGCTTCGCTAACTCTTCTCCTTGCTTATCAATCATTGAAGTCGCTCTTTGCCCTTGTATGTCAAACTTTCTTCATCATCCGGGATGCGTAGCGTATTTACCCCTGTAAATTTCCCGTAAGTTAAAAATTCACTTTGTCTCCTTCGCCGTCTGACAATCAAGTGTCGTCGCTCGTCATCAGTTGCCACAATGAAGGCATGTGCCTCCAATCGTCGTTCAATTGAATTGAACGAAAAAAGATGGCTGTAACACCATGGTGATGTGGCTGCCACAGCCACCTGAACCGGGGTTTACCGCGCGAACCCCTATATATAAATATATGAATGTATTAAAATTTAATAAATTGTATACCACATATAAATTTACCTTGATATATTTTAAATGGAGACATAATGCATATTGTATCCTTCCTGGAACAACAAAAGATTAACATGATCATGTTTGTCCTCGTTTGTTATGTAATAAGGTCCAACGATGGATTTTAAATTTTCGTCGTAACTAAACACATTTATACTAATGTTTACATTATATTTCTTCAAGTTGTCCCAGTTCTATCTTCACCCCGATCGTCGGTTTGTTGCGGAACTTATTATCCGCCAGGGTGACCAAGAATTCATTCGATGACGTATGAGCGAGGGGCTGCTATTAACTGCGTTGTTCTCCTTTCTCATTTGTATATAAACATCTTAATTTTTACAAACTCTGAACGACACAGCCTTCTTGCTCCGTGATCCCTGTCATTTCCGGACCTTTGTGTTCTGGAAAATTTTCTTCTCCTTGACAACTGTTGGTTGACAGCGACGTCCGCAGATACATCCATTATGCTGAAAGGTTTGAATTTTGGTTGTTTATCGTATTAAATAACACGAAATTCCATTTTATTTCTCACATGTTTTTATTTGTTGAACTGGTAATGGAAAATCCAATTCTTTAAAGTTCAACACGAATCACCTTTAAGTACAAAGTCATTATTTTCTCTATTTGAAATATTATACATGCTACATCGATCAGATTTGATAACATTATTACTCTCAAATGCTCTAATCCAGTGCTCGTCAAACTTTTGAGTGTGACGGACCGGCTGCAGTTTTTCTATTACGTCGGGGACCGGTACCTTTTTTTATTGATTATTTTTCGTTTACGATCATCTCATATATGTATTAAAATTTGTTTAAATGCATTTCTTTATTAGCCGGGTGTCTATATATGACCTATTACCATTTAATGATAGCAGATATTAGCGATTTTTTATGAATGTTTAACAAATTTAAGTTGTTTTTATTATACAAGTTGTATATAGCCTCAATAAACAGTAATATAAAACACCACAAATGTAATCACTGTAAAGGTATAATAATAAGACATATTATAAGCACGTCAAGTTTTATTAAAATTATATTAATGCTATTGGAAGGTGTCATTCCTTGTAAAGTTACGAAAGTCGATGTTTACTAATGCGAAAGGTGAGCCTGTTTATTATTTACAAGCTTATCAAGTCGTGGCTCAATTGTGGACAGTGCGACACGCAATGGAGAACTAATATTCAAACTGTTCCTGTACTTTGTCTTAATAATACTCATGGTTGAAAACCCAGTCTCACAAAGGTAAGATGAAGGAAATGGGAGTAGAGCTTTCAGAGCAATTTCAGCAAGTTCCGGGTATTCTGCTTTGACATGAATCAAAAATGACGCAAGTGATGTCATAGTTTCGAAAACCATCTTCAATCCTTCGTCAGCAGCTAACTCCAACAATTTATCTTCCAAATTGACGGCCAGATCAGCCTTCGAAGCAAAAAATGGATTTCGTATCCATCCTGTACCTATTCGTGGATCATCTTCTGCCGGAAAGTAGTGCTCAAAACGGTCGACTAAATTTGTCAAATGTTCACTAATGACCCTTCGAAGGACACATCAAGTTTTTCGTCTGTATCGGCGATGGTTATTGCCAAGTTTTGAAACATATCAAAGCAATCCGCTGATACTCGTCTTCTCCATACTTCCAGCTTTCGTTTCTGCCCATCGATTTTGTCTGCCATTGTAAAGCACGAAGCCATCCTTCCTTGCATGGTGGTGTTGAGCTCATTCAAGTTGGCGAAGATATCTGCCAAATAAGCTAACCTGGCTATCCAATCTATATTTTGAAATAGTGCTGACCAATCTGGTTTTTTGTCCTGGAGAAACTTGGTGAGCTCACTTCGCAACTCAAAAACTCTTGACAATACTTTGCCTCTTGACAACCAACGCACATCGGTATGCAATAGGAGCTGTTTGTGTTCTGCCCCCATACCATCGCACAGTGCAGCAAACAGTCTTGAATTTAAAGCGTTCGCCTTCACGTGGTTAACAATTTTAACAACTTCGCTGAGAACACTATTCAGTTCTGTGGACATTTTCTTGGTGACGAGACTCTCACGGTGAATAAAACAATGCGTTGACTTGCATTCTGGTGCTAACGCCTTAATTTGTGTAACTACTCCAGAACGCCGCCCAGTCATGGCCGCAGCTCCATCCGAACATACACCAACACAGAATTTGAAATCCAACTCACATTTGTCAACGATGTACTCTCTCAGTGCCTTGAATACTTCAGAGCTAGTGGTATTTGTTGGTAGGGAACTAGAAAAGAAATACTCTTCCTTTAAGTCGTCTTTATATTGAAATCGCACATACACCATAAGAATTGCCAAATTGGCAATATCCGTAGATTCGTCCAACTGCAACGCAAAATACTTAGATGTTTTAATCTGTTCTATTAACTGATCTTCCATATCATGAGCCAGATCTTCAATACGTCGATGTATAGTGTGATCTGAGAGTGGCACTTGAGCCACTTTCTTTGCCGCCGGCTCACCCAATATTTCCAAACACACATCCTTAATACATCCTGCCACAAGTGTCTCACCGATTGTATACGGTTTTCTAGCCCCAGCAATACGAAGTGCTACCTTATATGAAGCTCGCAAAGCACAAGTATTCACGTGTGACACATCAAACATTAATTTCTGACAGTTTTTTAAATCAGCACGTTTCCTTTCAACAAATTCTTTTGGTTTTGAACTTATGTCTTTATGTTTTGTACTTAAATGTCTGCCGAGTTTCGACGGCTTCATTGCATCGTTAGACAAAATATCACCGCAAATAACGCACTGAGGTTTTGGCACAACACCATCATCCGTAGCTACAAAACCGAATCGAATATACGATGAATCGTATTTTCGAGTAAAGCTGGTTCGCAGTCTTTTTGATGATAAAGCTGCTTCACTTTCATTTGTGTCTTCATTGTCAGATTTTGAAGAATTTGAATTTATTTGACGCTCATCATTAGTATTCTTATTTCTCCTCTTAAGAAACATATCCATTGAGCCTTGCTTCGTCATCAATAAATTGAAAAATAAATAATTCAGTTTCAGTTCAGTCTTGAATCACTCTGCCAGTCTGCAGCGAAAGCGATGCAATGAGCCGTTAACCAAGAACAAGAACAATTTCATAGGCACCATTCGTCGCTGCCATTAGTAGCAACAACAAAGCGAAAGCCTTTGAATTTGGTTTTGTTTGTTGGCATCTGCCTGCAGACTGGCAGAGTTAAAACCTACCGTGTTTTGTCAAACCTATAAATAATAAGTAATGATTAATAATAAAAATACGTATCTACGCTGTAACAAACACAGAACACTACACGACAGTGACACTTGTTCAACTGGATCAAAGAAACTAAACAAAAGAAAGACACATGTATCAACACATTGCCTCTTGGTTCCACGAAAAACAAACGGTATTTGTCGTTACTTTTTGTATGTGCCAGTGTTGTTAGTTAGAAGCAAGGCGTCTTAATAGAGGTGATAGCAAATGAACAGCTGATCGTTAATTTGAACAGGTGATTTTGTGTTGGAGATGTCAAACTAGGTTACTTTGCTTTGTTCGTTTGTGTGTTCGCTTGTGTTTTGACTTAATATTTTCACATCTCGGACGTGAAATTTCTAGTGCTACTACCATGTAGATAATTGTACCATGGTTAGAAGTGTGGAGTATACATATAGTCGTATATGTATATATAATCGTTTAAAAAATCGTTGTCCATTTCGCGAGCCCTTTGCGGACCGGCGACTTATGGCTTACGGACCGGCACCGGTCCGCGGACCACCACTTTGACGAGCATTGCCCTAATCAATGCCCATTTAAAACAATAAAAATCAGTATTTTGTACATTTATACAAGCTTTTTTATGTTTTATTGCTTTTGGTAGTTCAATGTATTGTGAGTCCCGATTGGTTTATTTCCAAATGAGAGTTTCGTATCAAGGTCCATCCACTATCTCTCTCTTGAAATTTGTTCATTTTATTTTTTATCACTTTACATACTGAATATTTCTCGTTATTTGAATATATGATTTTATATTTATTTATTCGTATTTATAAAGTTATCTTAAATGCATTCCACTTGACTTTCGGTTCTAATTCACTAATTCAAAATACTTTGTTATTGTGCTTTATATTTAAGTAAATGTGTATATTTTTATATACGAGTATATGGTTCACTCCATGCTGCTGCTGGTGTTGATCCCTCGCTGTTTTCAAAATAATTGACCGAGCTCTTCATTGCGCCGCCCTACGAAAGCTCGTTTTTGAGAACATAAAAGATTAAAGAAAAATGGCACATAAAAGATTAAAGAAAGATTTGCTGCTGCTCTCTGCCTCAGGCTACATGACGTCGGGAATTCTCTCGACGTCACGCTGCCTTTAGCTGAGATCAGCAACATGCTGACAATGTATCGGGTCACAGCCATTACTAGAGAGGAATTCGGTACGAACACACATTCTTTCAAAAGCTCCATTAAGATCGTCAGTACGTAGAATTGTATTCATTTGTGTTTGAAAACATTTGATGTCTATTTTTAGCGCACTGATTGTTCAATAATGTAGAAGCAGAGTAATTAATTTCACAATAATTATATTTAATAACTAATTTCACAATAAATATGTTCAATAATTATTTCACAGTAAGAATATCCAAACAACTAATTTCACAATGAATATAATTTGCAAGGAAACGTGGCGACCGATGTGTCTCGCACGGAGGTTGAACAGCAAGAGCGAGCATTCATTCGTGAGGCAGCTCGTAAGCTGCTAGAGCCGATCGACCACGGACATAGCCGAGACATGGTGACGCTCGCACCTGGTAGCGACCAGCGGTCGTGGCTCTGTCTACTAGGTTCACCGCGTGAACATACCGCCTGCCTTGCAAGGGTTGCAACTTGGTAGAGAGGTGTGGGAGGTGCGGGGGTTAGGAGTGATCTATGTCATCGTTGCCGGGTAGGATTAGTACGGGGGAGGAGTGAGTGCTAGCGAGGTTGCTGTCGTTATTACGGGAGGGGAGTTTGGGGTTGATTAGTGCGGAGATGGTTTGTATAGGGCGCAACAGAAGTTGCGGTACGGGGAGGAGTGGGTGCCACCGAAGTAGCTCTCGTTAGTATAGCAGGGAGTGGGTGCAACCGAGATTGCTGTCGGTAATATGGGAAGGATGTTTGGGGTTGGTTAATGCGGATATGGTTTGTATAGGGCGCAACAGAAGTTGCGGTCATGTGGGGGAGTAGGGCGCAACTGACGTCGGGGTCACTTGGGGGTGGTGACTTAGGGTTAGAATAGGGTTTGTCGTATGCAACCGAAATCGCTGGCACTCGGAGTGTTAGTATGGGGGGTGGGTTCCGGGGGCATTCTCCGTTTGTGTTCTGGGGGAAGTACGGCATACCCGCCGTGAACCTGGTCATGCAGCAAGCGTCCTCCGGGTGGAGAAGTGTGTGGTGTTCCTGGTTATACACACGGCACCGGAAATTGCTGGTACAGTTGTGAGCGCGTTGTGAGGTGGCCAGACAATTGTAACAGTAGTCGTTCTCTGACGACTCTGCGCCGTTCTTCCATCGTATAGGCGGCGAAGGCACGGCATTGATTGAGCGTGTGCGGTTGCCGGCACATGCGGCACATGTGGCGAAGTGCATCGTTCGGCCGTCGGGTAGAAGTGGACCGCGAAGATTTAGGAGTGCGACAGCTCGTCTGGACGACGGCTGCTTCCGGTGGGGCGCCTCCCAACGACTTTGGCGACTCTGGTGCTCGAGAGTGGAGTTGCTGGCGGGGATGCCTCAGGTTTGGAGAGGTCAACATTGCTTTCGTGGACTTCTTCCAGCGGATTGGCGCTGATTCGGCATGGAGCTGCTTTTCTAGCAAACTGCTCAGGGAAATTTTGGGCTCGGAAGAGGGGGATGACGTATCCGGTATTTCTGAAATATAAACATGTTGTAATGAATAGTTCGAAATGGTGCGATTTGCATAATGCTCTTCGCGATACTTCTCTTCGGGTATTAGAAGTCCGGTTCTTGGTGACTCGTCTATCTCCCAGAATCTGGTTAACTGTTGATCGGTGGAATCTGAATGATGGTAAGTGACGTGCGTGGATAAGACGGCAACAGGCTCGCTGGGAATAGGTCCCGTGAGTATCCACCCGAATACCGTTTCTTGGCCTAATAATGAGCCAGCGACTCCTTTGCGTAGGCCGCCTAGGATAATGTCTGGGTAAAGATCTGCACCGATCAGGAGATCGATACATTGTTGAGGTTGAGGACTTGAGTCGGCCAGCTGGAGCTCTTGTAAGAGCGGGTATTTGGAGGTGTTGAGATGGGGGGTCGGTAAATCGTCTGTTAATTAAGTGAGTACTAAAGCAGAGTCTTTAATTTGGATGATGGGGTTGATGGGGGAGGCCAACACGAACTTGCAGGCATTGGACGCCTTAGCGGAAACCACATTGCACAGTCCGGAGATCTCGACATACACTATCTTGACTGGCAATCGGAGCTGACGTTGGAATTGTTCCGAGATGAAGGAACCCTTGGAACCAGGATCAATCAACGCTCTTGCCGCGTACGATGTGCCCTCATGAGCGATTTGTACAATGGCTGTACCGAGAAGTATCTGTTTTGAACTCATTGGGGTTGGGTGACTGCCCTTTGTATTTGTCGGTGCTCGCGACTGAATCCCTGTGGTGTGAGCCTTCGGGGTTTCTTTAAATGGATTTGTGTGGGTTGTGGGGTGAGGGTCTGGATGTTGGGAAGGGTACTGAACTGACGTGTCTGAGGGGGTATGCAGCAAGGTGTGATGATTAGTTCCACAAACTGCACATCGGAATTGACTCGTACATTCGCGGGAAGAGTGAGATGTTGCTAAACAATTGTAGCATAATCTTTGTTGTTGGACGGTCGCCCATTTTTCTTCGGGGCACATGGATTGGAATCGGTTGCACTGTTTTATGGTGTGGTTTTGGGTCTGACAGATGGGACATGTATTGAACGTATTCCGGGTTGATGGGGTCTGAAGCTGAGGTTGTTGGAACTTTTGGGTCTCGTGTGTTTGTTGTTGTTGGTACCTTAATGGGTATGGTGGTATCATAGTCTTCAAGTCGGCTACGGTTTCAAGGGTTTTTGTCAAGAAGGCGTTCATCTGTTGCCACGTGGGTATCTCAGTTCTGTCATGGATTGTTTGTTCCCACATTGAAAGGGTGATGTCGGGTAAACGCGAAGAGCACAAAAAGACCACTATGGCATCCCAATTAGTGAGGTTGATTTTATTGACACGTAGGGTGGAGATGCAGTTGTGGATGTCTCTCGGTAAACGCTTGATGCGTCGTCCTGATTCTTCCGTCACGGGCGTCAAATTGAAAAGCACTTTCAATTGTGTGTTTACTAAGAGACGTGGATTTTCGTATCGGTCAACTAGGTTACTCCAGGCTTGACTGAAGCCCTCGTGGGTCAGGGGGGACATCTGGACAATTTCCTTAGCTTCTCCTGTCGTTTTCTGTCGGAGGTGATACAGCTTTTCCACTGGGGTAACTCGGGTATTGGTGATGTACAAGGCAGTGAACATATCACGAAATGGAGGCCAGGTTACGTAATCTCCTGCAAAAATGTCTATAACACATGGGGGCAAGTTGAAGTTATGCATATTTGTTGCTTCTTCGGTGGGTGGGGAGTGGGAATTGGGTTTCAGCTTTTGGCTCCACTCACGCATCTGCGCTCCGCATGTGACATACTTCCGATAGCATTGGAAGTACTTATCCTGAAGTGGTTCTAATTCGTCCTTATCGTCTGCCGCAGCCTCGACCGAGTTAAGGCATGCGTTGTACGCTTCTTTCACCGAATACCATGCCGATAGCAACTCTTCCTGGTCCAGTTCGATTGTGAATTGTGTATGCAATTCAGGGGGGAGGTCATCGAAGTTTAAGGTGAACTTTGTGAGTTCATCTGCTAATTGATGAATTTTGTTAGAGCGGACATTGTATGTAATGCCATTTAAATCGGTGGCAGAATCGCAAGTGGGGACCGTGTCCCACTTTAAACTCTTGATACGGAGCGGGAAGAGGCACGGTGTAAAAAAAAGGGGGTTAAACACCTGCAACGGAAATGGTAGGGGCACGGCTGTAGAGATAATACACGTGCAACGGAAGTAAAAGGGGCCACGGTGTAAAAAGCATTCACACGTGCAACGGTTAACGTTGAAATTCGTAGGGGCACGGCGTAAAAATAAATTCAAAAAAGAAAGCGTGCAAAAAGAGTCGGAAGAAAAATTATAATAAAATTTGTAAATATTAAAAAAAATATTACCCTTAGCAGACGCAGTCAACAGCGCTGATAACAGGGGTTATTGGGTACACTTCACTAAAGAGTAGAGAGAAACCGTTAGAAAAAAAATATGTGCATGTACATAGATATAGATATATATATATATATATATATATATATATATATATATATATATATATATATATATATATATATATATATATATATATATATATATTTCATATGTAATGGACTGTAACATTTTAAAAGGAGGAAAATAGGGAGGAACTTACCAAGCCAGCAATCCGGACCACGGACATAGCCGAGACATGGTGACGCTCGCACCTGGTAGCGACCAGCGGTCATGGCTCTGTCTACTAGGTTCACCGCGTGAACAAATATTATTTTTTGTCCTTTTTCAAAAAATTCGTCCACATTTACCACACTCTCATCATCATTCTCATAAATAAATGACTCAATTCTGTTAATGAAGATACTATTGATTCTGTTCAGGTTACCACTTGCTTATAACCAATGTGATATTCTCCTTATGTAAATTCGTTCTAGCGTGATGAAACCAATTTTTATTGTTCACATTACAGTACATAAAATGTCATTATTAGATTTTTAATAACTAGCGACATCATCATCATTAATATTGTCATTAACCGTTATCGTTATTATTATATTATTTTATTTTATTTATTAATAATCTATTTACAATTAGAATTATAATTAAATAAAAGCACTAGCTGCCAGGGCTATCAGCTTATGTTAACATTTATATTTTACTGACTAGGTTAATTAGAGAAAAATATTGGAAAATTATTTTGACGTTGGATTCTGACGGAATAGGAAGAAACTCAGTTGGATTATTATCATGAAAAATGGAGTGCCGGATTGATGATAGTGATGAACATTGAGTAAGGATGTGGGAAATAGTTAGTGGATAGCTTTTGCAAAAGTGACATAATGGTTGCAGCTCTTTAGTTATAATATGCAGATGTGTAATTTTAGTGTGTCCTAGCCTCAATCGGATGAAGCATTTACACATACTAGTTGTAGATGTAGCGGGAAGGTTTATGTTGTTCCAGTGGGGGTTGACGGTTTTGTATGGGTGGCTGTAATTTTCCCAATCTTGCTTGATATTACGAAGAATTTGGGAACAGGCCATTTTGTTCGTGGATTTATTGGAGAGTGCCATATAAGTGTGCAAAGGTGACTTAGCTGCAAACTTCGCAGAGGCGTCAGCTTGTTCGTTCCCGAGAATTCCCACGTGACCAGGAATCCACATTAGCTTCACTTTATTGCTCATTTCGATCAGAGATTGCTGTAGTAAATTTATTAAGTTAATCTTATTATCAATGTTTTTTGATGCCGTAAAGATTGATAGGCTGTCTGTAGCGTATTGCCATCTGAATCAACTACTACAAAGCTGACAGCGTTTTCAATTTTGGATCCATCGGTGAAAAGAAATTTCCAGTTTTGTTGTTTAAAAGGCTCGATGGTATCTAGATATATTTGCCGATAAACATTGCTTGACGTATTTTCCTTTCTAAATTTCGTAATTTGGTTGATAAAAGATTTGTTGGCCAGTAACCATGGTGGGAATTTGAGTTTCGGAGATAGCACTGGTTTAATTTGAAGCCCAAGTTCATTTGACTTATTTAAAATATTTGCTATAGCAGATGCCATTAACAGTTGGCGTTTCCGTCCTTTTAACAAGTGAATTTCTTTGAAGAGAATTTCAGGAGGATTGCAGCAAATCTTAGGGATAAGGCGACAACTAATATACTGATATCTATCTTCCAGTGAGAAAAATCCGCCTTCAGCAAGTAGATTGCTAGTTGAAGTTGTTTTGAATGCTCTAAGACTGGAACTTATAGATGCGTGGTATGGAGCTTTTAGCTTATCCATATGCAATTTGGCGCATTTTCCGTATATTTGCAATCCGTAGTCAATTTTAGATAATATGGTTAATTTACTTATGTTTAATAAAGTGTTAGTACATGGCTTTTATTAGAGGCTAGATATTTAACAATATTTACTGTGGCAGCTAAGTAGTTTCTTAAACTAATACAATGGTATTTAAAACTATTTGTATTATAAAAAATTAAACCTAGAATCTTAAGGTAATTTACATTTTTAATTGAATTGTTATTAAAAGAGATATTCATGTTATTGCAATTTATTTTGCGGCAAATATGTAAATAATTTTTTATCCGGCCGAAGTCGAATTTTAAAAAATCTTTATTCGTTCTCCGCTTAAGACTAAACTTAAATTAGCTTTACACTCGTACTTATAGATAATCTGGAGCAATGAAAATGCAACAGTCAGCTTTCAGCCCAGGATAATGTTTATTTATCAAACCAGTACAAAGGCAATGCCGCTTCAGTTATTAATTCATTATTGGATTATTGGAAGATAATTGTTTATCCCTAAGATATTTGTTGTTATAACAAAGACAATGCTTATTGCATCCGGCTTAAGGCGCAAAAAGATGATGCAGTCGATGATACAATTGTGAAATTGGAATTTTGCTAACTCCACTATGGATAGAAGTAAATCCAGATTGTAGTGCCGTTATATGGGGTAATAGGGTGTTAACCCCCCCCCCCCCCCCCCCCTCCTAAATATGTCGTCACGACATGCCATATTCACTTATTTTCTGACTAATTTCCAGGAATGCTTTTTCCTGTCTTTTCTTTAAATAATTTGAAATTGTATTTCTTCTTTTAAAATATATTAATATTAACAAAATCAAAGTCGAAAGAATCAAAAAGGTATAAATTATATAAGTTTCGACTGGAGTTTCTTGAATTTCCAGTAAATCAATATTATCAAATCTTAATGCATCATCTTCAGCTTCATAATATTTTGTAACTTTAAAATCGTTTACATTTATCGATCTTATATATTCATTAATTACTTCTTTTACATTTTCGTATTTATTCAATTAGTACATCTTTTTCAAAAGTAACTAAATAAGTTCCATTTAAAGTTTTATTATTTACATCATGTATTCCGGACATTATAATTGCTCCGTCATTAATTATATTTATATTTTTATTTTTTTCCATAATTTTGGAACATTCTGTAACATTTTTTGTATTTAATAAGTTAGATAAACAAGTATTGTTTTTTTCAATCTTACAATAATACATATTGATTTCTATTTTACATTTTTCAATATTAACATATTAATTGTTGCATTTTGCAATTTTATCATTTATTATTAATTTTCCATCAGATTAGGTTTGTATAGATGATAGATGTAGTTTAAGGTACACTCTACTGAACCCAAATTTATTGGTTGACGCCAATTTGTGATCACTTCCTTTTTCCTCAGAGAAAACACTCCATTTTATTATTAAATGTAATTTATTAAAGTAAATGTTTATTTTTGAAGCGTCTTATTTCATGCGCCCTTATCAGTAGCAGTGTAACTTAAAGACTAAAAAACAAAACAAAATAACTAATTCAATTGACATTCGCTCGCTTGACTGCGAGGGGTTGCCAACTATGAATAACAATGCAGGGTACAGAAATACCAAATCCTACATAGATGAGCTGGTAAGAGTCCTTTTTTCTCTTGCTTCCTTCTTTATTGTGTTCAGTTCAGTCGTCTTTCGCTATTTTGCTAGTTGTTTAATTTTTCGTTGGTTAATTTTTTCTCTCCTTGTTACAAGATTTTTGCTGCTTTTGCGTTGTTTGCACAATTTTCTTTTTAAATTTGTTCAATATTTTTTATATATATATACCATAGTAAATTGATTGAAAATTTAACACGAATGAAATGTTTTTGCTTTTTGAGGATTTATTTTCGCTTTAATCACTTTAATCACGAATGAACTTCGTACTCGCCTTTTTTTTGAGAATATTGTTTCAGTTTTCACTTATTATTCACTTTGAAAAAAAATTTTATAAAAACTATCGATTTTTATTTTTCAAGTCTTGTGACTTTACTTTTTTGCACTTTAATTAAAATTTGTATTTAAAAAAAATTTCGTATTTGCTTTCAAGTCTTCTGACTTTACTCGTTTAATTTTTTTCAAGCCTACATACGAGTATGTGACTTTACTTTTTAATTATATTTTCAAGTCTATGTGACTTTACTTTTTAATATTCTTTTCAAGTTTATGCGACTTTACTTGTTTTATAGTGAGTTCCAAGCAGATAGAATAACCTTGCTCTGCTACCAATTATTTTTTATCCGGCCGAAGTCGAATTTTAAAAAATCTTTATTCGTTCTCCGCTTAAGACTAAACTTAAATTAGCTTTACACTCGTACTTATAGATAATCTGGAGCAATGAAAATGCAACAGTCAGCTTTCAGCCCAGGATAATGTTTATTTATCAAGGCAATGCCGCTTCAGTTATTAATTCATTATTGGATTATTGGAAGATAATTGTTTATCCCCAAGATATTTGTTGTTATAACAAAGGCAATGCTTATTGCATCCGGCTTAACCCTAGAACACACACCCGGGTACAAATGTATCCACTTACAACTTTGCGGTGTTATATCTCAGGATTGGCTTAACTTAGGGCATAGAGATTTTGGATCTAGGAAATATAAGTAATTTTTAATCTTTTAAAGGTTATTTAATCCAATTCGGATCAATGGTTCAGGAGCTACGAGCTTCCAAAGTCGACACCTACGGAAACACACACCCGGGATACGTTTGTACCACACCAGTTTATACTAAAATAAAAGGCAACAAACCATTTTATAGTGTGCTTAAATTATATTATTTTATTTGAAAGATGAAAATTATTAAATTACATATTATAAATATTTATTATCGTTACATATTATGCAGTCGGTGTTGGTGATCGAATGTTCAAGGCACATTGGCTTCTTACATTTGCCGCACACCTTTCTGGTTTTTCGACGCTGTTTTGTTTCTTGAGCATAACATAAATAGCAGGAACCGCTGATAGGTTTTGGCGTGCGGGCTGCGGCAGATGTCGATGGATCCGCGTTCAACATTGATTCCAGCGGTCGGTTGAAATATGACTCAATCGCTATTTTAGTGGAGAAGTTTCGCGTGACTTGCCGATTTAGTGCACGTTCTTCAATAATTGGCATACACAATGCTTCAGCCAAGCTGCGAAGGAATTGCTTACGCTTGTTTGATTTAGCAGGCAGCATGGGGTTGTTTATTTCATATACTATGTATGCTGCAAGAGCCGTTATGTCCAACATGTTGAAAAATAATGACAATGGCCAACGTTTCGTCTGTCGTTGTGTAGGATATTCACTGAACAACTGGTCCATTTTATCAACGCCGCCCTTGGTCATATTATAAAATTCTATGATTTCAGGCTTCCCACCTTCAGCTATCTCGCCATCATAGTGCATTGACGAAAGGAGCGTCACTGATTTATTTTTTCGTGGAACATAAGAGCACATCGTCACATTTTTTCTGAAGCCGAATAATGATGAACCAATTGGCCTGTCCTTGTGCGCCTTCATATCCACAGGAATATACGTCTTGTTTTTGCGCAAAGTTCCAACGGTTGTTAGGTTCCAGGTGAGAAGAAGTTCTGCAACTGGCGACGTCGTGAAAAAATTGTCCATCGTAATATTTCTTCCACTTCCTTGGTATCTGCTAGCCAAATCTTTCACAACTCGTTCCCCTTGGTTCGTTTCCCTTCCGGACACTGCTTGGCCAGTATAAATTTGACCGTGCAGTGGATATGCATTTTTGGCATCGCAAATCCACCAAACTTTGATACCATATTTTGCAGGTTTTGATGGTATGTATTGGGTAAACCGTGTGCGTCCACGGAAGGGAAATAACTGTTCGTCAATGGTTAAGTTTTCACTGGGCTTGTAGTGTGCATGAAGATTGGCATTCATTATGAGCCACAACTCAGTGATCGGTGCTGCTTTATCAGTTTGTGAGCGTGCAGCCCGAGTGTTTGCGTCGTCAAACCTTATAAACCGCAATATTGAACAAAAACGGTTGACTCCCATCGTAGCGCGATACAGAGGATAGCTTTTGACGTTCCACAAATCTCGAACACTTTCAGAATTGCTATGGTTTGCGCCAGTCATAATAAGAATGCCAAAAAATGCATACAACTCTGCTAACGTCAGTGACTTCCATGACTTGGGAATTGCATCAGTGTACCTTATGTGGTAAGCATTATACGTTGCTATTGCTTTTTTGTTTGTGTGACGCATAATTATATCCGCCATTTCCAAGCTCATAAAACATTTGAATGTTTTCTCTATTGACAACATTTCGGTGCTCCTAGATGGTCCGCACCGTTCTCGTAGAATACTGTGGCGAAGGACTTGTCGATTGATGTTTGGTTGTTTGTTCCATTCAGTACCATCACGTGCCACATATTTTTCACGGCTTACAGAAACTGGTAGATCTTCTTCATCCACTTCATTCATTTCTTCATCAGAGTCGACATTGTCAGCTAAATCTGCTTCCTTACATTGCTGAATTTCTGGATCGTCTTCAACATCAGATTGTTGAACTTCATTCAACTGAATGTGTTGTTCATCTTCCGACTCAGATGCATAGGTAACATCACCATCATCACAGTTTTCATCAAATAGAGACTGTACATATGACTCTTGCTGTTCATTAGTTAGTCTGCAAAAGAAAAAATTTAGTATATGCTTACATTTTTGATTATTTTATAACTTTTACTTTCTGTATTGTGCTGATGATAGATAATTATTTCTTCTTGAAGCCATTATTGAACTATTAAATTTTATTTTTTTATATTATATTTCAGTTTTTTATTTCCACGTCTTACACTTTTGAGCACCAAAATAATAATAAAAATATGAATAACCAGCAGCAGACATAACAAATGCAAAAACAACCGTTGGTAAATCTAAATACAACATAAACCGGGGATTCACTTGAATTGATTATATTCACTTGAATATAAGATAAGAATAAGATAATGGTGCTAGAGCCAGGCTTAACCCCAACTTGGGATATATTCAGTGATTTTGTGGAAGTGAGAAACCACATTCGTCTTTTGGAAACCATTTTCTCCAATAGCTTACCTATACAAGATAATAAAGAAATAGGTCTATAACTGGAAATCTGGTCAGCAGTTTTTAATGGCTTTCTCATTGGTATGATTATTGCTGTTTTAAGGCTTTAATTAATTGTTCCAGATTTAAATATATTGTTGTTGGGAACAAGAATTCTTTCTTTAAGTACCGGTGTACAACAACGCAATATCTTATCAAACCCTGGCGAAGATCCTTTTACATGATTCTGGACAGCTGAAAATTCATTGATGCTAAAATCTATCTCAAGAAATTTCGCTTTGTTACTGCCGCACGTGGGGGTTTCTGCTACAAGGACAACACGTTTTTGTTGTCTGAATTGAGTTGGAAATTCGGAGTTTTGTGAACATTGAGAATAATATTCGGCAAATTTGGAAGAAATTAGCAGAGGGTCCGAAATAGTTGAAAAGTTGTGTTGAATTGATTTTATGGAGAATGAAGTGTATTTACTAGTCAATAGTCTTATATTATGTCAAATGATTGCTGTGGGAGTATTTGGATTAAGTCTTTCGGTAAATTTAGCAAATGAATTTCTTTTTGATTTTCTGTTTTCTTTGTTAAGCAATGCATTCTTTTTTCTGTATTCTATGAGATGAGTAAGTGAATTTGATTTTCGGAATTTATACCAAGCTGTTTGCTTCTCCTTTCGAAGCAAATTTAGTTCGGCAGACCACCAAGGAAGACATTGTCGAGCTTTCCTTGATTTACAAAGGGGGATTGAATTATTTGCTGCAGAACGAATTAATCTTTGTATTAAGGCGGCCTCTCTGTTTACATTTTGGGAAGCGGGATATTTAGGTTCAAGAAATAGTATTTCATTATGAAATTTGTCCCAGTTTGCTCGGTTACAGTTGAATTTGACCGGTAAGGAAGTTATTGAGTGACTGTGGTTAGAGAATTTAAATGAAACTAAAATCGGAAAATGGTCACTATTATGGAGGTCGTTCAATATCATCCAGTTAGCGAGCAGCATTAACTGGGGAGAACATAAAGTTAGGTCCACATTTGTGAGACTGCCATGTGTGGAAAAGTCTGTAGGAGATCCATCATTGAGAATGACCAAGTCGGATGATAGGACAAAATCTTCTATGCTTTGTCCTCTTAAATTGTGACTAGGGGAGCCCCAAAGTGGACTCCAACCGTTTAGATCGCCTAGAAGTATAATAGGGGTATTAATATTGGATATAAGTTTTATAAGGTCGCTACAATTAATGGATTGACAAGGGGGAATATATATAGAAAAAACAGTAATTGGGAAATTTATTATTATTATTATTACACTTTATTCTAATAATTTACTTATTATAATAAATACAATTAATGAGTACTGGCAGCCAGGGCCTTCGATCTTAATCTATTTTATTTAAAATTTTATTTTTGAAATTTATACAACTTAAAAAGGTTTCTATTGATTTTATACTATCTAGAGTCACATTTTTTAAAAGATTACTAGGGACTTCCGTACCAAATACATTCCTTCTAATTGCACTGAAAGCTCTGCATTCGTTCAATAAATGAGGTATTGAAGCTCTGTGTCCGGTGCAATAATCACAATTTGGCGCTGGATCTCGACGCAGTAAGTGTTCGTGCGAAAATTTGGCATGTCCCATCCGAAGTCGAACAAAAATTTGTATTTGGTTTACGGTGCATGATCCTGGATAGGTGGGTTTGATTCCTTCTCGATTATACGATTTATAATTATGTGTATAGATGTTCCACTCTTCCATTTTTCGTATATACAAGGATTTCTCAATTAATTTACGCATATCTGTATTTTCTCGTGTATGGAAGTACAATAGGGGATGCCTTACTGCTGTGGCAGCGGTTGAATCAGCGAATTCGTTGCCGTCAATCCCAACATGGCTGGGTACCCACATGATCTTTAATTTATTAGCGCATTTTATGCATGCTTCTCTTATATCTGAAGCAAGGATGCCCTCATTGCTTATATTTCGAATCGCCTCTATGGAAGATTTTCTATCAGAGCATATAAGAAATCTGCCTTTGTGCAAACGAGCATAGTCCGTGGCTATTTTTATTGCCAAAATTTCGGCTGTGAAGATTGAACAATGTTGCTGAATAAGGCCAGTGGATATTACTATTCCGGTAGAGGATACTACCGCGAGTGCATTCGGTTTGTTTTGAGCCATCAGTAAATAAAAGGGTCCAGTTCTTATTAGTGTATTTGCTTGTATGTTCTGCAAAAAGTTGTCGGTAGGCTTCAGGATTTGTGGTAGATTTAGAGTACGAAATCAGATCTAGGACAAATGATGAGTCTTTGAGATGCTAAGGAGGGTCTCTTTTCTGCTTGATTAGCCGAGGAGCTGTGTCAGGCATAAGACATTTAGCTACCTCAATACAGCGGCGGATTACGGATTTTATAGTATACCTTTTGGTTTGTTTGAAAGCACGCTTGGACGTCTTTGAGAAGCGTTGCATTTCTGGCGTTAAATAATTTTGGTATAAGGTGAAAAGTTGATGCACGTACTTGCTCCATAATAGAAGGTAAACCAGCTTCGGCAAAGATATTTTTTGTCGGCGACGTAGGGAAGGCTCTTATGGCTCTTTGAACAGCTGCGTGGTAGGGTGCGTACAGCTGCTTTAAGTTGCTCTGAGCGCACCATCCAAAAATTGGGAGAGCGTAGTTTATTTTGGAAAGTATTAGTGATCTTATGACATTGATTAGTGTAGAAATATGTACTAGACTATGATTAGAAGATAAGAATTTAGCAATATTAAGCCTGGCACTAATATTTTTTCTTAAATTTAAACATTGGGCCTTAAAGTTAAATTTCTTGTCGAAGATGGCGCCAAGAATTTTCAATTCATTAACTAGTTCAATAAAAGTGTTGTTAACATTTTACATTTTCTTTTTTTACAAAAGTGAATTAATTTACATTTGTTTATAGAGAGTCGGCCACCAGACCGAGTACACCATTTATCAATATCATACAAAATTTTAGAAAAAATACATTTAACATCATTGTTAGAATTGTTATTAGTAAAGAAGATAGCATCATCCGCGTATATAGAGTATTTAATATTTTTATAATCGGCTGCTATTTTACTGATTTGGTCAAAAGCTGATATAAATAAAACAACAGACAAAGGAGACCCCTGTGATATCCCATTATCGAGAGACTGAGTATTTAAAAATTTTTGGTTAACTCTCACCCGAAACCTGCGATGGGTCAGGAAGGCCTTTACAAAAGCAAAGATCTTTGGACCAATCTTCCAAGTCGATAGCTGTTGGAGGACAACCTGAACACCTATGCGATCGAATGCTCTTTCAAAGTCAGTGGCCGGTACAGACACATGACTTTTATTCGAAAGGGCAGTTGACACGAAATGCTCGAAATGGAGGAGAGCATCAATTGTGCCCTGCCTCTTTTTAAAAGCTACTTGGTTGGAGCTAATAAAATTGTTAGTGGTTATATGCCATAATACCTTCCCGATACAAGGCAAAAGAGATATGGGGCGATAGCTACTAATTTCAGAAATTGGTTTGTTAGGCTTAGGTATCGGTATTATTTCAGCTGTGCGCCAAGTTTTTGGAAGGATGCCGTGGTCTAAAATTTTATTGTATAAAACTAGTAATATTTTTTTGGCAGAGGGAGGTAGATTATTTAACATCGGGTAGGATATGTGATCTAAACCTGGAGTTTTTCCTTTTGCTGACTGTAGCGCAGTTTCGAGCTCTGTAATGGAAATATATGCCTCAATTTTATTTGCAGTCAGTGATAGGTGAATGGGTTTATATTCCGTATGTAGGAAAAATCGTTTCTCAGAGATGAATTCTTCAGAAAAGTTTGCGTCGCTAGAGAGTGCAGACCAATTATTAGCGAAGGTATTTGCCATTTCAAAAGAAGAAGTCAAATGAGAATCTCCAACAGTTAAGATACGAAGTGGGGTGGTTTTGCTAACAAGAACTCGAATGTCGGACCATATTTGTTTGATACTGGATTTGGGAGTGATTTGAGATGTAAATTTTTCAAGAGAGTTGGCTTTAGCTTTTCTAACAGCTCTTCTAAATATTGCATTTGCTTTTTTGTACAGAGCTAAGTTATTATCGATTCTGTAGTGCTTATAATCACGCCAGGTAGATATTCTTTTTTCCCTTAATAATTTTAAATTACTATTCCACCATGGTGATTATATTATCTTTTCTGTAAGGGAAGTGCGTTTCTTGAAGTGCAATGATATCAGGAGAAATAGCTTTTATGATCAAATGTAGTTCATTGTAGTTGTTTATAAAACCTTTTATGTTCCATTGCAATATTTGAATAGTCATAATGAAAGTAGGGTGTAATTTAGTCAGATATTGCAGAGTCTTTATCTTGTATGTTTGGAAGCTTTGTATTGAAAATATTAGAGTAGGTAGGAGAGTTGTGAGAAAGAAGAGAAGAGTATGTATTATTCAGCGTGTAAGTGGGTTTCAAAGAAGAGAGAGTTTTTTGAGAGTTATCGATGATTGCTGCAATGGTCTTCTCACTGTGTTTAATAGGAGAGACAGTTTACAAGGAATTATTTGATATTGGCGTGTTGTTGATATTTATTTGATTTTGTTCTGTTAATTTGTTTTCGTTGTTAGTTTGTGTTTTTGTTACATTTATGTAGTTTTGATTGTTGATTTTAGGTTTTTGTGTTGCTTTGGTTGAGTCTGAGAGAGTAGCCGCATAGCTATTCGGTGAGGGGTCGGTATTGTGTTGTGTTTTGTATAACTGTTTTGCTTCACGCGTACTGCACTTCTTTTTAATTTGGATTTTGAAAACTTCTCTTTGCTGTTGGAATTTAGTGCATTCTTTTAAAGACGCCGGGTGGTTTTCAAGACAATTTGCACAGAGAGTGCGAGAGCAGCCGGTATTGTTGTGCGGGGGAAGATTATAGGTAACGGAAGCAAGTGCATTTCTGCAATATTTAGCTGTGTGTCCCAATATTTGGCAAGATTCGCATTGGATTGGGGATGTATTCTCGAAACTTCGCAGCGTACCATGAAATATCTATTTTTGTTGGAAGATGGTAGCGATCGAAAGTCAACAAAACTACACCACTTGGATGTGGCCTACCGTCAATAATTTTGTTAAATTTGTATAAGGAAAAAACACCTTGGGATGAAAGTTCATTTACAATTTCTTCTTCTGAAAGTTGGTTGAGGCATGGAACGTACACTGTACCCTTAGTGCTATTTAAAGAAACGTGGAAGAAGCATTTTACTGGACATATTCCATGGAGTTCTTTTGCGGCAATAAACTTTTTTGCAACTTCTCCACTTTTCACTAAAAGAAGCAAATTACCATCGCGAAGTTCCGAGATAGTTAAAATTTCATTGATTTGTGTACAGCAAAACAGCACAAATTTTTTAGTGGCTTACTATCAGTAGTGGAGGCAAGAACAACAAACTTATGGTTGTTTAATCGTGTTTCAGGTAGCTCTAGGAAGTCGTCAAGTAGTGGTGCCGAAGCCAAACGTTTTTTTTTTAGCTGTATTATTGTCTGCTAATGCGGCGAACCGGTTCTCCCCCAAGCGGGGGTGCCCAGGGGGCATTCTGATTATAATGAGTGTATTCGCGCGACCGAAAATGTATTTTCAAGGTGTACGGAAAGAAGAGAGGAGTAAATTAGAAAAAGTAATAACGTTTGAATAAGTGTGTGAGGAATACTATGATGCACGAGAATACCAGCACCTTGTTTTGAAGTGCTATTACATGGAAGATTGTAAAAATAACTTTGATATTGTTTGGGAGAAAATGCAGTACCATTAAATGTGAATGTGTGTTTCTTGAAGGCATAGGATGTGTAGTTTGTATGTATTTGACAGTACTTCTAAATCTATATAATTGTTGTGGTAGCCTTTCATATTCCACTGTAGAATATTAAGCTCCATTGAATTAGCGATTAATAATCTGTACTTTGTAGCTTTTTAAGAAATAGAAATAAATAATAAAGAGATTATTTTATATGGAAGGTGTTTTTTGATTAATATGGCAATACCTTGTTTATTGGAGTTAATAAACGGTAGGTTGTGTAAGAGAGAGATTGATAATCATTGAATATCATTGTAATTGTTTAATAAGCTATTTATATTCCAATGCAGTATTGTTACCATATCAGTAAAATATTCGTTAAAAACTGTAAGTGAAAGACTGATGGGTGGGAAAACTAAAGAAAGCGAAAGGAGAGCGCTTACAACCAGAATGTGTAGTCAGCATGGCTCCTTTACTCTTCTTTCTTACTAAACTGTGTGGAGAGATGGGCGGGGTGCGATAAAGCCATGCGAGATAACACCATATGGCTTTATAACTCAATTCGAAGAGTGATAAAGCCATATTTTTGTCAACATTTTTGTATGGCTTTATTTCCCATCGCAAAGAGCGATCAGGCCATATGGCGTTATCTCACATGGCTTTATATCTCATTTGATATTTTATTTTAAAAGGTTTATTTTGGCGATGTTTCTTATAGCCGAGAATCTGAAAGCCAATCTAATAACAATTTTCCCTGTAAAAGAAAACCTCTAACTTTTCATTGAGAAAATCCTTAGTTTTCACTGAAAAAACAAAACCTAATGATTTTCCCTTTTACAGAATGTTCTAATAGAGGTGTAAAAACTCTGTAAAAGGAAAAATAATTATATTTCACTGACAAAAAAAGAATTTTTGTGATTAGAAATCATTTGAAAAGGTAATAATTTTTGCGAATTTCCCACTGACCATTTTAAAAAAAAAAACAAAGTTTTAGTTTTTTTATGTTTATTTCAAACTAAAAATTTTTCCTTTTGAGCATAATTTTCAATTGAAGCATCTAAGTATTCTTCAGGAGTATGATGTAAATTTAAAAAAAAAAAACTTAACATTACTTCAACAATAAATTTCGAACAAAAAAAAAACGACTTGAAAACAAAAAACTAGATGTAACAAATAGATTTACAGAAACAAAAATTTCAATAAAACTGTAGGTATATAATAACATTTAATTTTAATTCTATTAGGAAAATATTTGTTTTGCATCTTTTATTACCATACGGCAAATAGGGCACAATGTTTTTACGCCTTTTGCTTTATTGTTTTCTTTCATTATTTGGAAGCATATTTTACAAACTTTATAATGGTGACATGGGTCGAACAAAAGTTCCCTTTCCCTTTCGCAGCAAATTACACACAACAAAATCATATTTTGTTGTGTTTGCAAATCGTCTACACAATTATCATCTGCATTACCATCGTCGTCGTCGTCTTCATAGTCATCATCGGAACTGTGGAGCTCATTGCGGAATTTTTCTGCAACCATGCAGCTTTCAATATTAGAAAACTGGGTGAGAATTTCCATCAAAGTTATTTTATTATTTTTTAATAAGTCTAGTCGTTTCTTAATATATTTGTTGCGTAAACCATTACCGATTTTTTTTTCTCTGTACAGGTTGGTACAACCAGCAATAGATTTTGATAGATTTTTTTCTAGGAAGTTGTAAAAGGTGCCTCGCTTTAGAAGTTTCATATTCAATCTGCTATGGAAACTTTCTGCAGAATTACTTGTCCTGACAGGTTCTTTATACACTGAAAAGTTTACAGGTTTTTCCTAAAATAATAAAATTTTATAAAATTATTTGTTTTATAATACAACCACTTAATAACATAGTTTTTTCTTCCATTGTCGCTCAAAGTAATTAATAAATGTAAACAGGCTTTCTGTTTTAATTGCATTAGAAAATGTTGCATCCATGGCATCTTTTTTTAAAATGTTATAAGCTTCTATGATATTAGCCGGTTTCAATAATGGTAAGTACATAAATTCAGAAAATAGGATTTTGGCTTTCTTATCTCTGTTCAATTTAGCTGTAAATCCAGGAATTTTTGTCGATTTCCGTCGAAGGGCATTAGTGTAGTGAAACCAACATCCGACCATTTTCACTGTTGGGTACACGCTTTTAAGAGCATTTCGTAAACTGCATTCATAATCAGTGTTCACTGATGTCGGTTTCAAATTGATTACATTCGATTGAAAATATTGCAAAACATGTTTATATGCAGATTCTGATTTATGGGACATTAAAATATATATGAACGGATATGCCTGAAAAATAAAGAAAAATTAACTGGGTTATGTGAAAATAATTTTTAAATTTAAAATTCTTACATGGTCTGCGTGAATAATGTGAATTATAAGCAATTGCTTATATTGTTTTGATATAGGTACAATGTTAAAAGTTCCATAAATTATATAATTATGTTGTTCTAAGTTGCTTCTTCCTTTAATAGCGTTAGATATGGTAGGAGACACAAATAGTGAGTAGGCAAAATCTTCTTCCACTATAGTGTCAATATAAAATTTTTCTTTTTCCTCATATCTGGACATTGTGAATTTAGATTCAATTTCTTTATTTTTATATACTTCAATAATTTCATCAAAATTCATCGGATTTTTTGGATATTTTTCTTGTTTTATGTGAATCAAATGCCTACGCATTTTACCGAATTCCACTGCATGTGCTGTTTCCTTAAATTTTTTACATTGTGCATCAAATATATCCCGTACACTTGAACGTTTTAATGAAGCACTCATCACTTCTGAAAACGCAATATATTTTTTTAATCCAGTTTATATTAATTGGTTTTCAAATTAACAAATTAAATGCAATATAGAATACAAATTAACAATGTCAAAATAAAATTGAAATAAACTCCACATTTCGTGCTGACTGCGTTAACGTTGGGCGAAGACTGACTATAAATATGGCTGCCTTTCCAGTCAAACGTTGCAAGTCGAACTAGGCTTTGGCCTTACAGGGTGATGTTTCATTACACTTCATTGTTTTATCGAATTTATCAATTTTAATTTTTCAATTAAAGCACTTTGTTCGCCATGATTGTGGCGAATTAAAATCTATGGCAACTCCAGCTGTACATTTATCCTCATAACAATAATAATACTTTGTTTTTATTAGTATATTTATATTGAAAATCTGGTTTTCTTTTTCTATTAATAATAACGAACTATTTTTTCTGACACCCGGAATTAGTTTATATTCACAAATTATTTCACTATTTTCTATTTTAATCACAAAACACGTGGATGCAATATGACATTCATAAGCAGAGTTACGGAATATAATGAATAATAATCAAATGCACAATAACAATGCAAAAGCAATGAATTGAGAGATAACGCCATGTGGCTTTATCTCTCAATTGTCAAAAATAAAATTTGTCATTATCTCTCAATACGATGCGTGATAACGCCATATGGCTTTATCTCTCAATACGATGGGAGATAAAGCCATATGGCGTTATCTCGCATGGCTTTATCGCACCCCCCGGAGAGATCTATGTTGGTACGAGAATGTTCTAGTTCTTTGGAGTAAGGTAGTAAAGAGGATGTTTCAATTTTTTGTTTTTTAACAAGATGTGGTAGAATTGTTGTGGTTAGTGTTGTTGGTGATGTTAATTCTAGCATTGTTGTTGCTAGAGCAAATTTGCTCGGTGTGTTGATGGTTATTATTTTTGTTGTTGGCAGAAGAAGAATGGGTGTTAACTATACAAGTAGGTGATTTTGGAATGTATGGAGTGTTTTTTCGCTACTTTCTTTTGGTGTATTAATGGTAGAATTGATATTTGAATTGCTGTTGTCAGCGGAGATTTGTTTCATACGGTAATTGTTTGAACTTGAAATTTTGTTGGTATTGTCTTGCTGATTACTAGTTAAGTTTTTTGTTATATTGGAAAAGGAGAAAGAAGACTCATTGAGAGCAGGAGATATGCATTCTATGAATCTTGATTGCTTCATGCATGCTACATTTCTTGTCTGTTTTTGTTTTAATAATTTCTTTCATTTGGATGAATTTTGGGCATGATCTGTTGGAGGCAGAGTGGCTACCTGAACAATTTGCACATATCGTACTTGAGCATGGAGATGGGGTATGAGGTGGGAATGCACAAGAATCACATACTGGTGTTTTATTTTGCAGCGTTTTGCTGTCTGCTCAAGTATTTGACAACTTCTACATCTCATTGGGTTTGGATAATATGGCCTGACTTTAGTAGTGTACCATGAGACTTCTACTTTTTCTGGTAAATGGAACCAGTCGAATGTGAGCAATACAACTCCACTAGCAACCGTGTGACCATCAATATGTTTGAGAAATTTGTATGCTGAAACGACACCCTGGTAACTGAGATTCTCAGCAATTTCTGTCTCAGGTATATCATTGAGGCAAGGTGCATAAATGGTGCCCTTAGAATGGTTGAGGTTATGGTGCAATTCGATTTTTATATCGCAAACTCCAATTAATTTTGTTGTTGAAAGGAATTTTTTTGCTATTAAATTATTTTTAACAAAGAGCAAGAGGCTGCCGTCTCTTAAGTTTGATATTTCCATTTTTTCCGTAGATATATTCTTTAAAGCCTTGTGGACGGCGAAGCAGGAATATTTGTTGAGGGGTTTGTTCGAATTTATTGCGCTGGCCACGAGGTATTTAGGATTATCTTTTTTTATTGCCGGTAAAGATGGGAATATTGCTTTAGTTATGGACTCCGTCGTTTTTTCCGTTTTGCTTTGGAACTTGGAGATAACAGGGCAAACCGGTTATCTCCAAGATTGGGTCCCTCACGGGACATATTTGCTCCTTTTTTATACAAGAAAAAACAGGAGTGATGTGCTTTTCTTCCGATTAGAACGTTAAAATAGATTTTACAAAACACGTGGGAGAAAAAGAGAACACACGCGAAGAGAACGGGAAAAAAATTACCGATACCACTATTGTCAGTCGATGACTATTATTATTATAATTCTCAACACTCACATCAGATATTTTCTTTTTTCCATTTTTCACTTCGGAACCATTTGCAATAGAATGCATTTGTCTTTGATGCTTTCTTAGATTTCATTTGTGAGACTATTTCGACCCACAAATTACGCAGAAAAAAACTTCTTTTTTTTTGTTACTTTGTATGAAAAATTTGTTGAGTAAAGACATACATATATTCAACGCAAACATCGAATCATAAATAAAATTTCAAACATAGTCAACAAGCAGCAGCAGTAGCACAACATTGACTTGTCCATAATAAAAATAAATTATATTTCCTATATAACTCGATCATTTTCTCCTGAAAACTTAAAAATATTTGATATAAATTTCTCTCCCAGTCTGTGCCGACGAAGCCCATTTGGCTGGCATCACACACTAAACCTACTTCCTACAATATTTTCTAATATGTCATATATATATATATATATATATATATATATATATATATATATATATATATATATATATATATATATATATATATAATAATCTTTTATGAAAATAACTTACAAAAATAGTGCGCTATTAGTATTTAAATTCAATTTATTTAAAGCCTTCACAATCATATGTTTCATTAATAAAGCATATATAAAAAATATTTCCAAACTGTAAGATACAAAATTTTCTTATAAGAACTATTTAAGTTATATTAAGAAATACGAATTCTTAAATTTCCAATAGATATAGTAAATTGATATATTTCATGGAAGCTTTCGATTCGCCGCTTACTAAAAAACCAACCAATCTCCTTGCTTCCTAGAAAGGTGGCAACACTGGCACAAGTATGAAAAAGTCTGATTCAAAGCTTCAAACCAAAGCCAGTCAACTCGTTCAAATGGGGACTTCGCTAAGTTCTCTTTCAGCGAGTTGAGCCTGGCGAATCAAATGCGACCAATGATGAAAATTTATTACAAAATGTTTGTCAAATATACATTTATTTAATAATAATATTTACAATTTTAATTAGTTAAAGCGAATATGAAATGATCGTAAAATTGTCCAAATTATTTACTATTATTACAATACGAAAATATATTCCATAATTTTGAAAAAAAAGTAACATTAAAATTTTGTGAAATTACATTCAAATAGTTTCAATATAAACCGATTGATGAGAGTAATAATTATTTTAATTTTGTCCAAAGTGTGGAACTGTAAAAATAAAAGAGTAGGGATCTATCCAAAATTTTCTGATCTCTCCACCCCACAAAAAAGTCTGATTCTATGCACTACCATAAAACTCGAATTTGAGTTAGCAAAGCTTCAAACCAATGCCAACCAACTCGTTCAAATGGGGACTTCACCAAGTTCTGTTTCAGCTAGTTGAAACTGGGAATCAAATGCGACCAATGATGAAAAGTTATTACAAAATGTTTGTCAAATACACAATTAATTATTAATAATTTTAAAAATCTTAACTAGTTAAAGTGAATAGGAAATTATCATTTAATTGTCAAAATTAGTTACTATTATTACAATATGAAAATATATTCCATAATTTAGAAAAACAGAAAGTAACATTAAAATTTTGTAAAATTACATTTAAATAGTTTTAAATCAATTTTGTATTTTAAATGATAAGAACATTTATTAATCATATTAAATTTATTATAATATAAAAACATTATTTATACATATTTTCATATTTACTTCCATTTATAATTAATGTTATTTATATTTTTAATAAAAGAATATGAAAAAATAATTTTTGTTGCTTGTGTTTCATTCTCAAAAAGATTAATTAAAATAGTCGATATAATTTTATATGTGATAAATAAAGTAAACACATCTTTAGAGTGGCTGTTTTTTATATCCTTAAGCCATCAGCCATACCTCGAAATAAGTCTCAGTAAAAAAAGCGATAAAGAAAAATGCTCGAAAAAGAGACCCTATTTTGTTACTACGCACGCCGAATGAGTTGAATATTCTATTTCTTCCCATTTCGAACGACGAATCGACGTCAATTCACGCAATGCAAAAATATGGATTGTTTACCATTTGATATACGAGGTTTCTTGTATATCGAGATCAATCTGGATTGCATGAATCACGAAGGAAATTTCCGTGTTTGAATAAATATTTTGATATAAATAAAATGAATTAAATTTCGTCTGGAAATGAAAGACGACGTAGTTCCGCAAAGTATTCTTAAAATCCATTCCATTTAAAACCGATTGATGAGAGTAATCATTCTTTTAACTTTGTCCAAAGTAGGAACTGTGAAAATAAAAGAGCGCGAATCAATCAAAAATTTGCTGATCCATTCACTCCCATTTACCTATAATAAATTCACCCATAATCAGAAGTGACGCAAAGAGGAGTCCAAGACAATTAATTCATTAACACGATATTTGCAAAATACCAACAATGCGAAGCAATTCATTAGCGAAATTAACTGATTATGATTATTCAGCGCCCTAATTGGATCAGATGTCAATATTGGGTTTAAAGAAAACCATTATTTAATGTAAGTATCAGTAAAAGTGCCTATTTTGTGAAAAGGAAAATAATTTTGAAAATCTGAATGTGTGGGTAAGTAACAGAGTTTTCTTTTCTACATAAAAATGTTACCATGAGAAAGGGTAGATTTAAGGGTATTATGCACCGCGACCTGGAAGATCTATTGTTATCCCCCTATTTATTTAAAAGATGAGAATAGTCTCATCTACAGATCTTCTGTCAGGTTAATTTCCGACAGGAATTCATATATTTTCGAGGAATCAAATTGAGGGACCTTTCTCATCTTAATATATAAAATTGTTGGTGCGTAGGTACGTCTCCGGAACCATACAAGATATCGTAACTAAATTTACAACATATATTTGTGTCGTGACCTGTGAGGTTATAGTATATATTTGATCCGCCAGGTGGCGCCACAAAAGTTTTTTTTCATACATTTCGTACAAACACTATATGTTAGGTTTAGAGAAAGATTTTTTTTTGGTGCCGGTAGATGGCGCTAGGAGTTCATATCAATTCAATATGTATTAATATTTGACATCTCGTTTTTAGTTATTAGATTTTGCTCATAACAAACACATTATAAACACATTTAACAACAGAAAATATTAAAATTCGATTGATTTTCAAAGGTAAAAGAGAAAAAAGTTAGATTATATTATGTGTTTTTACATCTATATAGTGGCTAATTCAAATTTCAATATGTATTAATATTATACATTTAATTTTTAGTTATTAGATTTTGCGCATATAAAAAATACATTGAAGACAAATTTAACAACATACGAGGTGTGATCAAAAAAGAACCGTTATTGTGTGATCAAAAAATAAAGTATTTATTTATTCATCAACAACTATCTTGTCCCCTTTAAAGTAATTCCCCTCAGATATAATACACTTATGCCAGCGTTTTTTTCAATCCTCGAAACACTTCTGAAACGCTTTTTTTGGTATCGCCAACAGCTCCTGTTTCGATTTTTCTTTTATCTCCTCAATCGTAGCAAAACGCTTTCCTTTCATCGGTGTCTTCAGTTTTGGAAAGAGGAAAAAGTCAGCGGGGGCCAAGTCCGGTGAATACGGTAGTTGAGGCATGATAACGGTTTTGTTTTTGGCCAAAAACAGCTCCTGAGCGATGTCCATGCGACGTTGTTTTCGCTCAAAATTTTGCAATTTTGGAACAATCTTCGCTGTCGCACGTTTCATGCCTAAAACATCCGTAAAAATTGCTTGGCATGAGCCGAACGATATGCCAACATCATCAGCAACCTCTCTGATAGTGATTCGACGATTATCCAAAATCATTTTCTTCACTGCGTCAATGTTTTCATCGGTTGTTGACGTGCTCGGGCGACCAGGACGAGCATCGTCATTGACATCTTCTCGGCCTTCCTTAAATCGGTTATACCACAATTGAACTTATGTTCTGCTCATAGTAGACTCGCCTAAGGCTACAGTCAACATTTCAAAATGGTTGGTATTGCCAACATATATAACAGACATGTGTACCAACATAACAGAAAAAAAATGCAAACATCGAACATAAGTAACTCACGAGAAGATGAAAATAACGGTTATTTTTTGATCACACCTCGTATATATATATATATATATATATATCGTGTATATATATATATATATATATATATATATATATATATATGTATATATATATATATATATATATATATATATATATATTTGGGTTACGCTCAGGTGTAGCGTATCCAATAATATAAGAGAAAGAAATAAAATTAAATTCTTATTTTAATTTATTAAATTTAAAATATACTAAGTCCAGCATTTAATATAAATTTTAATTTCACAAAACGCTCTATAACACTCCACACTAGCTTCAGCACAGAAATGAGAACGTGCGCACGGCTCCGGCGCCGCGAACGGAAGAAAAAGAATGGAAAAACCGGAAACACGAAGTGTGTTGCTCAGCAGCCAACACAGGCTAGTTCCGGTTTACCCATAAACACGCTGTGCGACAGCGACAGCGTGTTAATAGATGGCGCGTGGAACTAACGCCTGCTTGCGTCGGCGTACCCGACAACTAGGTGGGGGTAGTGGTGTCGCCACAGGTATTCCTCCCCCAGTGATCGGCGCAGGAGGCGCGGAGAACGATTCGCGTTTCGTCGGTCTACTCCCCGGCTGTGGTGAAGGTTGGTCTCCTGAGCGGGGCGGTGGTTGACTCCTCAGATGACTCCTTGGATGGATCGCTGGCGGGTCATTTGTCGCTGACGATGACGACGGTTGCGGCGATGGCGATCGGGATGGCGTTGATGATCGGGATGGCGCTGATGATCGGGATGCCTGCAGCGATGGCGACGATGTTGAGTCACTCATTTCGAGGTGGGCCGGCTTCAAGCAGTCCGTAGAGATGGCTTTCTCGACGCCGTTCAAGTCGATGATGAAGCTCTTGTCGTTGACCCGGCGAATTACCTTATGGGGGCCCGTATATGGCGGCTCGAGTGGCCTCCGGATTTTGTCCAGCTTGCAGAATACGTGCGTGCAGGTGCGCAATTCTTTGAAGACGAACGGCTTCTGTCTCGAGTGGTTGGATGCTGGAGTTGCTTTGAGGTCCTCTTTGTACGCCGTCCGCATCTCCAATAGCACTGTTGGCAAGGCGTCTGGCAATGGTGTGTCTGGACTGCACATCAAGGCCGCTTTTAGTGTGCGGTGTAGTCTCTCCACCACGCCGTTTGATTGTGGGTGGTAAGGCGTTGTGTGAAAATGGTTAGCACCCGTCATTTTCGCGAGAGCCGTGAATAGCTCCCCCTCGAATTGACGCCCCTGGTCGGAGGTGATGGTGAGTGGCGTGCCGAAAGTGCAGACCCAACTGTGGAAGAACGCTCGTGCGACGGTCACAGCTCGAATGTCCGGGAGTGGGACAGCCACCGGCCATCGGGAAAAGCGGTCGATGATGGTCAGGCAGTGCGACAGTCCTCTCACCAGCGGTAGCTTGATCAGGTCAACATGAACGTGGCAGAACCTGTCATCTGTCTCCCCGAAACTTTGCAACTCGGCGCGGTTGTGGCGATGGACCTTCGCGCGTTGGCATGGTTGGCATTCACGGGCCCAGCGGAGCGCGTCCTTGCGCATGCTTGGCCAGAAGTATTTGGTCACCAGATGTTTCGCCGTTGCTCGACCACTCGGGTGGGATGATCCGTGTACGATGCCAAACGCCGTTCGACGCAGGTTGGATGGCAAATAGGGCCGTGTCGCCCCATCGGTAACCAGACAGTAGATCTCGCTATTGTTGAAAGCGAGACGATCCAGTTGGATACGCGGATTCTCCAGCAGGTGAGGCAGCTCTACGTCAGAGGCTTGCTCCAGGCTGATAGTGGCTTCGTCGAGGATGGAAGGCATCGAGACGGTACAGGTTCGCGAAAGTGCGTCTGCCACAACGTTTTCTCCCCCGGGAACGTACACAAATCGTGTGTTGAACTGGAGGATGTAGTCCAGGTGTCGGCTCTGCCTCGGCGTTGCCTTGTCCGAGCGTTGTTGTGCGGCGTAGGCGAGCGGCTTGTGGGCCGTGTGGATTGTGAAGGCGTGTGCCTCCAGGATCCTCCTGAAGTGCCTGACTGCGACATACACCGCGAGCAACTCCCTGTCGTAGGCGCTGTTGCGAGTTTCTGGGGGACTGAGCTTCCTAGAGAAGAACCCCAGAGGCTTCCAGGTCCCATCGGGTTGCTCTTGGTTGAGTGCCGCTCCGATGGCGGTGCTCGATGCGTCGGTGTAGAGAGCGATTGGCGTGGTAGGCGAGAGGAAGGCTGAATCTGCAGCTGCTGCGATACTCGCCTTGCACTGCTGGAATGCCTGCTCCGTTTGCGTCGTCCAGCTAATCGCCGCATTCTTCTTCGTTAGGTTCCTCAGAAGCTCGTTGAGCGGGGCCTGTAGTTCCGCGGCGTGCGGTATACACCTGCGGTAGTAATTAACCATACCCAGGAAACGTCTCAGCTGGGTAGAGTCTGTCGGGCGTGGAAAGGCGTCGATCGCCTCGATATTTGGGCGCGGGGGCCTGAACCCCTCATTCGAGACTCGATACCCAGCGAATGTAACTTCCTGGGCACCGAGTTGGCATTTGTCCAAGTTGATGCGTAGGTTCGCCGCTCTCAGCGTCTCCAACAATTGGCTCAAATGATGCAGGTGCACGTCATGCGTCTCGGATGCGATGAGCAGGTCGTCTACGTAGCCCTTCACGAAGGGGAGTTTCCTCAGTAGGTGATTAATTACCCGCTCAAGCGTTTGCGCGGAGTTACGCAGGCCTAATGGCATACCCACGAACTCGAAGAGGCCGAAAGGTTGTTGGGGTATTGTCCTTGTTTGACGGGGGACGTCCTTCTGCTGCGCGCGTGTATCTGAAAAGCCCAAATCACTCTTTGTAAAAATCACTACATTACACTTTTAGTTTTTAAAATCACCAGCCTTTATTTCTTAGAATACTAACTCTTATATACTATTTACAATTCAAAATTACAATACAAAAACTGACCTTTCTGGTGTTCCAGTTTCGCACCTGTTAATTGGTGTCAGTTTGTCAAGCCAACTGACCTACGCCAATCTGAAATGTTGATGGTGCATTCTAACTTTGAATGCCCTTCGGTGGCTAGACTGCAAAACTGTAGCACCCTAAAAGTTTACATAATAAATATTACATAGGTAATATTAATTCTAAGTACTCGCACCCTAAAAATATGTGCTTTCTTTGAACCATTGTCGGTTATCAAAACCTTAGGTATGTTGTATCTTGCTATAATTTCATCAAAGAATGCTTTGGCCACCGTACTTGCTTCAGCATCGGGTATAGCCACGCACGCCATATACTTTGAGAAATCGTCTTGGAACGTCAGTATGTATTTATTGCCCGAAACAGTCTCAGGTAAAATACCTACAATATCCATATGGACCTTATCAAATGGTTGCTTTGGTGTGTCCGTTAACACCATGGGCATCTTTGTTAGCCTTGAACTTTTGTTGGCCTGGCACTTTGGACAACTCTTTATATATTTCTTAATGTCCTTGAGCATACCCTTCCATCCGTATACTCGCCTAATTCTGTCATGGGTTTTCCAGAATCCCTGGTGTCCTCCTAGAGGCGAATCATGGAAACCCTTTAACACAGCCTGGATATCCTTTATATCCTTCAGCCATTCCACACTACTGGCTCTTTGTTCATTAGCAACGTCACCCGCATTGCTAACATTTCCTGTTGCATCAATTTTATCCCCTTGAATTCTCTCGGTCTTCTCCTTATCTGACCGTGCCTTGGCCCTCGTTTGCACTACTGATACCTTCTGCGCCTGCGGTACTCTGCTGAGTGCATCCGCATTCAGATTCTTTTTCCCAGGTTTGTAAATGATTTCAAAATCATACTCAGACAATTTATGTCTGAACCTGGCTAGCCTAGACGTTTGGTCTTTCAAATTGGCTATGCCTCTCAACGGCTGGTGATCAGTGTATATCTTGAATGGGCGTCCTAGCAGATATGCTCTAAAATTCTTCGTAGCCCATACTATGGCTAGAAATTCCTTTTCTATTGTGGAGTATCTCTTCTCCGTGTCGCTAAGCGCTCTGCTTGCGAATGCTATTGGTCGGTCATTCCCGACTTCCCCTTGTGACAATACTGCTCCTAATGCTTCATTGCTAGCATCAGTGGTCAACAAAAAAGTTTGCTCAAAGTCAGGGTATGCCAAAATTGGTGGCGAGCTAATTATCTCCTTTAGCCTCTCGAATGCTTGCTGACATCTCTCTGTCCATTCGAACTTTGCTTCTTTTCGTAGCAACTTGTTAATTGGCAACGCAATTCCGGCTAGTCCTTCCACGAACTTTCTATAATAGTTCACTAGTCCTAGGAATGCTTGCACTTCTTTTCTGTTTCTTGGAACCGCTAAATTTCTAACGCATTCCACCTTCTGCGGGTCAGGCAGTGCTCCTGCTTCTGAGCAACGATGGCCTAAATAAACCACCTCTCTTCGTAAGAATTGACACTTCTCCGTGTTCAATTTCAAGTTGTGTTCTCGCAATTTCTGGAGCACCTTGCGCAAGCGTTGCGAATGCTGCTGCAAGTTCTTCCCATAAATTACAATATCATCGAGATACACAAAACAATCTAACCCTTGTAAGCCTGTTAGCACATGGTTCATTAGCCGTTGGAAGGTAGCCGGTGCTCCTGTTAATCCAAACGGCATTCTATTGAACTCGTAATGGCCTAAACCGGTGCTGAACGCGGTTTTTTGCTTATCTTGGGTATCCACCAGAACCTGGTGGTAGCCACTCGCTAAATCAAGTGTAGAAAAATATCTACTGTGTCCCAATTGATCCAGAATCTCTTCTATCCTTGGTATCGGGAACACCTGCTTGATAGTGGCGTCGTTCAATTTCCTAAAATCAACGACCATCCTCCACTTCTTCTGACCCTGCGCACCTCCCTTCTTTGGTACCAAAATTATTGGTGAGTTCCAAGGCGAGATACTCGGTGAAATAATGTTATCCTTTAACATTCCTTCCACTTGCCTATTTACCTCATCTTTGTGAGCTTGCGGCAATCTGTATTGCTTCTGGTTAATTGGCGCTTGATCCACTCTAGTAGGTATTTCATGCTCTACCTCTGGTGTATATGTTAGCTGGTCTCCTTCCAGCAAAAATATGTCATGGAATGACATACAAATGGCTTCTATTGATGCCTTCTCTTCTGTATTTACGCTTGGGTCTAACTTTAGTGATTCTAGCACTCTCTCCATTCTTTTCCTTACATCTATCTGCTTAATCTGATTAACCGTTCCATAATTCGGTTCCTTAAAACTATCATAACTAGTGAACTTAGGCCTAAAATCCTTATCCATATAGTAGTCCTCCTCTGACGCATTTAGTACACAAGCGTACACTTTACCCTTGTCAACGTGCGTTATGGTCTCTCCCATATACACACACTCCGCTAGCTGCTGCTTGTGCAAAACAACAGTCCTGAGTTTCGTGTTTACACGCATAGTAACTACTCTGGTTGACCTTGCGTTCACTACCTCCCTACAATTCTTAACCCTATTCACGGTTCCTTCCTGCCATGACTTCAATGGGAGAGTAAGGATTCTATTCTTATTATCATCATAAAATGATAACTGTTTCTCCAGCGCATCCAGTATGGTGCGGCCCCAGAGATTATCGCGGCCAATTATCCCATCGGCCGGGATACCTTCCCTATCCAATTCAACTGCGTGCACTCTAAAACTCATTTCCTTAACTTTACTGTGCCCTATTTTAAGTGACCCCAGTGTTCTGATGCAACCTCCGAACGCTCCATTAAGCGTTCTTACATCTTTTGGGTTAATAACTAGTCCTTTCCGTAAAACACTAGATTTTACGAGGCTAGTATCCGCCCCTGAATCTACCAAAAGCACTAGCTTTCCACTAGCTGCCTCCTTGCAGGGTATCTCGATGAAAGCATCTCCTACCCTGCTCACAACGAAACAACGCCCTTTTGACTCCAAAATGGACGCGTATCTACTTCCTAACTCTTCCAATTTTCTCCTCCATGCACCACAGTTATGCCTTACAACCCTATACTCCCTCAAAATTACCGCTAATACCTTAACCATACATCCTCGTATCACGTACGCGGCGACTGGCCTATACTCCCTAATCTTATTAAAACTTAATCTAAGTGCTAGAATCATCACAGTTACCCAAATCAGACCGCAATCCAAAATTTTCCCCCGGAGAGACTCTTGCTCCTCCGTAATTTGAACCATTGTGTTCACGTTACTTGGTACGTGGTACTGGAGAGCCTCTTGCTCCTCCTTTTCCTGGACTGTACTTCCTACATTACCAGTCCCACGTACCTTCGGCCTAACTGTTACTTCCTTACTTTTGGCTTTCCAGTCTACTGGCCTCGACTGGGCCGCTGGAAGTTTCCCTGGTTCCTCTGTTGGAACTGCCTATCCCTGCACTCCGCAGCTCGATGTCCCATCCGACCACATGAAAAGCATTTCATCCCCTGTTGGGCGTTGCCTAACCTTTGTCCTCCTCTAGTATCCCAGTTTGGCCGCTGTTGACCATTCCCAGTGCTGAAAGGATTTCTTCCTTGGTTAATCCCTTCCGTTGAGCCGACTCGAGGACCACTACCCCTGTTGTCCCTTAAGGTTGGATCTGGGCGCCTCGTAGCTGGCTGCCTTCTACTTTGATCCCATTTATTGTCTAATTGACACTGCCTACTAGCCTCATGACCATATGTTTGGCACTCCATACAATAGGGCGTATTCTTGCGTATAATGCATTCATCCCTTGTATGGCCTGGCTCATGGCAGAATGAACATGTGGGAGCCCTCTGTACAATCTCCCTGTGCGGATTTCTCTGATACGCGGCTCTGCTGTCGGAGATACCGGGATTATACGCTCCTCTGTATACGTTTGGGACGAAATTATTTCCTTCTCTATCCATGACAGCGGCAGTTAAATTGTCCTGTCTATTTTCCAACATATGTATCTCCCCCAATCCGGCCGTACTCCGTTCCACAAGGACTTGCGCTCGAATTGCTTCTTCTACCAATTCCTCCAGATTTCCTGTTTTGCTATTCAGCATATGAATTTTAAGAGCGGAATTGCGGAGCCCCACTACGAAAGTCGTTAACACTGACTTGTCAACTTCGTACAATAAAGCGGTATCACCAACGCCATCGTACTTATTTTTGACTACTTCTTGGGCCAACATCCGAAGTGACTCCAAACGCCTGGCAAACGCGCGAATGTCTTCCCCTGCCAGTTGTTTCCCGATTCTAATCTCCTGGGATATATCTTCCAGAGTTCTCTCCTTAAGATAAGTTTTCTTCAACAGGCCGTAAAGTTCATTCACACTGGTGAATTGTTTTGGCAGCACAAGGTTGTACGCATCTCCAAATAACCTTTGCTTAACACAGTCAAAGAAGTCATGCAGCTCATCGGGGCTTATGCTTCGCTTTGCAAGTTCACAACCTTGAATGAACCTACTGAGTTCCGACCGTAAATCTTCTGAAACAGCACCAGTAAACACAGGTACTAGCCTGGACACGGTCTTGGAGATATCCTCGATACCCATTTTACGTATTCCTGTATTACTTATTACTGGTAAAACTTGAGAGTTATCTTTATGAGTGGTTCCTAGCTTCACTTCTCCCGGATCTGAGAGGTAATTGACCAATGACGGACTCAAACTAATTAGTCTTCGATCGTTTGTTCGTACAGGCGAAATACTGTCCACAGTATTGGGCCTTTCCTGTACCGTTACTGCTTCTGGCTCCTTTGGCGGATATACCTTATTTTTATTAGTTATCGGACTTCCTGGAGAAAAAGGCTCGACACCGATTTCAGATGCGCCAAACAAAAATCCCGCTTCCCTCTCTTCACTCAATACTAATCTGGGCTTTACCACTCGGTTTATCCCTTCTGGTGTTAGATACTCCGGCCAGCGCACTTCCGGTGGCAATGTCAATACCGTCTGTGTAAAGCCAGCCGATGCTGATTTTGATCTCTCCCTATTCAGTGAGACCCTATTGGTCGTCCGTCCTCTTTTTAATTCCGCACACTCCTTTTCCAACAGCGATGCTGCTTCCTCTGTCTCCGTCAATCTCCGAGAAAGTTCCTTTACCCTATTCTCGAGATACTCTTTTTGTGCTCTCAAATCTTCTGTTTTCTCCTGAGATTTAAATAACTTTTCTTCTGTCCTTTTTTGGATTGCCGTTAAGGCTTGATCCGCAACTTCTAATGGTGACACAGCTCCTCCGGCGTTCGCCTGCCTCCACAATTCCTGAGCTTCTTCCCTGCTCGTACTCGCTTCGAACTGGTCAACTATTTTCCCAGTAAACAGTTTCACCTCTGACTGTATTGATTTCAATCTGTTCCTTATTTCCTCGTCTGGCGAAACCAAACTCACAATCTCTTGTCCTAGTCCCTCTAATTCAGAACTAAATGTATCTGCCCATTCGTTGACCAGACTATTTATGTAGTCTGCGTAATTTTCCGCAAAATATTTTCCCTTGCCGTACTCAACTGCGTGAGGCAACAACAGTCCGTGATTTTTGTTGAACTCTCTCCCCAGATTTTGCAACTGTGTTATTCGCTTGCGGTAATACACGTTGTCCTTACGTAAACTGCCGTCTTTCTTAAAGTTACGGACCAGCTTTTCAATCGTTTCGCCAATTTGCTCCTGCCTCAGCAGTAATCCTTGCGCTTCCTTCGTCATATCCCAAATGCCAGAACAGATGTCGTATCCCAATTACAAATAAAAATCCAATAATTGATAAAACTTGTTATTAACTTATCCCAATATTTTATTCCATCTTACTTATTGATAAATACCAATTTAAAAAAAAACATTCCACCGTAAATTCTATATTTATATACATATTCTGCTATACTTGTTTTCCATCACAAAGTTCCGCTACCTACCGGCGTCCATTAAGTCCTTCCATCAATGCAAAGTGGTCCTTGACTTCCTCACAAATACTCCTTGTTTTCCTCTCACCATCCTTAATACTCCCAAAAATCCATAAAAAAGGCCATATGTTTGTAAAAACCGACATTTGCTTTACCGGAAAAAGTGTCTTGATTCATTCCCGGAAATTTGAATCCATATTTAGAAATAAACCCGCAACGTATGCGCCACATAATAATAGCATTTAAATGTTTTCTTCAACATTGCCACGCAAATCGTAATTCTGAAGAAGTTTTTGGTCTCGCAAAAATATTTCCAACAATATTTATACCCAAAGAAAGAAATTTTACTGTAGAATCATACGCATTTTCATTACCGCACAATGATATGCTTGCATGCTTCGTAAAATTATTTTAACGTCGCTACGCAAATTGTAGTTTCCGAACTACTTAAACTTGATGTAACAACACGTGTTGTCTGCACCTCTTCACCTAATACCCTAAAGTCAAAATGCCCAATATTAAAATCAATCTTTATTTTGATTTCAAAACAATATAAATTGAATCGTATAAATGTCCCTACCGACAAACAAACACAAATCCCCTATCATAACCGTACGAACCCTATACCGTGGCACGTTCTTTCCGAACCAAACCAACCGGTATACACAAGTTCGCAATTCAATAACGCAAAATCCAAGAATAAACAGACACGTTCCACATTCCCCGAGAATGCTGAAATAAATGGTTATTATAAAAAGAATGAACCTGGTTTCAGTGAAACAACCCTATGCAACCTGACCGTATGTAAAAATTCTCCTTCTGAATCGACCTATTTTCACCTAACCGCAGCGGCTAATCAGCCCCAATGCTGCTTCTTCCGCATGACCGGCGCAAAAGCGCCCACACGGTCACCGAAGAATCGTCGACAAAATTCACTTAGATACTAGTATGTCTTACCCTAGACATACTCACCATTTTCGTTTCCTCCATTGCTCTCCTTTGGGATGGTTATCCTGATATCTTCTTCTTGGTGGATTCCCGCGTAGGAGTGCTTCTTTCCTGGCACTCGACGTTGGATCCTACCGGCTGCGCCAAAATGTTGGGGTATTGTCCTTGTTTGACGGGGGACGTCCTTCTGCTGCGCGCGTGTATCTGAAAAGCCCAAATCACTCTTTGTAAAAATCACTACATTACACTTTTAGTTTTTAAAATCACCAGCCTTTATTTCTTAGAATACTAACTCTTATATACTATTTACAATTCAAAATTACAATACAAAAACTGACCTTTCTGGTGTTCCAGTTTCGCACCTGTTAATTGGTGTCAGTTTGTCAAGCCAACTGACCTACGCCAATCTGAAATGTTGATGGTGCATTCTAACTTTGAATGCCCTTCGGTGGCTAGACTGCAAAACTGTAGCACCCTAAAAGTTTACATAATAAATATTACATAGGTAATATTAATTCTAAGTACTCGCACCCTAAAAATATGTGCTTTCTTAAGTAACTTTAACACATGCTAATCACACAGATTGTGTGGCATCTGTTAGGAGTCGATGATGTGAGACACTACGCGCAGGCAGCTTGATTCTAGCTCACAACAAGGTGTTGTGACTGCCGTTTTCGGGATGTCAGCTTTGGCAACTGGGATTTGGTAGAAGGCTTTCTGCAGGTCGATTACAGAGAATACTTTTCCCCGGCTCTCCTGGATCAGGTCCTCGATGATCGGCAGAGGATATCGGTCTGGCAAGGTACACGCGTTGAGGCGGCGGTAGTCGCCAGTGGCTCGCCAGCTTCCATTCGGCTTTGGTACCATGTGTAGCAGACTGGCCCATGGGGTCGATGATGGGCGTACCACCCCCTTGTCGAGGAGGTCGGAGAACTCTTCTTTGGCAGCAGCGAGTCGTTCACCGACGAGTCTACGGGGGCGCTCGAAAACGGGAGGGCCCTCCGTGACGCTGGTGAAGCGAGTTGCAGGAAGCGCTGGACGAGCTCTCTATACCGGTCGCCATGTGGTCCCGCAGGTGCATCAATGCGAGCCACTGTGGACATGCCGTAGATTCGAGCTGGGTCCATGCGGCCCGTTGCCGCGATGTTGGTAAGGTGGTCTACGATACGTCGTCCCCTCAAGTCTACCAGTAGCCCATAGTATGCCAGGAAGTCCGCCCCGAGAATGGCAGTTAGCACATCGGCCACAGTGAACGCCCAAGTAAAATCCCGACGCAGGGCGAGGTTCAGCTTCAGCGTGAGCTGCCCGTATGTGGCTATCGGCGACGAGTTGGCGGCGTACAGCGTGAGGCTGTTTCGCTGTAGTTTGCGGGCGACCGTTCCCCTCGGCAGTAAGGAGACCACTGAACCCGAGTCCACGAGAAAGCGAGTGGATGTCGTTCGATCCATTACGTGTAGGCGTTTTTCGGTTGGTGGTCGGCCGGCGTCGTTCGCCCAAGTCGGCGTCGGCAGCGCTAATTTTCCCGACGGCGTCGAGGCGGCGGCCACGGCGGCGGCAAAGATACACGGTGGTCGGCACTGCTGTGCTGTCGCCCCGTACTTCAGGTGGTACCAACATTGGCCAGGCGCTGTAGAGCGATCTCGATGCCGGCTGGGGCTGCGGGTTTCAGCGCGACCCCTATGAAGTGGGGGCGTTATTTTACGCAGCAGCTCCTGATTCTCCCGCGTTAGTGCCACGAGCTGTACCACTGACTGGCGCAGTGCGGCAAGCTCTGCGTGCACGGAGTTACCGGTTGAATCGTGCAACGATCTGTTCGCGAGTGGAGAGCGGGGTCTCGGAGACGAGAGTGGAGGTGACGTAGCTGCCACTGTAGGTCCGTTGTCGACCAGCTCGTCAGCTGCCTCTGCGAGCTCCTCCAGACTGGTGCCTTTCAGGATTTTGAGTAGCCGTCGCGTTGACGGCGGCATCAGGTCGAGCCACTTCACGCGGAAGGAGGCGTGTCCCCCAGGTTCCCCTGCACGGTGTGGCGGCAGGTGGTGTGTCGGTATCAGCAATGGCGTGGGCATGGCCAGCTGTGCCTGCGCATGCACGTGCGGTGGTTGTGGCTGCTGGTGTGGTGCCGGCGGCGCTGGTCCTGAGGCTGTTGGCGAGTGGAGCATCCTATGCGTGTTTTATATCACGTCGGGGTCACCAATTTTTGTTACGCTCGGGTGTAGCGTATCCAATAATATAAGAGAAAGAAATAAAATTAAATTCTTATTTTAATTTATTAAATTTAAAATATACTATGACGTATTTGTTGTATCGTATACATAATATAAAATTCGTTTCTGCAAATTTCTAGGAATTTTGTTAGGTCCAGCATTTAATATAAATTTTAATTTCACAAAACGCTCTATAACACTCCACACTAGCTTCAGCACAGAAATGAGAACGTGCGCACGGCTCCGGCGCCGCGAACGGAAGAGAAAGAATGGAAAAGCCGGAAACACGAAGTGTGTTGCCCAGCAGCCAACACAGGCTAGTTCCGGTTTACCCATAAACACGCTGTGCGACAGCGACAGCGTGTTAATAGATGGCGCGTGGAACTAACGCCTGCTTGCGTCGGCGTACCTGACAACTAGGTGGGGGTAGTGGTGTCGCCACATATATATATATATATATATATATATATATATATATATATATATATATATATATATATATATATAAATATATATATATATATATATATATATATATATATATATATATATATATATATACTCGTATATATATAGATCTTCAATTTGCTAATTCTAATTCATATATTATTAATTTATATCGTCGCCAGTCGTCAGAGGATATCGGAAAATCAACAACTATCAAAATGAGAGATCAACACATTGAAGTTGACACATTAATGTTGACACATTAATGTTGAGTATTGTAATTCGGTGAAGTCCATAAAGAAAATCTGTCAATACGTAAATAAAGGTAGCGACATGGCTGTGTTTGGTGTACCTGATCCAAATAGAAATGACGAAATCACTTAATTTCAATTAGTGCGTTATGTCAGCAGTAATGTGGCGGTGTGGAGGATTTTTACTTTCGCAATTCATGAGAGGCATCCAACCGTAGTTCTTTTAGCTGTTCATCTTGCAAATGGTCAACGCGTTTATTTTACCGCTGGAAACGCACAGCAAAGAGCAGCGACACCACCATCCACAACATTAACCGAACTTTTTAAGTTGTGTGCATCAGATACATTCGCCAGCAGGTTCTACTCAGAAGTACCTCAATATTATAATTGGGATAAATCGAAAAAAATGTTTCAAAGCAAGGAAAACCAATCGATGGCTACCCAAATGTGTTCTCGACAGATGCTTTGGGACGTATATGCACAGTTCATCCCAACAATGATGAGTGTTTTTATAAACGTTTATTGTTGGTTAACGTTCGTGGTCCAACAGCATTTCAAAGTATTAAAACAGTTGATAGACTATTGTGTGCAACATATCGTGAAGCGTATCAACGGAAGATGAGTCACACTGGGAGGGTACCCTTGCCGATGCTGCAGTTTTATCTACTCACCAAATAAGAACACTATTTGCAATAATTTTATCATCAAGTTTCCCATCAAATCCGCTTGAACTATGCAGAAATAATCAAGACTTTATGAAGGAAGACATTTTGAACAGGCTTCGCCGTGGTACGTCAAATCCACACTTGCAGTACACACTGGAAATGAAGCATTGATTATGATTGAGCCACATTTGCTTAACAATTGGAAACAAATCATTGGCACAACTTGGCATAGTGTCACCAAATCGCTCAATGCATGATCTGTTTAACCGAGATTTGCAGCGTTAACGAGATTACGATTGCAACGTATTGGATGCATTTGCTCAAGCAAATATTCCAAAATTGAACAATGATCAAATAAAAGCATACGGCACGCTTATGCATTTTGTTAACGATGAAAGTGGTGGAATGAATTTTTTGGACGCGCCTGGAGGAACTGGTGAAATATTCTTGATTTCGTTGCTACTAGCAACGTAAAATAGCACTGGCATTGGCTCCTTCTGGGATTGCTGCTACTTTATTGGATGGCGGTCGAACAGCACACTCTGCACTTAAGCTGCCCTTGAATATGCAGGCAAATGACAATCCTACATGTAACATAGCTAAAACCTCCGGATTGGAAAAAATCTTGCAACAAAGTGCTATAATCGTTTGGGATGAATGTCCAATGGCTAACTAAAAATTTTTAGAAGCATTGGATAGAACATTGAAAGATTACGAGGAAATCAAGATTTGTTTGGCGGTGCTTTAATACTGTTAGCTGGACACTTTAAACAAACATTATCAGTCATTCCGAAATCTATCATCTGCACTATTTGATTACACGAGCGATGGTGAAAAAATACCAAGAATTTTGTTTATCTAAAAGCATTGCAATAAATGTTTAAATGTAATTAAAATTTTTGGAAAAAGTTTTTTTTGGCCTGGCGACGCGGGCGGGGGTTCAGCTAGTATTTTATATGAGATGTTACAGAATAGTGTGCGCGCAGGTCACAGCAATGGCTTATAACATAATACTCCACTGTATTTCAATGAATGTGTGAATCTGGACCGTTGACAAGTATTAGTACGCCCGCATCTGTGTAACAAAAAAGAGCTCCAAATCACCGAACGCAAAAATGCATTTACTTTAAAATAAAATGGTTGGCAACAAGATTTAGTCGTGAAAAATTTTTCATTAGAAACACTCAGATAGAAGTTGCTTGGCTATTGGAACAGGCGCAGAGCCGTTCAGTGTAGGAGACTTTTTGTCAAAGTTTTACATGTAGGAGGGAAATACTGTTTTTTTGGAGTACGCAAGGCGAGCGGTGCGTACTAATCTTATTTGCACACACTACAATGCTAATGGGGTTGAGGATAAATATTGTTGGAATTATTGCATGCTTTTTCGTGGAGAATTCGATTGTAGAAGCATTTGTTTGCATGTTCCGTAGTATACGAGGTAGCTTAGTACTGTAAGCGATTTTAAAGCACAATGCAGCACTAAAGGAATCATTTTCATAAGATGAAATTTAGCAGTGGTTGAAAAGGTGTCTTGTTACCCACTAAGCCATATTAAAAACTATGCTAAATAATTTTTTAAACGATGCTCAACATTTGTGCAATATAACGAAAGAAACTAATAGTTGGATATGCATTCCCACGGGACTATACCGATAAATATTTGTTACCAGAATCGTTATCATAATAAATTGTTTTTCATTAGAGTCACCAAACATACCGCACCTAAATTCGATTCGTTCTAGTGTGTATATTGCTCTAGTACTTGTTGTCGTATATTCGTTTGGACCATAACGAATTGGCAACTCGACAATACAAATTCGCACGATAAGCATGTATATAGGGGTATTTCAAGAATATAATTAAAACAAAATAATGAGATGTAAGAATATAACTCTTTGTGTGAGTGCTATTCGGTTCTAGTAAGGCTAATTCGCCAATAAGGAACATCTACTCGTAGAATATTTAAATTCGATTGTTTTTCAAAGGTAAAATAAAAAAAGGGGGAATATATTATGTGATTTTACAATATGATCATATTTATATTTTCAACAATATAAAATTGCAACACACGTACCTCAAAACCAAACAATTTCTCTCCACATCTAATTAGTGTAACAATAAAATGCCACGACGTCGTTCAAATCTTGGTCGCAGAACTTCGGCATCTCAAAGAAGAAATACGGATCGAACAAATTTAAGCACGGAACAAAGATTACAAGTGAATGAAGCAACCAGATTAAGAGTATCGCAATTACCTTCAGCACAAACTACTGAACATCAGAATGAACGCCGGACATTAATGAGAAACACAATCAGAGACAGACGCCAACATAGAACAGATGCAAATCGCAATTTAGATCAACTCACAAACAGAGAATATATGCAGACAGCCAGAGCATTTATATTGTCATCTTTTAATCGTATCGCATTTGAATATGATCCTAAAATTGAATTTATGCTCACGTAAAAATTATGATTGGCAACATGGATAAAGAATGTACTTATGTGTTGTGCCTCTGGAAAAGTTGTTTCACCAGTATTACATCCACCACCAGAGCCATTGAAATCATTAATGTCGTGAGATAATGAAGATTCAAAATTATTTCTAAAAAACATCAGAAAATTTAATAGTTGCTTTCAAATGACATCTTTTGCTGCAAAAATAATTTCATCCGTCGATGAACGAGGTCGTAATTTCAATTCGACGTTTAAAATACAAGGCCAAGTGTATCATAATATTGGCTCCTTGCTTCCAATTCCAACCGAAACTACCAAGGTCTTGCAAATATATTTTGTAGGAGACGCAGAAGAACAAGTTAATGTTCGTTGTGATTATAATCGGATTCAGCTAATTGAACAACGAGCAATAGTATCAACATTACAAACTTTTTTGACAGAAAAAAATCAACTGATTCAATTGTTCCATCAAATGTCGGATAGATTAGTGAACGACAATTATATGATTGTCATTAAAGCCGATAAAGTTCCAGTTTGAGAGCATTCGCGTCGATTCAATGCTCCCACTGTTAATGAAGTTGGGATTGTAATGGTTGGTGATGCATTTGAAAATAGACATATTCGTATTTTGCGCCGAAATAATACTCTTCAGACTATTTAGGATACGCATCGTTCCTATGACGCCTTGCAATATCCATCATATTATATCAATATCAAACAAACAAATCCAGCAACAGGTACACTTAACTACTCAAATGTTAAATATTAACACACATGTACACAGCCTTTTCTTCATTTTACAGGTAAAGAATCGAATAAATAAGTCAGCGCAATGAATTTTTATGCGCATAGAATTATGATTATGAACAACCATGCATGGACAATGTTAAATGCGCAAAACGATTCCAAAAGATTTGCTATCGTATACAATCACTGGAAATGATGGATATCCTTTGTATCGTAGACGATCGACTGAAGATGGTCGAAATTCCTTTATGAAGACTGCCAGAAATGATATAGAAATTGATCATAAATGGGTTGTACTGTTATCCAAAACATATAAAGCGCATATCAATGTTTAATATTGCAGTTCAGTTAAGTCAATTAAATACATCTATAAATATGTACATAAAGGTAGCGACATGGCCGTTTTCGCTGAAGAAGGTGTGAATGAAAATGATGAGGTTGCACGCTACCAAATGGGCAGATACATCAGCAGCAATGAAGCTGTATGTTGAATTCTTTCTTTCCCTATTCATGAAAGAGATCCAGTTGTCGTCATTTGGCTATTCACCTCGAAAACGGCCAACGAGTATATTTTACTGAACAAAATGCAGCAGAGCGAGCAGTTATTCCACCAACAACAACATTGACTGATTTTTTCGTTTATGCCAACAACAAAATTATTATGGTCGATTTGCCAGAACATTGCTCTTTGCTGAAGTACCAACCTATTTCACGTGGAATAAGTCGAGAAAAACATGGGAACCCCGTAAAAGAGGAAAAGCTGTTGCCGATCATCCAGGAATATTTTGTACTAATGCATTAGGCCGACTATACACAGCTCATCCCAAACAGCGAGAATGCTTTTATTCCTGGACCAACATCGTTCGAATATATGAAAACTGTAAATGTTCAACTACATACAACGTATCATGATTCATGCCGAGCATTAGGATTATTAGAAGGAGATTTGCATTGGGATTTAACTCTTGCCGACGCTGCTGTCAGTTCAACGCCACGCCAAATACGAATTTGGTCTGCCATTTTATTAACAACATGCTATCCAACAAATCCAACTGAATTATGGGAAAAATATAAGGATGCAATGAGTGAAGATATACTTCATGCGCTTCGTACAATTCGTGCAGATCTTAGTTTAGATTTCACGCCAGAAATATATAATGAAGCTTTGATCAAGCTGGGAGATTTATGCATGAATATTTCGAATGAATCACTCATGAAATTGGGAATGCCATCCCCCAATCGACCAGCAAGTGATTTGTTTAACCGAGATATGCAACGTGAACAATCATACAATAATGATCAGTTGGTCGAATATGTTCAAACAAATGAACCAAAATTATTACCAGAGCAAAAAGAATTTTCACTACAATTATGCATGCAGTCGCTGCTGAAGAAGGTGGTTTCTTAGTTTTGGATGCACCAAGCGGAACTGGAAGACGTTTTAAATTTCGCTTCTATTTATTAGCACATATACTTTCTGAAAGTAATTGCTTTGGCCATCGCATCATCTGGAATTGCTGCGACATTATTAGACGAAGGAAGAACAGCACATTCTGCACTGAAATTGCCATTTAATATATACAAACGAATAAAAATGCTGTATGCAACATTAAAAAGCATTCCAGTATGGGTAAAGTACTATCAAGCTGCCACATCATTATCTGGGATGAGTGTACAATGGCACACAAATATTCATTGGAAGCACTAAATCGTACATTGCAAGATTTGAAAGGTAATGATATACTTTTTGGTGGTGCTCTCATTTTGTTGTCTGGAGATTTCCGTCAAACACTACCACGATCGGCCTATGCAGATGAGATCAATGCATGTTTAAAATCATCATCATTGTGGCGCAGCGTTCATAAAATTAAATTAACAACCAATATGCGTTTCCGAATTCAAAATGATCCAACTGCTGCACGCTTTTCTAAACAATTGCTTGATATTGGTGATGGAAAAATTGCTATGGACCCAATAAAACAAACAGTAAGACTTCCAGATGATTTTTGCAATATTATGGATTCAAGAAATTCATTAATTGAAAATGTTTTTCCTAATCTTCGAGCAAACATCAAAAATCATAAATGCTTGAGCGAACGTGCTATATTAGCTGCTAAAAATGTTGATGTTGGTGCTACAAATATACAAATCCAAAACATGTTGGAAAGTGAATTATTTTCATTCAAATCAATTAATACAGTGGTGGATGAAAATGAAGCCGTTAGTTTCCCAATAGAATTTCTAAATTCTTTGGATTTACCAGGTCTTCCGCCACATAATTTACAATTGAAAGTTGGTTCCCCAATCATTTTGTTACGAAATCTCAATGCACCAAAACTTTGTAACGGAACGAGATTAATTGTTAAAAAACTTGCGGGACACGTTATTGAGGCAACTATCATTAATGGAAACTTCAAAGGGGAACATGTTTTATTGCCACGAATTCCAATGATTCCAACAGATGCACCAATACAATTTCAACGACTGTAGTTCCCGGTTCGTTTAGCTTTTGCCATGACCATCAACAAAGCACAAGGCCAGTCAATGCAAATCTGTGGTTTAATTTAGAGAATTCGTGCTTCTCCCATGGACAGCTATATGTAGCCTGTTCACGCGTTGTTAAACCCACCAATTTATTTGTTTATGCCGAAAATGGAGAAACAAGAAATATCGTGCACAGATTAGCATTGCAATAATGTATTATTTTATTTATTTCCAATAAAATTTTTATACTTTAAAATTAATTCCAAACATTTTTTATTATTTAACATTTATTTTAAAAAAAATATAGGCAAAACAACATTTGCCGGGTCAGCTAGTATCTAATATATATTTTCCCAAAAACCCGCGCCTTTTGTGTCCAAAGGTCCGCAGTCTGTGATCAGATACTGTTAGGTTTTGTCACTTTCTCCACAGAATCTGCAGATGGCATCTCAAGATAGACCCAACTTATTCATGTGATAGTTGAGTCTGCAGTGTCCGCTTAAATGCCTGTGATGATTCTTAATTTACTCCTTTAGTAACTTAAGAATCATCACAGGCATTTAAGCGGACACTGCAGACTCAACTATCACATGAATAAGTTGGGTCTATCTTGAGATGCCATCTGCAGATTCTGTGGAGAAAGTGACAAAACCTAACAGTATCTGATCACAGACTGCGGACCTTTGGACACAAAAGGCGCGGGTTTTTGGGAAAATATATATTAGATACTAGCTGACCCGGCAAATGTTGTTTTGCCTATATTTTTTTTAAAATAAATGTTAAATAATAAAAAATGTTTGGAATTAATTTTAAAGTATAAAAATTTTATTGGAAATAAATAAAATAATACATTATTGCAATGCTAATCTGTGCACGATATTTCTTGTTTCTCCATTTTCGGCATAAACAAATAAATTGGTGGGTTTAACAACGCGTGAACAGGCTACATATAGCTGTCCATGGGAGAAGCACGAATTCTCTAAATTAAACCACAGATTTGCATTGACTGGCCTTGTGCTTTGTTGATGGTCATGGCAAAAGCTAAACGAACCGGGAACTACAGTCGTTGAAATTGTATTGGTGCATCTGTTGGAATCATTGGAATTCGTGGCAATAAAACATGTTCCCCTTTGAAGTTTCCATTAATGATAGTTGCCTCAATAACGTGTCCCGCAAGTTTTTTAACAATTAATCTCGTTCCGTTACAAAGTTTTGGTGCATTGAGATTTCGTAACAAAATGATTGGGGAACCAACTTTCAATTGTAAATTATGTGGCGGAAGACCTGGTAAATCCAAAGAATTTAGAAATTCTATTGGGAAACTAACGGCTTCATTTTCATCCACCACTGTATTAATTGATTTGAATGAAAATAATTCACTTTCCAACATGTTTTGGATTTGTATATTTGTAGCACCAACATCAACATTTTTAGCAGCTAATATAGCACGTTCGCTCAAGCATTTATGATTATTGATGTTTGCTCGAAGATTAGGAAAAACATTTTCAATTAATGAATTTCTTGAATCCATAATATTGCAAAAATCATCTGGAAGTCTTACTGTTTGTTTTATTGGGTCCATAGCAATTTTTCCATCACCAATATCAAGCAATTGTTTAGAAAAGCGTGCAGCAGTTGGATCATTTTGAATTCGGAAACGCATATTGGTTGTTAATTTAATTTTATGAACGCTGCGCCACAATGATGATGATTTTAAACATGCATTGATCTCATCTGCATAGGCCGATCGTGGTAGTGTTTGACGGAAATCTCCAGACAACAAAATGAGAGCACCACCAAAAAGTATATCATTATCTTTCAAATCTTGCAATGTACGATTTAGTGCTTCCAATGAATATTTGTGTGCCATTGTACACTCATCCCAGATAATGATGTGGCAGCTTGATAGTACTTTACCCATACTGGAATCCTTTTTAATGTTGCATACAGCATTTTTATTCGTTTGTATATATTAAATGGCAATTTCAGTGCAGAATGTGCTGTTCTTCCTTCGTCTAATAATGTCGCAGCAATTCCAGATGATGCGATGGCCAAAGCAATTACTTTCAGAAAGTATATGTGCTAATAAATAGAAGCGAAATTTAAAACGTCTTCCAGTTCCGCTTGGTGCATCCAAAACTAAGAAACCACCTTCTTCAGCAGCGACTGCATGCATAATTGTAGTGAAAATTCTTTTTGCTCTGGTAATAATTTTGGTTCATTTGTTTGAACATATTCGACCAACTGATCATTATTGTATGATTGTTCACGTTGCATATCTCGGTTAAACAAATCACTTGCTGGTCGATTGGGGGATGGCATTCCCAATTTCATGAGTGATTCATTCGAAATATTCATGCATAAATCTCCCAGCTTGATCAAAGCTTCATTATATATTTCTGGCGTGAAATCTAAACTAAGATCTGCACGAATTGTACGAAGCGCATGAAGTATATCTTCACTCATTGCATCCTTATATTTTTCCCATAATTCAGTTGGATTTGTTGGATAGCATGTTGTTAATAAAATGGCAGACCAAATTCGTATTTGGCGTGGCGTTGAACTGACAGCAGCGTCGGCAAGAGTTAAATCCCAATGCAAATCTCCTTCTAATAATCCTAATGCTCGGCATGAATCATGATACGTTGTATGTAGTTGAACATTTACAGTTTTCATATATTCGAACGATGTTGGTCCAGGAATAAAAGCATTCTCGCTGTTTGGGATGAGCTGTGTATAGTCGGCCTAATGCATTAGTACAAAATATTCCTGGATGATCGGCAACAGCTTTTCCTCTTTTACGGGGTTCCCATGTTTTTCTCGACTTATTCCACGTGAAATAGGTTGGTACTTCAGCAAAGAGCAATGTTCTGGCAAATCGACCATAATAATTTTGTTGTTGGCATAAACGAAAAAATCAGTCAATGTTGTTGTTGGTGGAATAACTGCTCGCTCTGCTGCATTTTGTTCAGTAAAATATACTCGTTGGCCGTTTTCGAGGTGAATAGCCAAATGACGACAACTGGATCTCTTTCATGAATAGGGAAAGAAAGAATTCAACATACAGCTTCATTGCTGCTGATGTATCTGCCCATTTGGTAGCGTGCAACCTCATCATTTTCATTCACACCTTCTTCAGCGAAAACGGCCATGTCGCTACCTTTATGTACATATTTATAGATGTATTTAATTGACTTAACTGAACTGCAATATTAAACATTGATATGCGCTTTATATGTTTTGGATAACAGTACAACCCATTTATGATCAATTTCTATATCATTTCTGGCAGTCTTCATAAAGGAATTTCGACCATCTTCAGTCGATCGTCTACGATACAAAGGATATCCATCATTTCCAGTGATTGTATACGATAGCAAATCTTTTGGAATCGTTTTGCGCATTTAACATTGTCCATGCATGGTTGTTCATAATCATAATTCTATGCGCATAAAAATTCATTGCGCTGACTTATTTATTCGATTCTTTACCTGTAAAATGAAGAAAAGGCTGTGTACATGTGGGTTAATATTTAACATTTGAGTAGTTAAGTGTACCTGTTGCTGGATTTGTTTGTTTGATATTGATATAATATGATGGATATTGCAAGGCGTCATAGGAACGATGCGTATCCTAAATAGTCTGAAGAGTGTTATTTCGGCGCAAAATACGAATATGTCTATTTTCAAATGCATCACCAACCATTACAATCCCAACTTCATTAACAGTGGGAGCATTGAATCGACGCGAATGCTCTCAAACTGGAACTTTATCGGCTTTAATGACAATCATATAATTGTCGTTCACTAATCTATCCGACATTTGATGGAACAATTGAATCAGTTGATTTTTTTCTGTCAAAAAAGTTTGTAATGTTGATACTATTGCTCGTTGTTCAATTAGCTGAATCCGATTATAATCACAACGAACATTAACTTGTTCTTCTGCGTCTCCTACAAAATATATTTGCAAGACCTTGGTAGTTTCGGTTGGAATTGGAAGCAAGGAGCCAATATTATGATACACTTGGCCTTGTATTTTAAACGTCGAATTGAAATTACGACCTCGTTCATCGACGGATGAAATTATTTTTGCAGCAAAAGATGTCATTTGAAAGCAACTATTAAATTTTCTGATGTTTTTTAGAAATAATTTTGAATCTTCATTATCTCACGACATTAATGATTTCAATGGCTCTGGTGGTGGATGTAATACTGGTGAAACAACTTTTCCAGAGGCACAACACATAAGTACATTCTTTATCCATGTTGCCAATCATAATTTTTACGTGAGCATAAATTCAATTTTAGGATCATATTCAAATGCGATACGATTAAAAGATGACAATATAAATGCTCTGGCTGTCTGCATATGTTCTCTGTTTGTGAGTTGATCTAAATTGCGATTTGCATCTGTTCTATGTTGCCGTCTGTCTCTGATTGTGTTTCTCATTAATGTCCGGCGTTCATTCTGATGTTCAGTAGTTTGTGCTGAAGGTAATTGCGATACTCTTAATCTGGTTGCTTCATTCACTTGTAATCTTTGTTCCGTGCTTAAATTTGTTCGATCCGTATTTCTTCTTTGAGATGCCGAAGTTCTGCGACCAAGATTTGAACGACGTCGTGGCATTTTATTGTTACACTAATTAGATGTGGAGAGAAATTGTTTGGTTTTGAGGTACGTGTGTTGCAATTTTATATTGTTGAAAATATAAATATGATCATATTGTAAAATCACATAATATATTCCCCCTTTTTTTATTTTACCTTTGAAAAACAATCGAATTTAAATATTCTACGAGTAGATGTTCCTTATTGGCGAATTAGCCTTACTAGAACCGAATAGCACTCACACAAAGAGTTATATTCTTACATCTCATTATTTTGTTTTAATTATATTCTTGAAATACCCCTATATACATGCTTATCGTGCGAATTTGTATTGTCGAGTTGCCAATTCGTTATGGTCCAAACGAATATACGACAACAAGTACTAGAGCAATATACACACTAGAACGAATCGAATTTAGGTGCGGTATGTTTGGTGACTCTAATGAAAAACAATTTATTATGATAACGATTCTGGTAACAAATATTTATCGGTATAGTCCCGTGGGAATGCATATCCAACTATTAGTTTCTTTCGTTATATTGCACAAATGTTGAGCATCGTTTAAAAAATTATTTAGCATAGTTTTTAATATGGCTTAGTGGGTAACAAGACACCTTTTCAACCACTGCTAAATTTCATCTTATGAAAATGATTCCTTTAGTGCTGCATTGTGCTTTAAAATCGCTTACAGTACTAAGCTACCTCGTATACTACGGAACATGCAAACAAATGCTTCTACAATCGAATTCTCCACGAAAAAGCATGCAATAATTCCAACAATATTTATCCTCAACCCCATTAGCATTGTAGTGTGTGCAAATAAGATTAGTACGCACCGCTCGCCTTGCGTACTCCAAAAAAACAGTATTTCCCTCCTACATGTAAAACTTTGACAAAAAGTCTCCTACACTGAACGGCTCTGCGCCTGTTCCAATAGCCAAGCAACTTCTATCTGAGTGTTTCTAATGAAAAATTTTTCACGACTAAATCTTGTTGCCAACCATTTTATTTTAAAGTAAATGCATTTTTGCGTTCGGTGATTTGGAGCTCTTTTTTGTTACACAGATGCGGGCGTACTAATACTTGTCAACGGTCCAGATTCACACATTCATTGAAATACAGTGGAGTATTATGTTATAAGCCATTGCTGTGACCTGCGCGCACACTATTCTGTAACATCTCATATAAAATACTAGCTGAACCCCCGCCCGCGTCGCCAGGCCAAAAAAAACTTTTTCCAAAAATTTTAATTACATTTAAACATTTATTGCAATGCTTTTAGATAAACAAAATTCTTGGTATTTTTTCACCATCGCTCGTGTAATCAAATAGTGCAGATGATAGATTTCGGAATGACTGATAATGTTTGTTTAAAGTGTCCAGCTAACAGTATTAAAGCACCGCCAAACAAATCTTGATTTCCTCGTAATCTTTCAATGTTCTATCCAATGCTTCTAAAAATTTTTAGTTAGCCATTGGACATTCATCCCAAACGATTATAGCACTTTGTTGCAAGATTTTTTCCAATCCGGAGGTTTTAGCTATGTTACATGTAGGATTGTCATTTGCCTGCATATTCAAGGGCAGCTTAAGTGCAGAGTGTGCTGTTCGACCGCCATCCAATAAAGTAGCAGCAATCCCAGAAGGAGCCAATGCCAGTGCTATTTTACGTTGCTAGTAGCAACGAAATCAAGAATATTTCACCAGTTCCTCCAGGCGCGTCCAAAAAATTCATTCCACCACTTTCATCGTTAACAAAATGCATAAGCGTGCCGTATGCTTTTATTTGATCATTGTTCAATTTTGGAATATTTGCTTGAGCAAATGCATCCAATACGTTGCAATCGTAATCTCGTTAACGCTGCAAATCTCGGTTAAACAGATCATGCATTGAGCGATTTGGTGACACTATGCCAAGTTGTGCCAATGATTTGTTTCCAATTGTTAAGCAAATGTGGCTCAATCATAATCAATGCTTCATTTCCAGTGTGTACTGCAAGTGTGGATTTGACGTACCACGGCGAAGCCTGTTCAAAATGTCTTCCTTCATAAAGTCTTGATTATTTCTGCATAGTTCAAGCGGATTTGATGGGAAACTTGATGATAAAATTATTGCAAATAGTGTTCTTATTTGGTGAGTAGATAAAACTGCAGCATCGGCAAGGGTACCCTCCCAGTGTGACTCATCTTCCGTTGATACGCTTCACGATATGTTGCACACAATAGTCTATCAACTGTTTTAATACTTTGAAATGCTGTTGGACCACGAACGTTAACCAACAATAAACGTTTATAAAAACACTCAGCATTGTTGGGATGAACTGTGCATATACGTCCCAAAGCATCTGTCGAGAACACATTTGGGTAGCCATCGATTGGTTTTCCTTGCTTTGAAACATTTTTTTCGATTTATCCCAATTATAATATTGAGGTACTTCTGAGTAGAACCTGCTGGCGAATGTATCTGATGCACACAACTTAAAAAGTTCGGTTAATGTTGTGGATGGTGGTGTCGCTGCTCTTTGCTGTGCGTTTCCAGCGGTAAAATAAACGCGTTGACCATTTGCAAGATGAACAGCTAAAAGAACTACGGTTGGATGCCTCTCATGAATTGCGAAAGTAAAAATCCTCCACATCGCCACATTACTGCTGACATAACGCACTAATTGAAATTCAGTGATTTCGTCATTTCTATTTGGATCAGGTACACCAAACACAGCCATGTCGCTACCTTTATTTACGTATTGACAGATTTTCTTTATGGACTTCACCGAATTACAATACTCAACATTAATGTGTCAACTTCAATGTGTTGATCTCTCATTTTGATAGTTGTTGATTTTCCGATATCCTCTGACGACTGGCGACGATATAAATTAATAATATATGAATTAGAATTAGCAAATTGAAGATCTATATATATACGAGTATATATATATATATATATATATATATATATATATATATATATATATATATATATATATATATATTTATATATATATATATATATATATATATATATATATATATATATATATATATATATATATATATATATATGTGGCGACACCACTACCCCCACCTAGTTGTCAGGTACGCCGACGCAAGCAGGCGTTAGTTCCACGCGCCATCTATTAACACGCTGTCGCTGTCGCACAGCGTGTTTATGGGTAAACCGGAACTAGCCTGTGTTGGCTGCTGAGCAACACACTTCGTGTTTCCGGCTTTTCCATTCTTTCTCTTCCGTTCGCGGCGCCGGAGCCGTGCGCACGTTCTCATTTCTGTGCTAAAGCTAGTGTGGAGTGTTATAGAGCGTTTTGTGAAATTAAAATTTATATTAAATGCTGGACCTAACAAAATTCCTAGAAATTTGCAGAAACGAATTTTATATTATGTATACGATACAACAAATACGTCATAGTATATTTTAAATTTAATAAATTAAAATAAGAATTTAATTTTATTTCTTTCTCTTATATTATTGGATACGCTACACCCGAGCGTAACAAAAATTGGTGACCCCGACGTGATATAAAACACGCATAGGATGCTCCACTCGCCAACAGCCTCAGGACCAGCGCCGCCGGCACCACACCAGCAGCCACAACCACCGCACGTGCATGCGCAGGCACAGCTGGCCATGCCCACGCCATTGCTGATACCGACACACCACCTGCCGACACACCGTGCAGGGGAACCTGGGGGACACGCCTCCTTTTCGTCGCCGCCCGCGATCGAGGCGGTGAGCAGCTGTCGGCTCCCACCTTTCTGGAGGAGTAACCCCGATCTGTGGTTTTACCAGATCGAGGCCGCGTTCCAAATACACCATGTGCGCAACGACAATAGCCGCTACAATATAGTAGTTGCGGTGCTCGACCCGGAGACTATTTCCGAGGTCGCGGATGTACTCCGCACAGTGCCGCCCGTGGGCAAGTATGAGGTGCTGAAGACGGCAATATTAAATCGCTTCACCGACTCGGCGGATCGACAGCTCCACAAACTACTCACCCAACTCGAGCTGGGGGACAGGAAGCCGTCCCAACGCCTGCGACAGATGCGCTCCCTAGCGGGTGACCGGGCCACGGATGACATCATCCGCGTGAAGTGGCTCGACCTGATGCCGCCGTCAACGCGACGGCTACTCAAAATCCTGAAAGGCACCAGTCTGGAGGAGCTCGCAGAGGCAGCTGACGAGCTGGTCGACAACGGACCTACAGTGGCAGCTACGTCACCTCCACTCTCGTCTCCGAGACCCCGCTCTCCACTCGCGAACAGATCGTTGCACGATTCAACGGGTAACTCCGTGCACGCAGAGCTTGCCGCACTGCGCCAGTCAGTGGTACAGCTCGTGGCACTAACGCGGCAGAATCAGGAGCTGCTGCGTAAAATAACGCCCCCACTTCATAGGGGTCGCGCTGAAACCCGCAGCCCCAGCCGGAGTCGAGATCGCTCTACAGCGCCTGGCCAATGTTGGTACCACCTGAAGTACGGGGCGACAGCACAGCAGTGCCGACCACCGTGTATCTTTGCCGCCGCCGTGGCCGCCGCCTCGACGCCGTCGGGAAAATTAGCGCTGCCGACGCCGACTTGGGCGAACGACGCCGGCCGACCACCAACCGAAAAACGCCTACACGTAATGGATCGAACGACATCCACTCGCTTTCTCGTGGACTCGGGTTCAGTGGTCTCCTTACTGCCGAGGGGAACGGTCGCCCGCAAACTACAGCGAAACAGCCTCACGCTGTACGCCGCCAACTCGTCGCCGATAGCCACATACGGGCAGCTCACGCTGAAGCTGAACCTCGCCCTGCGTCGGGATTTTACTTGGGCGTTCACTGTGGCCGATGTGCTAACTGCCATTCTCGGGGCGGACTTCCTGGCATACTATGGGCTACTGGTAGACTTGAGGGGACGACGCATCGTAGACCACCTTACCAACATCGCGGCAACGGACCGCATGGACCCGGCTCGAATCTACGGCATCTCCACAGTGGCTCGCATTGATGCACCTGCGGGACCACATGGCGACCGGTATAGAGAGCTCGTCCAGCGCTTCCTGCAACTCGCTTCACCAGCAGGGGTCATGGCCACTGTACCAGGCTTGCCGGTACAACACTTCATCGTCACGGAGGGCCCTCCCGTTTTCGAGCGCCCCCGTAGACTCGTCGGTGAACGACTCGCTGCTGCCAAAGAAGAGTTCTCCGACCTCCTCGACAAGGGGGTGGTACGCCCATCATCGACCCCATGGGCCAGTCTGCTACACATGGTACCAAAGCCGAATGGAAGCTGGCGAGCCACTGGCGACTACCGCCGCCTCAACGCGTGTACCTTGCCAGACCGATATCCTCTGCCGATCATCGAGGACCTGATCCAGGAGAGCCGGGGAAAAGTATTCTCTGTAATCGACCTGCAGAAAGCCTTCTACCAAATCCCGGTTGCCAAAGCTGACATCCCGAAAACGGCAGTCACAACACCTTTCGGCCTCTTCGAGTTCGTGGGTATGCCATTAGGCCTGCGTAACTCCGCGCAAACGCTTCAGCGGGTAATTAATCACCTACTGAGGAAACTCCCCTTCGTGAAGGGCTACGTAGACGACCTGCTCATCGCATCCGAGACGCATGACGTGCACCTGCATCATTTGAGCCAATTGTTGGAGACGCTGAGAGCGGCGAACCTACGCATCAACTTGGACAAATGCCAACTCGGTGCCCAGGAAGTTACATTCGCTTGGTATCGAGTCTCGAATGAGGGGTTCAGGCCCCCGCGCCCAAATATCGAGGCGATCGACGCCTTTCCACGCCCGACAGACTCTACCCAGCTGAGACGTTTCCTGGGTATGGTTAATTACTACCGCAGGTGTATACCGCACGCCGCGGAACTACAGGCCCCGCTCAACGAGCTTCTGAGGAACCTAACGAAGAAGAATGCGGCGATTAGCTGGACGACGCAAACGGAGCAGGCATTCCAGCAGTGCAAGGCGAGTATCGCAGCAGCTGCAGATTCAGCCTTCCTCTCGCCTACCGCGCCAATCGCTCTCTACACCGACGCATCGAGCACCGCCATCGGAGCGGCACTCAACCAAGAGCAACCCGATGGGACCTGGAAGCCTCTGGGGTTCTTCTCTAGGAAGCTCAGTCCCCCAGAAACTCGCAACAGCGCCTACGACAGGGAGTTGCTCGCGGTGTATGTCGCAGTCAGGCACTTCAGGAGGATCCTGGAGGCACACGCCTTCACAATCCACACGGCCCACAAGCCGCTCGCCTACGCCGCACAACAACGCTCGGACAAGGCAACGCCGAGGCAGAGCCGACACCTGGACTACATCCTCCAGTTCAACACACGATTTGTGTACGTTCCCGGGGGAGAAAACGTTGTGGCAGACGCACTTTCGCGAACCTGTACCGTCTCGATGCCTTCCATCCTCGACGAAGCCACTATCAGCCTGGAGCAAGCCTCTGACGTAGAGCTGCCTCACCTGCTGGAGAATCCGCGTATCCAACTGGATCGTCTCGCTTTCAACAATAGCGAGATCTACTGTCTGGTTACCGATGGGGCGACACGGCCCTATTTGCCATCCAACCTGCGTCGAACGGCGTTTGGCATCGTACACGGATCATCCCACCCGAGTGGTCGAGCAACGGCGAAACATCTGGTGACCAAATACTTCTGGCCAAGCATGCGCAAGGACGCGCTCCGCTGGGCCCGTGAATGCCAACCATGCCAACGCGCGAAGGTCCATCGCCACAACCGCGCCGAGTTGCAAAGTTTCGGGGAGACAGATGACAGGTTCTGCCACGTTCATGTTGACCTGATCAAGCTACCGCTGGTGAGAGGACTGTCGCACTGCCTGACCATCATCGACCGCTTTTCCCGATGGCCGGTGGCTGTCCCACTCCCGGACATTCGAGCTGTGACCGTCGCACGAGCGTTCTTCCACAGTTGGGTCTGCACTTTCGGCACGCCACTCACCATCACCTCCGACCAGGGGCGTCAATTCGAGGGGGAGCTATTCACGGCTCTCGCGAAAATGACGGGTGCTAACCATTTTCACACAACGCCTTACCACCCACAATCAAACGGCGTGGTGGAGAGACTACACCGCATACTAAAAGCGGCCTTGATGTGCAGTCCAGACACACCATGGCCAGACGCCTTGCCAACAGTGCTATTGGGGATGCGGACGGCGTACAAAGAGGACCTCAAAGCAACTCCAGCATCCAACCACTCGAGACAGAAGCCGTTCGTCTTCAAAGAATTGCGCACCTGCACGCACGTATTCTGCAAGCTGGACAAAATCCGGAGGCCACTCGAGCCGCCATATACGGGCCCCCATAAGGTAATTCGCCGGGTCAACGACAAGAGCTTCATCATCGACTTGAACGGCGTCGAGAAAGCCATCTCTACGGACTGCTTGAAGCCGGCCCACCTCGAAATGAGTGACTCAACATCGTCGCCATCGCTGCAGGCATCCCGATCATCAGCGCCATCCCGATCATCAACGCCATCCCGATCGCCATCGCCGCAACCGTCGTCATCGTCAGCGACAAATGACCCGCCAGCGATCCATCCAAGGAGTCATCTGAGGAGTCAACCACCGCCCCGCTCAGGAGACCAACCTTCACCACAGCCGGGGAGTAGACCGACGAAACGCGAATCGTTCTCCGCGCCTCCTGCGCCGATCACTGGGGGAGGAATACCTGTGGCGACACCACTACCCCCACCTAGTTGTCGGGTACGCCGACGCAAGCAGGCGTTAGTTCCACGCGCCATCTATTAACACGCTGTCGCTGTCGCACAGCGTGTTTATGGGTAAACCGGAACTAGCCTGTGTTGGCTGCTGAGCAACACACTTCGTGTTTCCGGTTTTTCCATTCTTTTTCTTCCGTTCGCGGCGCCGGAGCCGTGCGCACGTTCTCATTTCTGTGCTGAAGCTAGTGTGGAGTGTTATAGAGCGTTTTGTGAAATTAAAATTTATATTAAATGCTGGACTTAACAAAATTCCTAGAAATTTGCAGAAACGAATTTTATATTATGTATACGATACAACAAATACGTCATAGTATATTTTAAATTTAATAAATTAAAATAAGAATTTAATTTTATTTCTTTCTCTTATATTATTGGATACGCTACACCTGAGCGTAACCCAAATATATATATATATATATATATATATATATATATATATATATATATATATATATATATATATATATATATATATATATATATATATATATATATATATATATATATATATATATACGATATATATATATATATATATACGAGGTGTGATCAAAAAATAACCGTTATTTTCATCTTCTCGTGAGTTACTTATGTTCGATGTTCGCATTTTTTTCTGTTATGTTGGTACACATGTCTGTTATATATGTTGGCAATACCAACCATTTTGGATTGTCAGTTTGTTTTTGACAGATAAAAAGGTTAGTCGTGTTTTGGTGTGCTCTTCGATTTTGTACTATTCGAAAAAATGGATCAAAGAAAAATATATTCAGTTTTGTGTAAAAAATGAAATTAAATGCGCAAGGACATTTGAAATGTTGACTGTAGCCTTAGGCGAGTCTACTATGAGCAGAACATAAGTTCAATTGTGGTATAACCGATTTAAGGAAGGCCGAGAAGATGTCAATGACGATGCTCGTCCTGGTCGCCCGAGCACGTCAACAACCGATGAAAACATTGACGCAGTGAAGAAAATGATTTTGGATAATCGTCGAATCACTATCAGAGAGGTTGCTGATGATGTTGGCATATCGTTCGGCTCATGCCAAGCAATTTTTACGGATGTTTTAGGCATGAAACGAAGATTGTTCCAAAATTGCTAAATTTTTAGCAAAAACAACGTCGCATGGACATCGCTCAGGAGCTGTTTTTGGCCAAAAACAAAACCGTTATCATGCCTCAACTACCGTATTCACCGGACTTGGCCCCCGCTGACTTTTTCCTCTTTCCAAAACTGAAGACACCGATGAAAGGAAAGCGTTTTGCTACGATTGAGGAGATAAAAGAAAAATCGAAACAGGAGCTGTTGGCGATACCAAAAAAAGCGTTTCAGAAGTGTTTCGAGGATTGAAAAAAACGCTGGCATAAGTGTATTATATCTGAGGGGAATTACTTTAAAGGGGACAAGATAGTTGTTGATGAATAAATAAATACTTTATTTTTTGATCACACAATAACGGTTCTTTTTTGATCACACCTCGTATGTTGTTAAATTTGTCTTCAATGTATTTTTTATATGCGCAAAATCTAATAACTAAAAATTAAATGTATAATATTAATACATATTGAAATTTGAATTAGCCACTATATAGATGTAAAAACACATAATATAATCTAACTTTTTGCTCTTTTACCTTTGAAAATCAATCGAATTTTAATATTTTCTGTTGTTAAATGTGTTTATAATGTGTTTGTTATGAGCAAAATCTAATAACTAAAAACGAGATGTTAAATATTAATACATATTGAATTGATATGAACTCCTAGCGCCATCTACATAAACCTAACATATAGTGTTTGTACGAAATGTATGAAAAAAAACTTTTGTGGCGCCACCTGGCGGATCAAATATATACTATAACCTCACAGGTCACGACACAAATATATGTTGTAAATTTAGTTACGATATCTTGTATGGTTCCGGAGACGTACCTACGCACCAACAATTTTATATATTAAGATGAGAAAGGTCCCTCAATTTGATTCCTCGAAAATATATGAATTCCTGTCGGAAATTAACCTGACAGAAGATCTGTAGATGAGACTATTCTCATCTTTTAAATAAATAGGGGGATAACAATAGATCTTCCAGGTCGCGGTGCATAATACCCTTAAATCTACCCTTTCTCATGGTAACATTTTTATGTAGAAAAGAAAACTCTGTTACTTACCCACACATTCAGATTTTCAAAATTATTTTCCTTTTCACAAAATAGGCACTTTTACTGATACTTACATTAAATAATGGTTTTCTTTAAACCCAATATTGACATCTGATCCAATTAGGGCGCTGAATAATCATAATCAGTTAATTTCGCTAATGAATTGCTTCGCATTGTTGGTATTTTGCAAATATCGTGTTAATGAATTAATTTTCTTGGACTCCTCTTTGCGTCACTTCTGATTATGGGTGAATTTATTATAGGTAAATGGGAGTGAATGGATCAGCAAATTTTTGATTGATTCGCGCTCTTTTATTTTCACAGTTCCTACTTTGGACAAAGTTAAAAGAATGATTACTCTCATCAATCGGTTTTAAATGGAATGGATTTTAAGAATACTTTGCGGAACTACGTCGTCTTTCATTTCCAGACGAAATTTAATTCATTTTATTTATATCAAAATATTTATTCAAACACGGAAATTTCCTTCGTGATTCATGCAATCCAGATTGATCTCGATATACAAGAAACCTCGTATATCAAATGGTAAACAATCCATATTTTTGCATTGCGTGAATTGACGTCGATTCGTCGTTCGAAATGGGAAGAAATAGAATATTCAACTCATTCGGCGTGCGTAGTAACAAAATTGGGTCTATTTTCGAGCATTTTTCTTTATCGCTTTTTTTACTGAGACTTATTTCGAGGTATGGCTGATGGCTTAAGGATATAAAAAACAGCCACTCTAAAGATGTGTTTACTTTATTTATCACATATAAAATTATATCGACTATTTTAATTAATCTTTTTGAGAATGAAACACAAGCAACAAAAATTATTTTTTCATATTGTTTTATTAAAAATATAAATAACATTAATTGTAAATGGAAGTAAATATAAACATAAGTATAAACAACTTTCTTATATTATAATTCATTTAATATGATTAATAAATGTTCTTATCATTTAAAATACAAAATTGATTTAAAACTATTTAAATGTAATTTTACAAAATTTTAATGTTACTTTCTGTTTTTCTAAATTATGGAATATATTTTCATATTGTAATAATAGTAACTAATTTTGACAATTAAATGATAATTTCCTATTCGCTTTAACTAGTTAAGATTTTTAAAATTATTAATAATTAATTGTGTATTTGACAAATATTTTGTAATAACTTTTCATCATTGGTCGCATTTGATTCCCAGTTTCAACTAGCTGAAACAGAACTTGGTGAAGTCCCCATTTGAACGAGTTGGTTGGCATTGGTTTGAAGCTTTGCTAACTCAAATTCGAGTTTTATGGTAGTGCATAGAATCAGACTTTTTTGTGGGGTGGAGAGATCAGAAAATTTTGGATAGATCCCTACTCTTTTATTTGTACAGTTCCACACTTTGGACAAAATTAAAATAATTATTACTCTCATCAATCGGTTTATATTGAAACTATTTGAATGTAATTTCACAAAATTTTAATGTTACTTTTTTTTCAAAATTATGGAATATATTTTCGTATTGTAATAATAGTAAATAATTTGGACAATTTTACGATCATTTCATATTCGCTTTAACTAATTAAAATTGTAAATATTATTATTAAATAAATGTATATTTGACAAACATTTTGTAATAAATTTTCATCATTGGTCGCATTTGATTCGCCAGGCTCAACTCGCTGAAAGAGAACTTAGCGAAGTCCCCATTTGAACGAGTTGACTGGCTTTGGTTTGAAGCTTTGAATCAGACTTTTTCATACTTGTGCCAGTGTTGCCACCTTTCTAGGAAGCAAGGAGATTGGTTGGTTTTTTAGTAAGTGGCGAATCGAAAGCTTCCATGAAATATATCAATTTACTATATCTATTGGAAATTTAAGAATTCGTATTTCTTAATATAACTTAAATAGTTCTTATAAGAAAATTTTGTATCTTACAGTTTGGAAATATTTTTTATATAAGCTTTATTAATGAAACATATGATTGTGAAGGCTTTAAATAAATTGAATTTAAATACTAATAGCGCACTATTTTTGTAAGTTATTTTCATAAAAGATTATTATATATATATATATATATATATATATATATATATATATATATATATATATATGACATATTAGAAAATATTGTAGGAAGTAGGTTTAGTGTGTGATGCCAGCCAAATGGGCTTCGTCGGCACAGACTGGGAGAGAAATTTATATCAAATATTTTTAAGTTTTCAGGAGAAAATGATCGAGTTATATAGGAAATATAATTTATTTTTATTATGGACAAGTCAATGTTGTGCTACTGCTGCTGCTTGTTGACTATGTTTGAAATTTTATTTATGATTCGATGTTTGCGTTGAATATATGTATGTCTTTACTCAACAAATTTTTCATACAAAGTAACAAAAAAAAAGAAGTTTTTTTCTGCGTAATTTGTGGGTCGAAATAGTCTCACAAATGAAATCTAAGAAAGCATCAAAGACAAATGCATTCTATTGCAAATGGTTCCGAAGTGAAAAATGGAAAAAAGAAAATATCTGATGTGAGTGTTGAGAATTATAATAATAATAGTCATCGACTGACAATAGTGGTATCGGTAATTTTTTTCCCGTTCTCTTCGCGTGTTTTCTCTTTTTCTCCCACGTGTTTTGTAAAATCTATTTTAACGTTCTAATCGGAAGAAAAGCACATCACTCCTGTTTTTTCTTGTATAAAAAAGGAGCAAATATGTCCCGTGAGGGACCCAATCTTGGAGATAACCGGTTTGCCCTGTTATCTCCAAGTTCCAAAGCAAAACGGAAAAAACGACGGAGTCCATAACTAAAGCAATATTCCCATCTTTACCGGCAATAAAAAAAGATAATCCTAAATACCTCGTGGCCAGCGCAATAAATTCGAACAAACCCCTCAACAAATATTCCTGCTTCGCCGTCCACAAGGCTTTAAAGAATATATCTACGGAAAAAATGGAAATATCAAACTTAAGAGACGGCAGCCTCTTGCTCTTTGTTAAAAATAATTTAATAGCAAAAAAATTCCTTTCAACAACAAAATTAATTGGAGTTTGCGATATAAAAATCGAATTGCACCATAACCTCAACCATTCTAAGGGCACCATTTATGCACCTTGCCTCAATGATATACCTGAGATAGAAATTGCTGAGAATCTCAGTTACCAGGATGTCGTTTCAGCATACAAATTTCTCAAACATATTGATGGTCACACGGTTGCTAGTGGAGTTGTATTGCTCACATTCGACTGGTTCCATTTACCAGAAAAAGTAGAAGTCTCATGGTACACTACTAAAGTCAGGCCATATTATCCAAACCCAATGAGATGTAGAAGTTGTCAAATACTTGGGCAGACAGAAAAAAGCCGCAAAATAAAACACCAGTATGTGATTCTTGTGCATTCCCACCTCATACCCCATCTCCATGCTCAAGTACGATATGTGCAAATTGTTCAGGTAGCCACTCTGCCTCCAACAGATCATGCCCAAAATTCATCCAAATGAAAGAAATTATTAAAACAAAAACAGACAAGAAATGTAGCATGCATGAAGCAATCAAGATTCATAGAATGCATATCTCCTGCTCTCAATGAGTCTTCTTTCTCCTTTTCCAATATAACAAAAAACTTAACTAGTAATCAGCAAGACAATACCAACAAAATTTCAAGTTCAAACAATTACCATATGAAACAAATCTCCGCTGACAACAGCAATTCAAATATCAATTCTACCATTAATACACCAAAAGAAAGTAGCGAAAAAACACTCCATACATTCCAAAATCACCTACTTGTATAGTTAACACCCATTCTTCTTCTGCCAACAACAAAAATAATAACCATCAACACACCGAGCAAATTTGCTCTAGCAACAACAATGCTAGAATTAACATCACCAACAACACTAACCACAACAATTCTACCACATCTTGTTAAAAAACAAAAAATTGAAACATCCTCTTTACTACCTTACTCCAAAGAACTAGAACATTCTCGTACCAACATAGATCTCTCCGGGGGGTGCGATAAAGCCATGCGAGATAACGCCATATGGCTTTATCTCCCATCGTATTGAGAGATAAAGCCATATGGCGTTATCACGCATCGTATTGAGAGATAATGACAAATTTTATTTTTGACAATTGAGAGATAAAGCCATATGGCGTTATCTCTCAATTCATTGCTTTTGCATTGTTATTGTGCATTTGATTATTATTCATTATATTCCGTAACTCTGCTTATGAATGTCATATTGCAACCACGTGTTTTGTGATTAAAATAGAAAATAGTGAAATAATTTGTGAATATAAATTAATTCCGGGTGTCAGAAAAAATAGTTCGTTATTATTAATAGAAAAAGAAAACCAGATTTTCAATATAAATATACTAATAAAAACAAAGTATTATTATTGTTATGAGGATAAATGTACAGCTGGAGTTGCCATAGATTTTAATTCGCCACAATCATGGCGAACAAAGTGCTTTAATTGAAAAATTAAAATTGATAAATTCGATAAAACAATGAAGTGTAATGAAACATCACCCTGTAAGGCCAAAGCCTAGTTCGACTTGCAACGTTTGACTGGAAAGGCAGCCATATTTATAGTCAGTCTTCGCCCAACGTTAACGCAGTCAGCACGAAATGTGGAGTTTATTTCAATTTTATTTTGACATTGTTAATTTGTATTCTATATTGCATTTAATTTGTTAATTTGAAAACCAATTAATATAAACTGGATTAAAAAAATATATTGCGTTTTCAGAAGTGATGAGTGCTTCATTAAAACGTTCAAGTGTACGGGATATATTTGATGCACAATGTAAAAAATTTAAGGAAACAGCACATGCAGTGGAATTCGGTAAAATGCGTAGGCATTTAATTCACATAAAACAAGAAAAATATCCAAAAAATCCGATGAATTTTGATGAAATTATTGAAGTATATAAAAATAAAGAAATTGAATCTAAATTCACAATGTCCAGATATGAGGAAAAAGAAAAATTTTATATTGACACTATAGTGGAAGAAGATTTTGCCTACTCACTATTTGTGTCTCCTACCATATCTAACGCTATTAAAGGAAGAAGCAACTTAGAACAACATAATTATATAATTTATGGAACTTTTAACATTGTACCTATATCAAAACAATATAAGCAATTGCTTATAATTCACATTATTCACGCAGACCATGTAAGAATTTTAAATTTAAAAATTATTTTCACATAACCCAGTTCATTTTTCTTTATTTTTCAGGCATATCCGTTCATATATATTTTAATGTCCCATAAATCAGAATCTGCATATAAACATGTTTTGCAATATTTTCAATCGAATGTAATCAATTTGAAACCGACATCAGTGAACACTGATTATGAATGCAGTTTACGAAATGCTCTTAAAAGCGTGTACCCAACAGTGAAAATGGTCGGATGTTGGTTTCACTACACTAATGCCCTTCGACGGAAATCGACAAAAATTCCTGGATTTACAGCTAAATTGAACAGAGATAAGAAAGCCAAAATCCTATTTTCTGAATTTATGTACTTACCATTATTGAAACCGGCTAATATCATAGAAGCTTATAACATTTTAAAAAAAGATGCCATGGATGCAACATTTTCTAATGCAATTAAAACAGAAAGCCTGTTTACATTTATTAATTACTTTGAGCGACAATGGAAGAAAAAACTATGTTATTAAGTGGTTGTATTATAAAACAAATAATTTTATAAAATTTTATTATTTTAGGAAAAACCTGTAAACTTTTCAGTGTATAAAGAACCTGTCAGGACAAGTAATTCTGCAGAAAGTTTCCATAGCAGATTGAATATGAAACTTCTAAAGCGAGGCACCTTTTACAACTTCCTAGAAAAAAATCTATCAAAATCTATTGCTGGTTGTACCAACCTGTACAGAGAAAAAAAAATCGGTAATGGTTTACGCAACAAATATATTAAGAAACGACTAGACTTATTAAAAAATAATAAAATAACTTTGATGGAAATTCTCACCCAGTTTTCTAATATTGAAAGCTGCATGGTTGCGTTAAACGTTTTTTATACCCTTTACCTTTAAAAAGGTAAATAGGGTATACTAACTTTGTGCTTTTGAGAGGGGTTGGAATTTCGAGAAGGAGGCGTGGTAGGTATGGACATATATATACAGATATGATCAGAATCACTTTCTAAGCAATTTTTATTTTGTCCGTCCGTCTGTCCGTCTGTGGCCACTTTTTTTCTACACCGTTAAAGCTATCTTAATGAAACTTTGCAAAAGTATAGTCTGGACAAAGATACAGAACCAGATTGGGCCGATTTGGACTAAGACCACGCCTACCTCCCATATAAGGAACTTTTTTCACCTTTTTTAAAATGACTATAATTTCGGTCCGATTGACGGAATCGTGATGTTATTTGGCAGTTATGGAGATGTGGGTTGCACTAAACACTGTGCAAAAAGTGGGCGGTATATATTAGTTGCCACGCCCACTATTAACAAATATTAATAACTCAAGATCTGGTAGAGATTTACGGACGAAATTTTACTGGAGGGAACATGTGGACATTACAAAGCTATCTGCAACAAATGGGGCTGATCAGAGAAAAGACACGCCTACTTTTAATATAGGGAACTTTCGGGTCTAAATTAAAATTAGCCTACCTATGCTCGTATTGATGCCAGCGGAATAAAAATTTGCAGAAATATACATGGGGTCCATAATAGTGTGTGTGCAGAATATGGAGATCAGACTAGAACTGCCACGCCCACAATTAGCCGAAAGTCATTACTCTCTTCCTATTTAAGATTTATCAACGAAATTTCACAAGAACGTTGCAGGTACTAACATTAAACACCACACAAAAAATGGGCGTGTTATTTATACAGCCACGCCCACTATTCACATATCATTATAACTTACGACCTATATAATATTTTTGGACGAAATTTCATAGTAGTACGTATATGGACCCTACAAAACCATATACAAGAATTGGGGTCTATCAGAGGAAGGATACGCCTCCCTCCCATATAATGAACTTTGGGACAATTACCCTATCTATGCTTCTAGTGATGATATATGAAAACAAATTGGTAGATGTATTCACTGGGTCTGTACTAGCATGCATTCCAAATATGGGCAGATTATTACTACTGCCACGCCCACAATTAGCCAAAAATCATTACTCTGTTCCTATTAAAGATTTATCAACGAAATTTCACTGGAATGTTGCGGGTACTAACATTAAACACTACACAAAAATGGGCGTGTTATTTTTACAGCCACGGCCACTATTGATATATTAATATAAATTACGACCTATACAATATTATTGGACGAAATTTTATGTTAGTGGTTATATTGACACTACAAAGCCATACACAGGAAATGGGGTCGATATAATCATTTCAAAGTACCCTACCGAAAATTTCCGTAGATATGCTCCTAAGGATGATTTATGAAGAAAACATCCCCATTGTTGAACTCGCACGTACAAGAAAAGGTAAATGGTATTTCGTAGTCGGTCTAACCCGACTTCAGACTTCTTTACTCGTTTTTTATGTCTTCGCATAATTTGATTCTGCTAAGACAATTTTTTTAATGCCAAGCCTTTTTTTACTTTTATAATTGGCATATAAAGTGGAATACATACATTTTAAATGCCGCTCCAACGTCGCCACAAGCCACACAGCGAATGCCACAATCAATTTACTGCAAACCAAGTTTGGTGAACGTGTTATCTCACGAAATGGCCCAGTTGATTGGCCGCCTCGGTCGTGCGATTTGACGCCGTTAGATTATTTCCTGTGGGGCTATGTCAAGTCTATGGTCTATGCCAACAAGCAAGCGACGATTGATGAACTTCGTACGAATATCGAACGTGAAATTTCAGCAGTATCGGCCGATTTATGCTTGAAAACCGTTAAAAATTGGGTTCAGCGTCTGGACTTCTGCAAGCGTGCCCGTGGTGGCCATGCAGAAGAAATCGAGTTCCATACATAATGGCATCGAACGTACTTTCTCAGAAATAAAGAATTTCATTGATATCTAAAATGGTTTTGTTTTATTTAAAAAAAACTTTTGTAGCGCTCTTATTGAAAAGAGAAAGACCGATACATAGGTATATAGCCAGTTAAAATGGTGGTCTGACGATTAGTTTCCCAGTAGCATGTTTCCAAATCTGAGGATATGTTCCCTGTTCAAAGATGCCATTGTAACGCCCAATCAGTCTAATCATAATTAAATAGTAAATTCTGAAACATTGGGTAAGAAAATTCTATCTCTACCTGGGGTTTTTCCTGCCAGGGAGGCAACAATTGAGTCAAACTCGAAAGATGTAATTGGCAATTTTCGCTATGACCGCAGGTGTGGAAGGACATTTGTTCATATATTTAATATTTAATGTACGTCCTTTCTGCACACGGAAAATATTGTGAAAATCAGAATAATCAGACTAATAGGACCAAATGAAATTAGAAATGATTACTTATATCTTCGGAGGTATAGATTGGACTAGTGTTGGTTTCAATGAAGTTGATTGAGATTGGGAAGAAGGAACCAGAAAGCATTTTTATTTTAGACTAGATTGTTTTGGGAGTAGATGCCGGGTTTAAGGACTTTGTTAGTTACACCAGACTTTCTCTGTTAGCATTCTTAAAATTTTTTTTAAAGATAGCATTCGCTGTTTTATATCGGTGAATAAAAACTTCACTCTGGTAGGGTTATTTCATTAACTTAACTGCAATTTGTTGACTTGACTATATTTCATTAACTTGACAATAAAAAAATATATATTATATTTTGTATGTGACTCGACTCCTTAATTTCTTTTCTTCTGAAAGCTTAAAAATATTTGATATAAATTTCTCTTCCAGTCTGTACCGACGAAGCCCATTTGGCTGACATCAGACACTAAACCTGCTTTCTACAATATTTTCTAATGGGTCATATATGTATATAATAAAAATATGACCTAAAATAAAAAAGAATTTACAAAAATTGTTCGTTATTAATATTTAAAATAAATGTATTTCAAATAAATGTATAAATGTAAAGCTTTCCCAATTTGTGCTCATGTGTTCCTTTACAGAAAAATATAAAAAAAAAATATTTTCATAAAACATGTTCTTATAATAACATTTTAACTTAAATTAAGTAATACGATTTTTTAAATTTCCAATAGATATAGTAAATTTATATATTTCATAGAAGTACCAAATCGCTACGTCCTTGCTTTCCAGAAAGGTGGCAGCACTGGCCTGGCCACAATTTTGAAGAAAAGCTAATTCTATGCACAGACCATAAAAATCGAATTTGAGATAGCAAAGCTTGAAACCAAAGCCAACCAACTCGTTCAAATGGGACTTCGCTAAGTTTTGTTTTAGCGAGTTCAAGCAAAGAACATCAACGTAATAAGAAGTTCTATAAAGAAGAAGAACAAAATATTTGATTTTCTCTTCACGTTACGAGTAAAGTGGGCGACAAATCTTGATACATAACTACAGAATCATGAAAACTACAGAATTTTTAATTTTGTTGTGAATAATTGTACACACACGGGATTACATACATACATGTATGTATGTACGAGTATGTTTGCATTGCAAAATAAAAATAAAGAAAAAAGAAGCACGTGTGTATATACATACATTTATACACATTTAATTCTGTAGGTATAGACTTCTGAAGGGTGCGAAACGTGAAATAAGAGCAAAGACTTTTTTCAAATTTACATATCAATTTGAAAGTAAAGAATAATTTCAATTTTCAGTTGATAATGAAGTGTGATGCTGTTTGAGATTTCTGTTCGCCTGGTATGATCGGCCAACATACTCAATTAAAGAAACTATTTTATTTATTATTTTATATATTTATTATTTAATCAGTCTCCGACTAACTCTCGTGACGAGCAGTCGTTTTTTCAGTACATCTCGCGTAACAGTGCTTTTTCTTTGAACCGGTTCGATTTTTTGTTTGTTTCCTTAATTCTCTTTCTTCTACCTTCTCATCGAGTTTTGTTTTTTGTTTTTGCATACGGGTAATATTTTTCGTTTATTGTGTGATCTCGCTACTCCGCTATGGCCCCAGGGCCACCTAACATTGAGTCAAACCGTTTTGCAATGCTGGCAGATCTGCCGCTACAAAAAAAACGTAAGGCGCAACAGAATAACAACCCAAACTACACATTTCCTGAACTTCCTTCAACCAAACAAAATGATCCAAAGTACGTAATTATTGAAGCTACCAATACTACTAAAACCTTATCGCAGTTTTCATGCTTTGGTGTATATAAGTCCCTTCTACTTATAAGTAAAGATGTAGAAAAAGTGACTGATCTCCGTGATGGCAACTTACTATTACTTGCAAAAAATAAAATAGCCGCTGAGAAATTTATTGCAGCCAAATCGCTTCATGGCATTTGCTCTATCAACGCCAAATACCACATTAATCTTAATACAGTCAAAGGGACAATATATGCTCCATTTCTAAACAACGTCGATGAAAAAGAAATAATCGAGGAATTATCTTCCCAGGGTGTCACATCGATATATAAGTTCCAGAAAACCATCGATGGCAAAAGAATCCCAAACGGCGTTATTCTCGTATCGTTTGATCTATTTCGTCTCCCAGAGAAGCTCGAAATAGCATGGAGAAAAATAGAAATACGGCAATATATCCCCAACCCGATGCGTTGCAAAAATTGCCAAGTACTCGGGCATACAAGCAAGTACTGTAGACGTCCACCAACATGCGTTCAGTGCAATTTCCCCCCGCATTCCCCGGAAGTGTGCTCACGCACTTACTGCGCTAACTGCGCTGGTCCGCATCCAGCTTCATCCAATACATGCACCAAATTCCAGCAATCGAAGGAGATAATGAAAATTAAAACTATGAACAGTGGCAGAAGCGTTGAAAACTTATAAGCAGCAAAACCCACTCAATACATCTACCTATTCTTCATACGCTGCAAGCTCCCCTCAACTAGCTCACAATCCATAAACTTCCAACCTCTTACATCCTTAAATAAAATCCTTTCAGAATCAATCAAATCTCTAAATGATAATTCTATCCAAGACAATATCAATTACTGATAAATCAGTACATATTAATAATAACTCTATAGACATATAATCACTTACTTTTATAACTTATCGCAATATGTTAGCAATTTTGCAATGGAACATTAACGGGTATCTAAACAACTATCACGAGCTATTACTACTCTTAAAAGATCGTAAACCTGCAATTGTATGCTTACAAGAGACACATCTGCCATTCAACTCAAATTTAAAACCACCCTCTCCGTACTTAAGTTATTTTTATAACATTCCCCAGAACTTTTCTAGCACACAAGGAGTAGGAATTCTGGTCAGAAGAGACATTCCGCACACACTTCTACCCATAACATCTAATTTTCCCACAATGGGAATCGAAATTAATATTGGAATGAAAATAACTATAATTTCAACCTATATTCCCCCTAACTACAACCCCATCCCCCATGAACTTGAGTCGATCATCCAAAACTGCCCTCCACCTACTATCCTAACGGGTGACGTTAATGCCTGGAGCCCCTCTTGGGGTTCTCCGCAATATAATGTCAAAGGTCGGAACATAGAGGCTGTTATATTATCTTCTAACCTAGTTATTTTGAATGACGGTTCTCCTACTCATTTCTCTACGCATGGGTCTTTTACTCATGTTGATGTGACCATGTGCTCCCCCTCCCTTACACCCCACTGCTCTTGGAAAACACTTGATGACCTTCACGGCAGTGACCATTACCCTATAATTACCACCCTGAAGCTACCTAACAAATTAACAGAACGAGGCCATAAAGCAGTTTGGCCCAAATTCCAACTCCAATGTATAGATGTCGAAAAACGTTTCCCACACAGTAATAATATTAATGAAGAAGCCTCAAGGATACAGAAAATTATCCGCACTGCTTCTCATCACCACATTCCCCAAAGCTTCCCTCAAACTAAAGGTACCACTGTCGCATGGTGGAATAGTAAGTTAGCCTCGCTCCGTTCAGCAAAGCAGAAAGCATGGCGCTTATATAAAAAAGTTCGAACTGACATTAATCTAACTCATTACAAGAAATCAAATGCAAAGTTCAAGTTTAATGCTAAAATTGCTAAACGCACCTGTTTTGAAAGACTTTCCAGTTCAATAAATCCAACCTCCGACCCTAAAAAGATTTGGCATGACATAAAACGCATCTCTGGATGTTCCAAAAACAATTGCATCGTCTTACTAACCACACCCACTGGGTCCTTACATCGTGGCCAAGATATAGCTAACTTCCTTGCACATAAATAGGCTGCTTACTCTCATGACAGCAATTTCTCAAACCACTTCGCATCAGCTAAAACTTCCGTTTTAAACAATAAATATATCCCACCTAGCACTCTAACCACATCAGCCGAATTAATCGAAAAACCAATTTCATCTTGTGAATACGAATACACAATCACCGGGACTAAAGGCAAATCTCCCGGGTTTGATCGCATCTCATACCCGATTTTAAAAAATATCCCTTACTCTACGAAAACCCGTATATTGAACCTCTACAACTCAATCTTTGATAAAGGGATCTTTCCGCAGCGTTGGAAATGCTCCACTATTCTTCCAATCCTGAAACCTAAAGATTCTCCTGATAATCCTGCCGGGTATCGCCCAATATCATTACTCCCATGCATAAGTAAAATTCTTGAAAAAATAATTGCAAGCAGAATCATGTGGTTTTGCATTAAAAATAAAGTAATTAGCAGCAACCAGGTTGCCTTTAAAAAATCACATGGGACTATAGATGCCCTCCTGCACTTTGAGCACTTTGTATCCAACGCCCTGACTAGTAAAAACCATATAACGGCGCTTAGTTTAGATTTCGAGAGGGCTTTTGACCGTATAGGTGCTCACATTGTCCTAAGACAACTGCAAAATTGGAACATCGGACCAAAAATATTTCAGTATGTCAAATCCTTCTTAACCAATCGTAGATTCAAAGTTAAAGTAGGTGATGCCCTCTCCGACATGCAACATCTACATAACGGCGTTCCACAAGGATCCCCCCTTTCTGTGGTCATTTTTATTATCGCTTTTGATGAGTTAAGCCAAATTCTGATCAAACACAAAGTCGAACATTGTATCTACGCGGATGACGTTTTAATTTATTCCAAAAATAATGATTTAATCATGGTCGCCGAATTATTTACTGATATTTTGAATAGCATCACTGACTGGTCGCTCCAGTCAGGAACGATTCTATCTTTCCAGAAATGTAATACAATACACATATGCCGTAAGACAAACTGCCCTAACATCAATTTGATTTACAACAATGGAAACATCAACAATGTTATGCATCTCAAAATATTAGGCGTAATTTTTGACTCCAACCTTAACTTCAAACACCACTGTTTGTATATCAGGAATAAACTAATAACTAGACTCAATCTGATTAAATACTTGGCGTCAAAACACTCCCATATACACGTCTCCACGTTGTGCAATGTAACAAAAGCGCTCATGCTATCCGTCGTGGGCTACGGCCTGCTCATCTATGGTCACTCATGCGGTAATTCTTTAAAACAACTTTTTGCCCCATACCACGCAGCTATTCGGAAGAGTTTAAGAGCATTTCCGACAACTCCTATAAAAAACTTGCTGGCCGAATCTGGTCTACCTAACATCGCTGATCGTCTGGAATACAATACGGGCCGTCTCATACCAAAAATATTCAACTGCAATAATCCTCACCTCTTGCACGATATCAACCTTGTTGCCAAAAGAAAACTCATCCCAAGGCGTCTCTCCGCTATTCACCGCATTTGGCGCGCGGCTCTAAACATAGAAATTTCCATCAAACCAGCAACTATAAAGCCAAGTTCACATCCACCCTGGATGTTACCATCATCCAGCGTCAACAAACAACTACTCATCCGTGCAAAACAAAGTACAAACCCAGCTATATACAGGCAGCATTTCTTAGAAATAAAAAATTAGTTAGAAAATGACAACTGGAAATTTGTGTTTACCGACGGATCCAAAACTAACGACTCGACTTCTTTCGCTGTTGTCACACAGGACGACATATTAACAAATGGCCTGCTAGCAAATTATTGCTCTGTTTATACTGCCGAAGCGCTAGCCATCCATGAAGCTTTACTTTATTCAATAAACAATGCCGGAAAATTCTGTATCTGCCCGGATGGTCTATCTTCGATTAATGCCTTGTCAAATCCCAATAGCAATAGCTATCTTATATCTAGCATTAGGGATAAACTAATAAAACATACAAGCACAACAAAGATGATGTGGGTTCCTGGTCATTGCGGTATCTACGGTAACGAATTCGCTGACAATGTTGCCAAATGCGCCCATAAGCCTGCCGCCATCGCCTTTGAAACACGCGAAAATAGAGACATCTACCACGCTGTGGAAGCTCACTTCAAAGCAAAACTCATCTCGGAATGGAGTACGTATCATCATCACTATAAGGATCTAAACCCGCTACGCCTAAAACCGGTGTACCCAACAATAGCTAGCTTTCAGGAAATTGCGATATTTACTCGCCTTCGATTGGGTCACACAAGACTCACGCATGAATCCGTGTTAACTGGTAATTTAAGAAGCTGCAATTACTGTAACGCAACTACTATCTCTGTAACACACATACTCAGCGAATGCCCTGCCTTTTCGACTGTCAGGAAAACTTTCTTCGGTTCAATAACACCATCCACCTTACTCAAAGAACCATCGAGTAGTAATTTGACCACTATCTTTAAATTCGTCTCGCTTTGCAATATTGCTAATATACTTTAAGTTTCAACTAATATGATTTTTTATTTCATTATTCCTTTTTACTTCTGATTTGTTAAGTTATTTAATATTATTTACTTTTGTTACATATAAAACTATTAATATATAATGTATCCTCTTAATATATCCTCCAGCCGATAGCCACGCTGCTAGTGCTGCCGTTTATTTTTTTTCGAAATTATAGTAATATAGTTATTAATAATTGTATTTCTAATTATAAATAAAATAAATATTATTTAATACAAGAAAACTTTCAAAGCCAGTAAAAATTGGACTACCAAAATATTCTTCCATTTTTACAAAAATAGGTAAATTTTATGAAATCAAAGAAATTCTAAATTTCATGATCGACACTGATGAAATTGTGAGTGTATTCGATTTCATAATATAGTATGTGTTTCTGAAACACAATATGGCAATTTCGCAAAAATTGTCAATCTTCAAAACAATAAAAATTTATAAAATCAAACTATTCAATATTCAAGATTTCAGTTGAGAAGTCAAAAAATCTGTTGGTAGTTCCCTTATGTAGTTAATCTGCTTATAAATTAGCAAAACATTTCTGTGTACCTTCTTTAGTCGTGGTGGTAAGGGCGTCGGTCTTGATACATTCGTACCTGGGTTCAAATCGCGAAACAGCTCCTTTCATTGCCGTGGAACTTTTTTTAAAAATTTTTTCTCCAAAAAATTTTATGACGAATATAAGAAATAATATTTTATCATTTATTATGAAATCGAATACACTCACAATTTCATATGTATGTATGTACATACATGAATGAATCAGTGTCGATTATGAAATTTAGAATTTCTTTATTTCATAAAATTTACCAATTTTTGTAAAATTGAAATTATTGGTATTCCAGTTTTTACTGGCTTTGAAAGTTTTGTTGTAATTATAATATTATTATAAAATAAATAAAACAGGTTTCCTTCTACTGAGTATTTTGGCCCATCATACCAAGCGAACAGAAATCGCAAACAGCATCACACTTCATATTATCAACTGAAAATTGAAATTATTCTTTAATTTCAAATTGATATGCTAATTTGAAAAAAAGTCTTCTTTGCTCTTATTTCACGTTTCGCACCCTTCAGAAGTCTATACCTGCAGAATTATATACATATGTATAAATGTATGTACATAAAAACGTGCATATTTTTTCTTTATTTTTATTTTGCAATGCAAACATACATACATATGTATGTAGTCCCGTGTGTGTACAATTATTCACAACAAAATTAAAAATTCTGTAGTTTTCATGATTCTGTAGTTATCAAGATTTGTCGCCCACTTAACTCGTAACGTGAAGAGAAAATCAAATATTTTGCTCTTCTTCTTTATAGGACTTCTTATTACGTTGATATTCTTTGGTATAAGTTTCTGGATCATTTTAGTATCTTATATACACCACACCTTGAACGAGAACATTCTATACACCATTATCATTCAACGAAAGAAGTTTTTACTTGCATGGATTGTGTATTGACTTATATACACACAGGGTGGTGCACTCATTTTCAAACTCCAGATGGGATCCTAAAAGTATGCAATCACGTTTCACTTTATGTTTCAATATGTATTCTGCGTAGTGTTATGTGTTATAATAAGCTTTGTTTCTATGTCAAATGCGTTAAATAATTGTGCGCAAGTGGCACATTGCTTATTTCGGGTGCATGGCTATGTAAATTGATTAAATTGAATTCGGTTTTAGTTTTTAAAAAACTTATTTTATTTTTACCATAATTATAAATTAATTGATCAATTACGCTCTATTGCTGAATGCCGAATATTGACTGACTTCTTTATTCAACCCTTTGTATTTTTAAAGCCTTTTAATATCAACAAAGTATTCAATCATAAGATACAAAATTGCTCCAAATCTCAAAATTACCAGTTACAGTTAGCAATTATAAAAATGTAGGTAATTTCTCTCAATAAATTTTGTTTAAGAATATTCCTTCGGTCTGCTGCGACCGCTTTATAGTACTTTCACAGCTGGTAGTTTTGACCTGTTTTGTTTTTTCCATTTTTAAGTTCTTTCTCTTCTAACTTTGGCTGCGTACTGCTCGGTCTGCCTCAGAGCAAGATTTGTTGATATTAAATTTAAAGTAAAGATAAACTATATTAAACTGAAAACTTGATTTGATTGGTTAATTTTTCTCAACAAATTTCTTTATATATTTTATTATTTATTTATATAAATTGTTTTTTATTCAATAACTTTTAATTAATTTTCCAGTAACATCATCCATCAATGTATCAGCATTTGCAAGCAGGTTTCCGATCTTCGATGGCTGTGGAAAAAAAGCAGCAGTCAATAGTAGTTCTACCACAACAGCCATATGTAGAAAGCAAAAAAAATCAACAGCTGGTCCACCGACCGCACTCCAAGGCAAAGTGCACTCGAACTGCGTTTACCAGCATTCAACTTATGATATTGAAAGGGAAATTTAAGCGCGGCAAGTATCCACAGCGCTCTCGACGTATTGAGATTTCAAATCTCCTTTCGTTATATTAGCGTCAGGTAAAAGTCCGGTTCCATGATCAAAAATCGAATGCCAAAGCTTTAAATAAGGAAAATGAACTTGAACTGTTCACCGTCCGATACCTTACTCACAAGGTATTATAACTCAACAGGTGGTGCAAGATGTTCCATTCTATGACTCCAATATAAATGAAATAATTAAGCATCCGTTCAAACAAGAAAATTACATACCTACAGCTAATAGGCCTGTAAAATTTGTACTAGCAGACAACTCAGATCAGCTTAACCTCACAGATAACATTAATTACATTTGTGAAAAATCAATGGAATCGAACTTAACTGCTGATCCTAGTTACTCATATATCTTCAACGAAGAAATTTTTCGTCATAAGCAAGGTTTGGAAGCTGCATCCGACTGTTGGACAAAGTCTAAAGCTTCAATGTAGATCGTGGTGAATGACGGGACTCTGGATGACCAGATCAGAGCACTCATTTCAACCCCGCCGAAAGCAAGAAAGCTGAGTTATATTTATGTGAATTCAATGTATAATTTCCATACTTATAGTATAAACTACTTTTGAGCTTTATGTGTCAGAATTATGCTCAAAATTTGAATTGGTTCTAAATTTCCTACAGTGACGGCCTTTAAACGCCATTTATTACCAAAAAATGTTATATATAAATATATATAATATATATTTTAAAATTTATATTAGTAATATTTGTAGTAAAAGTCTTAATCTTGCTTACTATATCTCAATTTTTGCATTATTTCGTATTTTAATAAAAAGCTTGTATGCATTTCAAAATTACATTACATTTGTTTCAATTGTCGAATTTCTGTCACAAACAATGAGCTCAAAATAATAGACGATTGATTTTATAATAATCGAAAGGGTTTACGGCTTCCTACCTGCCTAACCGGAGCCATGGAAGTATTATATTGGTGTCAGATGTCTGTAGTTGTGAGGGAATTGGTAAATTTTTTATATACTGAGATTGTTAAAAATTACCCCATGAATGTTTCATTTGTGATACATTGAACCTACCCAAAGAAGATTATCTGAACTAAAGGAAATGTTGGTTTAACGGCTCATAGATATTAACAATTTGTATGATGTTCTAGAGGTTTTTTTTATGATTGTTCGTTTCATTAATACCCAAAATAGTTCGTAATTTGCAGTTTGTAGTAAGAAAAATTATTATATTTTGCTTTTAAACTGTTTAAATATGCTGAACATTCGAAAGTGCTACAAATACTTTAATTCGTTAAAAGAAGCAGATAAGTTTAAAATAAATTGAAAACAAATATATAAATGACTGAAAAAATAATTTGGAAAAAGTAAACGAATACAATTATCATTCAGTTGTATTTAGTAGCATGAAATTCAATGGAGTACAAATCCTATAGAATTATCATCAGTTGCAATTATAATATTAAATATTAAGAATAAGAATTGTCAGTGGTTTTTATGAATATCTTTGACTAATTATATTTATACTAGCTGACCCGGCAGACTTTGTCCTGCCTACAAAGGCACAGAAGTAGAGAGTAGTATATTTTTAAACGGGAATGTACCAATTTTTAACAGTCTTGCCCCAAAGAAGACTTCACCCACGAATTTAAAATAAAAAATCCAATTAAAAGCGTTATTAGCCGATATGTGTATTACAAATATATAATTGTTCGGGCTTGTAGATCCTAAAATTATTTTTGTCTCTTTCGAAATTTACACAAACTGCAAACTGAAATATCAGACTTTAAAATGATCTTTCCCGTGGTCAGTAATCCGTTGACAACAATTACTAAAATTTGTATTCTTCGTGGCCATTATGTAACAATTACTTATCTCTTTTTAAAATAATTTCGTCTCGCCCTCATCACTCACAAATAAAAGCCTTTAGTTTTCAGAAGCACATATGCATTAATTTCCATTAAAACAGAAAACAACAATTTGGTGACAGATTGTTCTTCCCTAAGGGCAGTACTACGGGTAGTATATTTTGTACCCATAGCGGACCCGGCGAACTTCGCCTCGCCCCAATTTTAAGCCTTCAGACAAACTCTAGAGTAATAATACAACACAAATATTTAAATTTTCAATGTGATTTATTTGAATGGAATCAGTAGAGAGCGAATTGATGAACAATGTTTTTCGATTTGTTTTCCGGCGCAAAAACAAATAACGAAGACGGTTTCCCAACAAGCGCACAGGCAACGTACAGCTGACCGTGCGAAAAACAGGAAAATTCGAGATAAATCCCACAGACTTCTAATGTTTGGCCTTGCGATTTATTGATTTTCATCGCAAATGCTAATCGAACGGGGAACTGAATGAGCTTGAATTGGAAGGGAAGGTCAGTTGGAATAATGGGAATTCGTGGGATAAGGACTTCCTCTCCTTTGAATTTGCCCTTGATGGTTGTCGCCTGAATCACATTGTTCATTAGCTTTTCGACGGACAACCGCGTACCGTTGCACAATTTTGGAGGATTGAGATTCCGCAACATGATTATGATCGATCCCACCTTCAGCTGTAAATTATGCGGCGGAGTTCCTGGTACATCAAGCGAGTTCAAAAATTCCGTCGGGTAGTTTGTCGCTTCATGTTCGTCGGTCACGCAGTCAACAGATTTGTACGTATGCAGTTGTCCTGCGATTTGACTTTGAATAATTTAGTTTATGCTATCGACGTCCTTATTCTTCGCTGCTAGTATTCCCCGTTCACCAATCCAATCAAGATTTTTGTAAGTTTGTGCAATGCCGGGGAACACTTTGCTGATGAGTTCCTCCTTGGACGATGTGAATTCACAAAAATTTTCAGGGAACGATATCAATCCAGTCGAAACATCAATAGGAATTTGGCCGTTGCCAAGCTCCAGCAGTTGTCTCGAGAATTCAGCAGCCAATGGGTCGTTCTGCAACGCGACTCTCATGTTTGTGGTCAATTGCAACTTCTGGACATGCCGCCACAAAGACGACGATTTCAGGCACGCGTTAAGTTAATCGGCAGCAGAAGATTTCGGGATGACGGGAAGTGTTTGACGAAAATCTCCGGAGAGCAATATCAAAGCCCCACCAAATCGTCTTAAATCAGCTCGTAAATCCTTCATCGTTCGGTCAACTGCCTCCAAAGCTCGTTTATGCGCCATCGTGCATTCATCCCAAATGATGATTTTGCATTCTCGCATCAATTTGCCTGTCGCCGAATTCTTGGTTATTGGGCACGTTGGCTTGTCAACTGTGAGAATATTCATCGGCAGCTTCAAAGTGGAATGTGCAGTTCGACCACCTTCCAACAATGTGGCAGCAATTCCAGAAGATGCAACAGCCAACGCAATTTCTGATCTTGACCTAATTGTTACCAGAATCAATGAAATGACGAATGTCTTGCCTGTCCCACCGGGAGCATCGCGAAAGTAAATGCCTCCCGTTCCATCGTCAACAACCTTCATCAGCGAATCGTACACGTTCTTCTGCTCGGGATTCAATAGTGCCACATTTGTCGGACTCTTTCGGCCAGCTCATCTCGATCATAGGCTTGCTCCCGTTGTAATTTGGAATTGAATGCATTGTGGATCGAACGATTTGGCGCTGGCAATCCTAATGTCGACAGCAGACTGCCGCACATGAGCAAGCACATGTCTTCGACCAGAACTAAAACTTCGTTGCGTATCTCTTCGTTAATTTCAAGATCGAAATTCAAAGTTGCCGTGCGAGCTCTGTGCAAAATGTCGTCAGCCATATCATCCTTGTATTTGTCAAACAATGCGGTTGGGTTCGATGGATGACATGTGGCTATGATGATCGCAAACAATGTACGAATTTTATTCGCTGGCGCAGAAACAATTGCATCGGCGAGCGCTAAGACCCAATGTGTTTCGTTTTCGAGCAAATTCAAACGTTGGTAAGCCTCCCGAAAAGTTGCGCACAGCACACCATCCACAGTACGAAGGGAATCGAAGGATGTGGGGCCTCTGATGTTCACTAAAAGCAAGTGAAGATAGAAGCATTCGTCTTGGCGTGGATGAACTGTGTATATTCGTCCGAGGGCATCAGTCGAATAGACATCAGCGAAGCCAGCAACAGTATCACCTTTATTCCGGCGTTGGAAGTTCTTCGATGCAGCGTTCCATGTAAAGGGTTTTTCAAAAGAAACGCTACAAAAGTAAATCGATAGTGACAGCAAACGACGCCATATTTTTTCCCGCTCTTTTGACATTTCTCTACAGTAAGGTTTGCCATTTCATCACGCAAAGATATACGAGCCAACAACAAGTTGAAATTATTAAAATTTACTACCGAAATTCGGAGTCAGTCGCCTCAACTTTAAGAGCGCTACGTCCAATTTATGGTCGTCATAATTGTCCTAGCAGATCAACAATTGAGCGTCTAGTGGAAAAATTTGAATCCACAGGCACAGTACAAAATGTTCCCGTGCCAGTGAGACAAAGAAGTGCCCGTAGTGTCGAGAATATTGCTGCCGCTGAGGCTTCAGTTCAAGAAAGCCCAAATGTGTCTCTCACACGTCGTTCTCAAGCGTTGGGCATCTCTGTGACGTCGTTGTGGCGAATTTTGCGAAAAGATCTTGGCCTACATCCTTACAAGATCAGCTTGACACAAGAACTGAAGCCGCTTGACCACCATAAGCGTCGTATGTTCGTGAATTGGGCTGAGCAACAACTTGAAAATGGTTCGGATTTTCATCGGAAAATCATCTTCAGCGATGAGGCTCATTTCAGGCTGAATGACTTCGTCAATAAGCAAAATATGCGTTATTGGTTAGACAGCGATCCGCACGTACTCCATGAGTCATCATTGCATCCCGAAAAAATTACGGTTTGGTGCGGTTTAATGGCCGACGGCGTCATTGGGCCGTACTTCTTCCGTGATGATCAAGACCGGCACATTACTGTGAATGCGAATCACTACCGTTCAATGATAACCGAATTTTTTTGGCCCCAATTGGATAATATGGACTTGGAGGACATGTCATCCAACAGGACGGCGCCACAAGCCACATAGCGAATGCCACAATCAATTTACTGCAAACCAAGTTTGTCTGGTTTTCGTGTTATCTCACGAAATGGCCCAGTCGATTGGCCGCCTCGGTCGTGCGATTTGACGCCGTTATATTATTTCCTGTGGGGCTACGTCAAGTCTATGGTCTATGCCAATAAGCCAGCGACGATTGATGAACTTCGTACGAATATCGAACGTGAAATTGCAGCAGTATCGGCCGATTTATGCTTGAAAACCGTTGAAAATTGGGTTCAGCGTCTGGACTTCTGCAAGCGTGCCCGTGGTGGCCATGCAAAAGAAATCGAGTTCCATACATAATGGCATCGAACGTACTTTCACAGGAATAAAGAATTTCATTGATATCTAAAACCGGTTTTGTTTTATTTAAAAAAACTTTATAAACCCGATATAATAGCGTGGCATTTCAGAATAGAGTAAAGTCCTTGCGAATGGATCCCTTTGGCATGTCGAAAAGAAATTTGTCAATGTTGTCGCAGGTGGTCGTTCTGCTCTTAGCGCTGCATTGGCTTCCGTAAAGTAGACACGCTGGCAGTTCCCCAAGTGAACTGCCAAATGTACGACAGTCGGGTGACGTTCGTGTATCGGAAATGAAAACAGCCGCCAAATTACCTCGTTGCAACTCACGTAACGTCCAAGTTGAAATTTCGTCACCTCGTCGTTTGCATTTGGATCGGCAATACCAAAGACCGCCATGTCGCTCCCTTTGTTCACATATTTGCAAACGTATTTTATGGATTTGATGGAGTTCCAGTAATCAACATTGCAGTGCGTTGAGAATGTTCTCGACAAAAGCGGACAATATGGAACGATCCAGCGGTTATCGACGAAGACATCGTTTCCTTTCACCTTCATTACGATTGATCTGCCATTGTCACTTGGAGAACGACGCCGATACAACGGATATCCGTCCATTCCACTGATTGTGTCAGCTACCAAGGGACGGGGAAAACGCTTTGTGCAGTTTCCGTTTTGCATGCACCGTGAGGCTGGGTTGTGGACTCCGCAAGGACCATGGATCATATTCGTTGTCACAACGGAATGAAGCTCTGGATCAGTTTCTGGATCTGGTATTTCGGCAGAAATTATCGAATCCTTATGATCTGGTCGGATCTTGTTGAAAATCCAAAGCAGAATGTGTGCATGTGGTAATCCACGCTTCTGCCATTCAACTGAGTACATCCAACAACGAACTATTCCAAAAACCTTTTGCTTAACGATGAAACCCATGAGTGCTCTGAGCTTTTGCTTGAATACTCGTGCAATGATGTCGTGTCGGTCGCTGGATATTTGTCCCGTCAGCAACAGATTCGTAATTTCAGGCCATTTCGGATTGCAAGTAAGAGTTATGAATAAATCCGGTCGTCCGTAATTCCGCACGTACGTCATTGCGTCTTGAGCGTACTCATGCATATGGCGCGGGCTTCCAACATAAGTAGCTGGGAGAATGGTCAAACTACCGATGTTCGTCGCATCTCCTTCAGTAGAGATGGCGTCACGCAAGTGAATATACTCGTCTGATCGTAACTTTGACTTTGTTGAGAACTGTTGAAACAACCGGCCATATCTCAACAGATGATTTCCGAATCATAAATCGGAACGCAAAAAAATTCATTGAGATGACCTTTTTATTAATTTCTTCTACTGAAATATATATTGTAACTAAGTTGTAGAATAAGAAAGAATTAATGACTTGTAAACAAACCTGTCGTTGGATTGACCATTTTTATATTGAAGTAATAGCCATCCTCTCCACCGCAGAACATCAAAGGGTATTGAGTGCATCGTATGACCGATGAGTCTCGTACACGCGCTGCAATTGTCCACCATCCCGACGCTTGAGAACAGTATCGCGGGATTCCACATTCTCTCCAACAATCACCACTGCGACTTCATTGATAGTGAGAGCATTGAATTGCCTTGCATGGCCTCCAGCGGGTCTTTGTCTGCTCTGATAATAATTTTGTGGTCGTCAGAATGCATTGTCTCCAATGCGGTTTTGAACAATCTAACCAACTCATTATGCTCATGCAGAGGATTTTGCAATTGTTCAATAATTTCACGTTTAGTTGCAGTAAAAATTGCACAACGCTGATCTAGTTCAATCACCAACGAAATAGATCTGAAGAAACTTATGATCTTCGTTTGGTGGTGGTAACAAAGAGCCCGCTCGATGATGAATTTGACCTTGAATCTGAATATTAGGAATCAATTTCGAAAGGAATGAGAAGAATTGTTGATTTTGATAATAATGAGACGCCATTACCTTATAACTCGGATTATAGCCGGGTTGATCAACAACTTCGGCTCCAAATGACGTCATTTGAAAGCATCCATTAAATTTTTGTCATGCCGTCATGCCGTTTTTGTTTGGCCGTCAGCCGTCAGGTACACAGGGGGACTAACATGTAACACATTGTGTACATGCCGTAACTGTGTATACTGATGGCAGTGCGACTACATCCTCTCCGCGGGGGCGGCTAGAAACAGGTTTTCAGAAATATTTTCTGAAAGCGCTGGCTAATCGTAGTCGGGCGGAGAGAAAACAACTCTCTTAAATAAAATATTTTTGTCTTTCCTCAGACATAAAATAGGTTGCGTTGGGCCAGTGACCCGACCGTAAAACAAACCCACTCAAGAAACGGAAACAAGCCTCGGAAATAATAACAACCACACGACGACAACCATCAGCTTTAAATCAATAACACGTATTGGAACATGGAACGGTCGCTCTCTCTCTGAAACTTCAAAGCTCGCACAGGTTTGCAGGGAGATGGAGTGTTATAAAATTCAAATTCTCGGCCTATCTGAAACCAGATGGCTCGGGCAAGGAGAATTTCACACCCTCGAAGGCCACTATTTTATCTACAGTGGCAACATACAAAAGCGTGCAAACGGTGTATGCATTCTTATATCAAAGAACTTAAAAAGCGCATTAATGGGATACAAGCCGATCTCCGAACGTATAATAACTGCCAGATTTAAGACCAGATTTCGTAATATCACCGTAATTCAATGCTACGCGCCTACGGAACCAGACACAGAGGATGGAAAAGAAGCGTTCTACAACTTGCTAGACTCTACCATCAATTCTGTCCCAAAAGGCGACATCATCATGACATTGGGCGATTTCAACGCAAAATTAGGCAACGACAACTGCAATGTCGAAAAACTCATGGGTCGGCACGCCTTAGCATCAGTTAGAAATAATAATGGAGAGCGATTGATTGAACTTTGCTCCAACCACAATCTCTTCATCGGTGGCACTAAATTCTCCCATCTAGATATCCATAAATACACATGGAATTCTCCCGATGGCCGAACTCGCAACCAAATCCACCATGTTTTAATAAGCAGACGGTTTCACAACTCCCTCCTTGATGTGCGCACACGCAGAGGTGCGGACGTATTCAGCGACCATAACCTAGTTGTATGCCAACTCCTCTTACGCCCCGAAGGCATCAGGAAGCAACAGAAGCGAAAGATGACCTTTAATCTGGAAAACTTCAAAAACCCTGCAACGCTCCAATTTTACCAGGACACACTGTCTACTACCATTGCACTCTACGAACATGGACCGTCCTGGCAACAAATTCAAAAAGCCTGCACACAAGCTGCGGAAGAAACAGTTGGCCTCCAACATCGCAAAAGAAAGCCATGGATAAGCAACACCACCTGGCAATATATCGAAGAACGTAGAAGGATGAAAACCAAAGTAAACACTGCTTCATTATCCGACCGCAACAGCTTGCTCAGCGCGTACAATGCTATGCATCGGCAGGTCAAAAATTCTGTGAGGACTGATAAAAGGGCATATGTGAAGGGAATTGCTGGTGTAGCAGAGCGATCAGCAAACTGTAACAACTTGCGGGGCGTATATGCAGCCATAAAAAGATTGACAAATACGAAACCTAACATACCGCCTATCAAGGCTAGTGACGGTAGCATCCTAACCTCTGACGAAGATCAACTCGCGCGCTGGAGAGAATTTTTCGTGGACAATAGCGTAGAAGCGGAAAACAACACTGCGCCCTTCTTTGCTGAACAGCGGAGAAGAAACCCCAACAGAAACATCCCTGTCGACCCGCCCACCACAGAAGAAATCAGCCTAGCAGTCCATAAGCTAAATATCAACAAAGCTGCTGGACCTGACGGACTCCCTGCTGAACTCTTGAAGTATGGCGCTAATATAATCTCTCACGCACTACCCTATCATGCATAACATCTGGGCGACTAACACCATCCCCACTGACTGGAAAGAGGGAATCATAATCACTATTCCAAAAAAAGGAGATCTCAGCCAATGTAAAAATTGGAGGGGCACAACCCTTCTCAACTCCATCCTGAAAATCCTAGCTCTTATCATCTTAGATAGAGTGTCAGGTGTACTCAACAGCCAGTTACGACGTGAACAAAATGGGTTCAGACCAAACCGATCTTGCGTGGACCACATCAACACTTTACGCATAATTGTGGAGCAATCTGTCGAATGGAGATAGCCACTATTTCTCCTTTTCGTGGACTTCGAACGTGCGTTTGACACGGTTAACAGAGACGCAATATGGCGCTCTCTACAAAATTGCGGAGTTCCGGACAAGATCATCGAACTCATTAAGGCCCTATATAAAGACGCGAACCTTAGTGTGCGTTATAAAGGTAAAAATAGTGCCAACTTTAATATAAACAGAGGCGTTAGGCAGGGGTGCGTTCTGTCACCACTGTTGTTTATAGTGGTCTTGGATGATGTCCTTAGGCGTACTAATGCGGAGACGGAGGAAGGTTGCAGTGGAGACTAAACCAAAGGCTCAGCGATTTGGACTACGCTGATGACATCTGTTTCATGACGCACACGTTAGCAGGCGCCTCGTCAAGAATACGCCAACTAGCCGTAAACGCTCATGCAACTGGCCTCAAAATCAACTTCTCCAAAACTAAACTTTTGCGACTGCAAACTGCAAATACATCTCCACTCACTGTACTGACAAATGATAACTCCACCATCAACATTGAGGACGTTGACAGCTTCTGCTACCTTGGTAGCTACATAACAAAATATGGGGGTGCAACATCTGATGTGGCAGCACGCATAAACAAAGCACGGTCTGCATTCCGGAATTTAGATCGAATTTAGCGTTCTCGTGTGATATCGCTGCGCACAAAAATACGAATATTTAACACCAGCATAAAACCTGTTCTGTTGTATGGGTCTGAAACATGGTTGGTCTCAGAACAAATAACTTGACAACTTCAAACTTTTGTCAACAAATGTCTACGAAGAATCTGCCGTATTTTCTGGCCGACAACGATCATGAACGAAGACCTGTGGCGCCTCACCAATAGCGAGCCTATTGACACAGGACTTAAAAGACGCAAGTGGAGCTGGATAGGGCACATTCTGCGTAGAGAAGACACCAACATTGCAAAGATGGCCTTTCAATGCAACCCACATGGTAGTCGGAAAGCAGGACGCCCACGACAAACATGGGTACGCACTATCCACGCAGAAAGTCACCACAGAGCCACCTGGAACGAAATAAGACACCTGGCTGCTGATAGAAACCGTTGGAGAGCTTTTGTGACCGCCCTATGCTCCGACTAGGAGCGATATTTGACTCTTTTATAATTATGTCTTTTAGTTAACTTTGTTAGCATAAGTATAGTTTTATTGTGTCAAATGTCATGGAATTAATAATTAAATTTTTGTGTATTCGCTAGGAAATGTTTTGATTGAATTGTATTTCCATAGAGAAGCGAATACATTGGCTCTGGCGGAGGAGGCAAAACAGGCAATTTCACCTTGACACCAGCGCAGCATAAGCCGGGGGTTTCCGATTGAAACTCCAATGCATTGTAATGCTGGCAAACGACAGACAATGAACCGATATCAACGCAGCGAAGGTCTTTGTAGGCGATTGCAGAATCGTATCCAAAAGCAGCACGATTCAAGTCTACATTTACGACTGCTCTTCTTCTAGTATTATTTGAGGTGGTGTTTGTGCAGCGCGAAGCTGTGCAATATGGGCTCGTCTCCATTCATTTTGTTCTGCACGTTCCTCTTCTGTTTGATTATCACGGACATTCTGACTAATTATTGCACGACGTGTACGTCGTCCAAGGTTTGATCGTCTAATAGAAGGCATTAGTCAAGCAAATAACTCTCCCTAAAAAACAATATAGTCGTTTTTGACTAATCCAATTCAAAAGAAAATTATGTTTAAAGATACAAACTTACGGAATAAATGTTTCTGTATGAATGCTCGCAATCCAATTAGATAAACTCATTTTTTTCACACAAAATTATTTTCTTTAAGAATGAATGTTTTGATAATTATTGCACTGAATTTCAATTGATTGTAATGCTTTTACCGTATATAGATATAATACGTGATTTACGACAATCCGGAATCAGTTTAATAATACACAAAACTCGAATAAATTGCGGCAAGAAAAATAGCACATTTACTGTAGAAAATGACAATGCCAAAATGACAATGCCAAAATGACACCTGTCAAATTGCGCAAAGTCTAAATCAACGTATAACGGAATTTATCTGATTTTGGCATTGAAGTCAATGAGGTGTATTACACCGGTTGTTTTTTAAGACGTTTCGTTACACTGAGAACTTTCTATGTTTTCATTTGGAAAGCCATTAAGGAATAATTTCACACAAAATTTCATACAAAAAATCAATTTTAGATTTTTCCAATTTTCCGACTCTTCCGGAGAGATTCTCCAATTTTCCGCATTTCGCATTTTCCACAATTTTCCAGTTTTACACTAAGAACTTTCTATGTTTTCATTTGGAAAGCCATTAAGGAATAATTTCACACAAAATTTCATACAAAAAATCATTTTTCGATTTTTCCAATTTTCCGACTTTTCCAGAGGGATTTTCCAAAATTTTCTTCCGTAAAAACCTTCTCCTTGAAAATACGAACAACTGACAAAAAATTTTACAGAAATCGGCCCAGCCGTTCTCAATTAATGAATTTCTATACATTTTTCACACCATTTTTATATATATAGATTTGATTTCCCAATTCATTCATTTATTGTGGTATTATAAATCTTATACAAATTAAGATCATTTCAAATGTCTTCTTCGTTTGATATATAAGTTAGCATGTCTTGCAAGCTTAGGACATGCTGCATATTGCGGTAAATTTGCGAAACTCTGCTTATTTCAGCGCATTTCTCTGCTATACTCCATGGGCGGATACCCGTGACCTAATATTATGCAATGCACAGATCCGTTACTTTCCACTCATTTATATGAGCTCATATAGCCATGAAGGACCTTTTCGCACATACACTGATTGGGATGAATCAAAAACTACGTAAAGTATACCACATCGGTTTTAGAAATGTTTATGTAATAAAAGAATATTGAGCAGAACTAGAATAAAAAAAAATATCAATTGAGATGCTTAAATACTGTTTTTTCACGATCGTATTTCTTGAGTATTCAAACTGTACTGATTTATTTCAATATGAAAACAGAGTTGGAAAATCAATGTATAAAGGTTGCATAACCAAGATATAAAATAGTATTCAATATATAGCACTACGACACACTTTAATTTAGACAATTAAATGTAATTTCAAAAGTAAAATGATCATGTTAAAAATTCAGTTATTTGAAAAGTAAATTATAATGTAGAAAATTCAATTATGATATAAAAAGTACCTAAATAATTAATAAACTTTCAGTTTTTCATTGATCTGAACTGATTTGCTCTTCCTCATTGAGCAAATCAGTTCAATGACATATTCTGCATTGAAACTGTTGCAAATCATATAGTGCACATTCAAAGACGAATGAAGAGGAATAAGAAAATAAGAAAATAAAGAATAAGTAAGTGTAATAAATAGAGGTAACAAATTAATTTTAAGTTCAGTTAAGATTGTAATATCCAAAGTGAAATAATAGAATATCATTAAATGTACATTAATTGTTTTTTTTTTTGGAATTACTCTTCGCGACCCACATAACTGGCGCAGTCGAACGGCAATTATACAAAAGAATAAATTGAAAAGATACTACGAGTGAAAATATTATTCTAAAGAATAATATACAAAACCAAAATAGTGGAAATTCAAAAATTACACACAATTTGTTTAAGTAAATAGTGGAAGTTTCAAATATAAATACAAAATTCAAAAAAAATAACATAAGAAATAAATAGTGAAAGTTTAAAAAGGAATTAATATAATATTCCAAAGACTATAAATCATCAAAATAAATGCTAAAAATAAATTCTTTTAAAAGACTAAGAGCTAGCATAAGTGAAAGTGAACAGAACACAAACGAAACCAAACGAAGCAGAACAATGCCAGGTCAACAAGTAAAAACAGCGGTGGCACCAGCGTTTACAATAAACGATTTAATAAAAGATGCTCAACGAATTCACGAATTCCGAGGCGATGACAAATTTGCCTTAACATCCTTTATACGAGAGGTTGATACACTGCTACCACTTCTAGATGAACATCCACAAGCAAAGGACTATGTTTACCAGAGGGTAATAGTAAACAAAATCCAAGGAACAGCATTAGACGTCATCAGAACACTTGGACAGGAGGCAACTTGGAATGAAATCAAAGCAGCATTCATCAACAACTTCGGCGTTCAAGAGTCCTACCATCAACTTTACCAGAAGGCATTCTCCACCAGGAATTACAATGTAAGAGAATATTATATATTATTAAGAAATATTTTATCTAAACTTAACGAAAATATGAGTATAACTCAAAAAAGCCATTAGAATTCAACCGAAAAAATAATGAATCTATCATTTTAAGAACATTCTTAAACAATATAAATGTAAATTTAACTTCAATTATATTGAATAGAGACATAAACAATTTACGTGAGGCATTTAACTTATTAGAAAGTGAGGGATTAATAAGAGACAAAAACGCAAACCCAAACTCATACAAGACCATTACAAACAGCAATAATGGACGAAAGTATAACTTAAACAATACAAACAGATACCATCAGTATAATAATCAACAAAATTTTAGACATCAGTACAGTGACGAAAGAATAAACTCACCACAAGCATACAACAACCAACATACTTTCAGACAACAAAACACAAATTTCACACAAAGTTCGGGAAGATGCCTTGTCAGCCCCGAGACAATCAGACCTACAGACAAAATTCAGGACAATCATGAAATTTTAGATCAAATTATAGGAAATCAGCACAACATTTTCAAGGTAATACCAGTAACATGCAACGAATCACAAACAGACAAACCGTCGAACCCATGGAAATCGACCATATCGAACATGACGTAAATTTTCACATGGTCCCTCCCAAAACTATTTACCGCTAGTAGAATTAACTATTGGAAATGACAAAATTACTTGCTTAATTGATTCTGGATCATCCACCTCCCAATTAGATGAGCAAATACTACCACAAAATAAAAGAGAAACGACAAAAACTCCAATAAATTGTAGATCACTTAATGGTGAAACACTTATAAACACAGAAATAAAAACTGACCTTCCAAAAGAGTTTAAACAAGACGCACTAATGGTGTGGAAAATTACGAAAGTGAACGGCAAAAGTTTTCAAGGAACAATAGGACAAAATTTATTGAAATCCTTAGGAGCTAGAATAGATATGGAAAAAGATATTCTTATTATTAATAACAGCGAAATTAAATTTCTTTGTGCTTGTCCATATAGTGAAGAAGAAATTCATCAATTAGATTATAGCGACCCCGAAATGGTGAAATTCGAGGATCTTTTTAAATAACTTAACTCTGAAGAGAAGGTAAAATTAGAAAAGCTAGTTAAATCGAATTGGGAACTATTTTATAAAGAAGGAGATAACTTAACAAGCACTTCAGCTATTAAACTCGAAATAATAACTATTAATGAAATACCAACATATTCAAAAATCTACAGGTACCCTCAAGTACACGAAGAGGAAATTACGACCCAAATTAATGACATGCTTAAGCAAGGCATTATTAGAGAGAGTAGTTCACCTTACAACAGTCCCCTGTGCATTGTCCCAAAGAAAACTGACTACTCCGCGAAAAAGAAATGGAGGATAGTGATTGATTATAGGCGGCTAAACGAAATAAGTATAGACGACAAATTTCCCATACCGAATATAGAAAATATTCTTGACAAAATCACCAAATTTTGGTAAAAGAAGAAGACAGAAAGAAGACAGCATCCTCTACCCCTTTAGGCCATTATGAGTATGTTCGGATGCCTTTCGGACTCAAAAATGCGCCATCCACCTTCCAACGAATGATGAATTATGTACTTAAGGACTGTATAAATACTATCTGCGTTGTATACATGGATGATATTTTAATTTTTAGTACGACACTTGACGAACATGTAGAAAGTATAACAAACGTTTTTGATCGATTACGGAAGCACAACCTAAAAATACAACTAGATAAATGCCGTTTTTTTGCGAAAGAAACTGAATTTTTAGGACATGTATTAACCCCCGAAGGAGTGAAACCTAACCCCAAGAAAGTAGAAAATATTCTGAAACTAAAATTACCGCAAACCCCAAAACAAATTAAATCATTCTTAGGAGCGTCGGGATATTATAGGAAATTCATTAGAGATTATGCGAAAGTAGCGCAACCAATGACTAAATATCTAAAAAAAAGGTGAGAAAGTTAACACTAGCGACTCGAATTACATAAACGCTTTTGAAAAATTAAAACGCATAATAACAGAAAGTCCAATTTTGAAATACCCCGATTTTAATAAACCTTTTAAACTCGTAACAGATGCTAGTGCATTCGCAATTGGTGCAATACTCCAACAAGACAACCATCTCATTTGCTATGCAAGCAGGACATTGAATGAACACGAACGAAATTATTCAACAACAGAAAAAGAACTCTTAGTCATCGTTTGGGCTACCAATTACTTCCGACCTTATTTGTACGGTACTAAATTCGATCTCTTAACAGATCACCAACCATTGAAATGGCTTTACTCAAAAAATAACGGCAAAGATATAAATCCCCGACTTCAGAGATGGTTATTAAGATTAGGAGAGTATAATATTAATATAGATTACATCAAAGAACAAGCCAATAAAATTGCAGATTTCTTAAGCCGCATTAACACAAAAACAAATGAAATAATCGCAATAGATGCAAATATCGACAGTAATACAGACATGGATGAAGAAAATAACAATGCAGATAATGATAGCATAGCAACTATTCATTCGCAAGAAGAAAACATAAACAGCCATATCCCTATACTTGAATCAGTAGTTAACCGCTTCAGAACGCAATTAATTCTAACAAATAATAAAACTAGGGATTTTGAAATAAAACATAAAAACAGAAAAATATACATATCTTCCCAAGATATAGAAAATAATTTATTAGATATTCTACGAAGGTACATTAAGCCTGGCAAAATAGGCATATACACTGAGTTAAATGACCACGAATATAATAAACTTCAACAAAAAATTATAGAATTATTTGACGGAGTTAATACTCTAAAAGTTGTTAGGTGTTCCTTCCACGCCAAAGACTTAAATAATGAAGAAGAAGCTTTTAAGCAGATAAAAAAATATCACAAATTCGAAACAGGTCATACAGGAATTAATGAGAACTACGAGGGCCTCAAAAGGCATGTTTATTTCCCAAATCTGAAAATGCTTGTACAGAAATACATCAATAATTGTGATGTATATAACAGAGTAAAATATGACCGGCGACCAATTAAAAATAAATTTAAATTAACCGAAACCCCAACAGATATAAGTTAACGGGACGATGGTAAGCAACGCGCCAGTCAACGTGCTTCGTTCACATTTGGGAACCTCTGACTTCTCCTTTCGATTATTATTATTTTGAATCAAGTAACAGTTAAATTTATAGCATAAGAGAATAGCATATGTCGAACAATAAGCAAAAGTAGTTTTTAAGTTAGTCTACGATTCGTCATCAACAGAAGCATATTGTGCTCTAATAAAATTTCTAACAATTATAAAACTTATTAACCTAGTAAAAAGTCTTAAATTTCTTAATATCGGAATCGTATGCGCCCAACGTGGTTACAATAATTTCGTATATCGCGAAAAACCATTAACGAACAAAAATATATTTAAAAAGAAACTAATGCGGACAATTAAAAAAATTGAAAATTTGTGACATTAAAAAGGAAAGCAAGATAAAGCCATAGTTATTAGACATTTGGTGCTGAGTGAGGCAAAAAAGGAGAAACCATACATCATATAAACATATAAAGAAAACTAAAAATCTAATTTAAAAGATTACCAAAATAGAATCTCCACGTTAAAACTCTCAACACATAAAAAAAGAAAAAGAAAGAAAAAAAACTTGATTCCAGCAAGTCGGAGCCGCCGAAAAGCACCAACGAGGCAACGGAGAATTCTGCTAAGCAGATCTGTAATAGCAATTTATTCTACTTGTTGCTATTATTGTTGTTGTAGCGTTATTACTGTCTACGCGAATCGATGCAAAATAAAGCTCGCAAATATGAAACAAACAACTTCCCGTTAGTTGTACCAAGCGAAAACAAAACTACAAAAATTGAACTTGTCAATTCGACAATTAAATCAGTTGATGCCGGCTGTAAAATACAACAAATTTATTAATACTACGAATTTAAATACCAAAAAGAAACAAAAAAGTCAGAGGAGCAACAAAATAAATTTGACCAATCTAGAGGGGGATTGAAGAGACGACACTTGAAGAGACGACACTTGAAGAGAAGAAGTTAAACGTACAGCAAAACGAAGAACCAAGAATGAGAGTCAAGCAGAATCATCAGAGCAACTTTATTATCACCAGTTAGCATCTTTATTTATTCATGTAAGTACTTGCTTGGTGTCAATTATTCGGTTTAGAGAAAATTAAAGATATTCGAAAATCGTTGTCGTTTTTTTTGGAATTTTGCTTTTGCAACACTGTTTAAAGTTAAAATAAAAATCAATAGAATAAAAGAGTAAGATAATGGATAGAAACCAAGGATTGGTGGAAGCTGCTGTAGAAGCAAATTCCGTCCAATTGAATGAACAAATCCAAGCGCTCACAAATCGGCTAGAAACACTAGATCCCCGTCCAGTTGAGACATGTTTGCCGGTCTCAATTGCAGAAAACGTCTCCAATGGCTCAACAACATTGGATTTAATAAAGTCACTGCCTGAATTTAGAGGCGAAGTAACATCATACCCCGCTTGGAGGGATGCGGCACATTTTGCAATTTCATATTATCCAGTGGGGTCAGAGAATGCCTACATAGCTATGGGCATCCTCAGAAATAGAATAACTGGTTCCGCAAATTCAATATTATCATCTTTTAGCACCCCTTTAAATCTGAAAGCCATAATATTTAGATTAGACCAATATTTTGCCGATAAACGTCCCTTACACGTACTCGAAAACGAGTTAAGCATTCTGCGACAGGGTAACCAAATAATAGCACGGTATTATGATCATGCTGATAAACAACTCACATTGATTATCAATAAAAATTTAATGAGTAACAATAGCAATGAAGCCGTCATAGCCGCAATGAACGAACGAGCGAGAGAAAATGCCCTTCGAGTATTTATCTCAGGCTTAAGTAAACCTCTCTGCGATATTCTGTTTTCTGCAAAACCTGCAGACCTACCCACAGCCTTAGCAACAGCTCAGGAGTTAGAAGTAAACCACTTTAGACATGACTTTGCCCATTCTTAATAAAAAATAATAATCACCCTCCAGCTCAAACAAATTCCAACAACAATACCGTTCACCCAGCTTTTGTTTATAAACAACGGTTCGACAAACCTACTCCAATGGACGTCGATCCTGGATATTCAGTTTTTAGAAAACCCACAGCTTTTCAACAAAACCCACGGGCATACCAACCTCCACAACAACATTTTCCGATGCAACAAGCCCCTCAATCACAACCGCAATTTCAACAACAGTCCCAAGCATTTAAACGCCCTCAAGCGCAATTAAACTCATCTCGTAGAACATTCTTACCACAATCCAAATGGCAGCGTATTAATTACGTCGACCTACCTCAACAACAAGTTGTACCAGACTTCAATTATGAATCAGATTTGCAAGTAGTTTATGAAAGAGAACAACATAACTATTTACCAGAGCAACAGCAGGTTGTACCTGACTTCAATTATGAAGCAGATTCACAGCCAAACTACGAAGAAGAGGCCCATTTTTTACAATAAGTTCGCTCTTACCCTTTATAGTTAAAAAAACTAAAAGTGGTCAAGAGCTCAAAATCTTATTAGATACCGGCACAGCAAAAAATTTTATAAGAGATGGTATATTTTTTTCGAAATTCACACCCGTTTAAAATGCCTTTAAAGTAAAATCAATTAATGGTGAAAACACTATTACACAAAAATGCCGTATTAACGTTCTAAATCAAACCGCTACATTTTTTTTATTGCAAGAACTTAAAAGTTTCGATGCTATCATAGGGTACGATTTTCTTAGGCAAATAGAGGCAAACATAAACACCAAGAAGAGCAAACTCTATTATAAAAACGGAGTAGAAGAAATTAAACATACCCGCTATCAACATGTCAACAATATTCTAATAGAATCCTCGACTGTCCCCATAAATCTAAAAACAGAATTCGAACAATTGATTTTGACTCATACAGATGCATTTGCAGAACCCAGCTTAGCGCTTCCATATAACACCAGAGTAGTTGCCACAATAAAGACAAAAACTGAAGACCCAATTTATAGTAGAAGTTATCCCTATCCCGTTTCAGCAGCGGATTTTATAAATACAGAAATAAAGGACCTACTCAAAGAGGGAATAATCACAAAATCAAACTCCCCTTATAATTCTCCAGTTCACGTCGTCAAAAAAAAGGGTTTCGACGAATATGGAAAACCCAAGAATGGTAATAGATTTTCGAAAACTTTATGATAATACAATAGCAGATAGATACCCCATTCCTGATATTTCAGTGATATTGTCCAACCTGGGAAAATCTAAATTTTTTAGTACAATAGACCTGAAATCTGGATTTCATCAGATTATCCTAGCCGAAAAAGATAGACAGAAGACAGCGTTTAACGTAAACAATGGCAAATACGAGTTTTGCCGCCTGCCATTTGGCTTGAAAAATGCTCCGAGCATTTTTCAACGCGCACTAGACGATATTTTACGTGAAGACATTGGTGTGATTTGTCATGTTTACATGGATGACGTCATAATTTTTTCAGACAATGAAAAAGACCATCTAATACATTTTGCCAAAATTTTAAAAAAACTGAAAGAAGCAGGAATGCGAGTTTCCCAAGAGAAATCAAAGTTTTTCAAAAAACAGACAGAGTTTTTAGGTTATTTAGTCTCAGAGAAAGGAATTTCAACCTGTCCAGAAAAAGTGCAAGACATTCGCAACTATCAAATCCAAAATTCCCTAAGAGCATTACGTTCATTTTTAGGCTTATCGGGATATTACCGAAAATTTATCAAGGATTACGCCAGAATCGCGAAACCTTTAACTAGATATCTTCAAGACGAAAATGGTAACATTGGAAAATCCCAGTAAAAAAAGAAAAAAATTAGCCTTGATAAAGAAGCTTAGCAGAATTTGAAAAGCTCAAGCTCATTTTGGCATCAGACGATGTTCTACTGGCTCACCCAGACTACACAAAGCCGTTCGATCTTACAACAGATGCCTCCTCGGTAGCTCTCGGGGCAGTCCTTTCCCAAAATAATAAACCAATTACAAGGATTTCTCGTACATTGTCAAAAGCAGAACAGAACTATTCAACAAACAAAAGAGAACTATTGGCTATTGTATGGGCCTTAAAAGCCCTACGATATTATCTTTACGGAATATCAAACATAAATTTGTTCAGAGATCATCAGCCCCTTACCTTTTCAATATCAGACAAGAACCCAAATTCTAAGATTAAAAGATGGCGAAGTTTTATAGAGGAATTTTCGCCAAGATTTCACTACAAACCAGGAAAGGATAACGTATTAGCAGATGCATTGTCTAGGCAATGTATGAACAATCTACAAGATGCAGAAGATGATGGCAAAACAGTCCATAGTGAGATCTCTGTCACAGAAACCATTAAATCAACAAAATATCCGGTGAACCAATTCCGAAACCAAATAATATTGTCCAAATCAAACCATAGCTTCAGAGGAAGAAAGATAATATTTCAAAAACTCATGAGACACCTTATACATTTTACCGGCTTAGACAACCTTATACAACATTTAAAAGAATCGATTAGCACAAACACTGTCAACGCAATTCATTGCGATTTGCAGACGTGGGTGGGAATCCAAAATAAGATTAAAGAATCATTCCCTTCAGTAAAATTTTTATATTCTCAAAGACTGGTGAACGATGTAACCAATCGAGAAGACCAAAGCAGAAATTACTCACGCTGAGCACAATCGCGCGCATAGATCATTGCAGGAAATTTTTTTACAAATAACTATTTTCCCGATATTAAAAAGATTCTTAAACAAATAATCCAGAACTGTAAAATTTGCCAAGAAAACAAATATCAAAGGAAACCTCCGAGTCCAGAAATTAAACCCACTCCCATACCTAATTCTCCAGGAGAACACTACACGCCGATATCCTCATTACAAATAAACAACATTTTTTAACTTGAAAAGATAAATTTTCAAAACTTGCCATAACAGTACCAATCGCAAGAAAATTCACTCAATTTTCATAACAAAAATGCACTTACAAAACTTTATCAACCCAGCGACATAGTGTTCATTCGGAGAAACAAACGATTAGGAAATAAATTCGACAAAAGATTTGTACAAGGCATAATTGAGAGAGACCTAGGCAGTACGGTAATAATTAACGGAAAAACGGTGAATAAGAAAAACCTAAGATAAGAATATATTTTCATGAAAACCTAAAAAAAAATATATAAACAAAAAACAAAAAAAAAAGGAAAAATATTTTTCTATAAAACAATAATTTAACAGCATTAGTCAAAAGAAGCGGTATCGGTCTTTTAAGTAGGTTAAATCGTGCCTTAGTAGGTTTTACCGACAATGGTTGATACGACAATCAAGCTACAACCAAACCGGATAACACGATCCCTCATAGATCATCCCGTTCTAGAATTAGCACCATTATTTTATTTTTAGAGTTCTAAAAATCCACGTAGCATGGACTAGAATAGTTGATTACACCCAATTCAACTTTAAGGCAATAACGCTCGGAAAAGCGGCAGTTACTAAATTATACTTACTTTATTCACACATATGAGGTGATTGCAAGTCGCAATGTCGAAATTATTAATCATTTGAATAGTGTTGCAATAGCAAATGTTCGAACAAAAGCAAATATGGTAGATCCTTCGATTTTTGACAACGTGAAATTGAATCACTTAGCCGACACCGAGCAAGTGCAGATTAGTATAAGCAATATTTTAAGTTCCGCTAAAACTAAGATCTTACAAAACAATACTTTGATATATATTATTACATTATAAATATTATTTTTACAATATTACCTTGCCATTACATTAAAATTACATTAAAAGTCGAAACAGGGACGTTTCGTTTTTAAGAGAGGGAGTAGTTAACGGCACGATGGTAAGCAACGCGCCAGTCAACGTGCCTCGTTCCCATTTGGGAACCTCTGACTGCTCCTTTCGATTATTATTATTTTGAATCAAGTAACAGTTAAATTTATAGCATAAGAGAATAGCATAAGTCGAACAATAAGCAAAAGTAGTTTTTAAGTTAATCTACGATTCGTCAACAACAGAAGCACATCGTGCTCTAATAAAATTTCCGACAATAATAAAACTTATTAACCTAGTAAAAAGTCTTAAATTTCTTAATATCGGCATCGTGGGCTCAACTTATACGACAAATCATACACATGGACATCTATACGAACTCAAAAACCAACTTTCTTACTTTTATTGATAAGTTTTCTAAATATGCAACTGCATATCACTTAGAAGATCGTAATAACCAAACTATCATTGAAAAAGTAAGACTCTTTAAATCTCAAAACGGACATTTTATCAAATTAATAACAGATAACGAATTTCGCAGTATTAATATTAAAGACTACTTAAAAAACGAGGACATAGAACTTCATCTTGTAAAACCTAATAATCACACAGGCAATTCAGATGATGAGCGACTACATAATACACTTGCCGAAAGAATAAGAATTGTGTGTGAGATGTATTTGTAGATAAGAAAATGTTGTATTACCTTTAATGTATATTAAGTTTGCCGTTTTTAAATAAAGAGTCAGTTATCAGCATTCGACAAGAGTCAAATGTTATACTCATTTCTATATACACATTTTTAGTAAAATCTCAGTTCTAAAATATTAAATATTATATAATACGAGTATATATCGAATTAATATGGGTTCTGTTAAAAAATATTTTAGAATTACAACTAGCATTTGCAATGATCGCAACATAATTTCTTTAAAATTCATTTATTTCATAAAATGCGTCATTGTAGAAAAACATAAAGAAAGGTAATAAAGGTGACATATGCATTCTGGCAAAATTGTTCGTGCTTTATGACGCCATGCGCAGACTGATGATGAAATTGCTGTGCCATTGATTGGGTATTTCGAAATTGTCCACAACACCTGTGAATGGTCTGCCAAAAGCGATCCTCAATGCAAGTGGTATACAACCTGTAGTTCAAAGTTTACCAAACATGCATTGCGATTTGCTGACGTTTTAAGCAAAATTGTCTCATTTGGAGTGACGGTAATCCACAAGCCATTATTGGGACTCCATTACATCCTCAAACAGTCACTGTTTGGTGTGCTCTATGGGCAGAGGGAATCATTGGTCCATATTTCTTCAAAAATGAAGCGACCATTGCAAATGCTAGTTGTAATTCTAAAATATTTTTTAACAGAACCCATATTAATTCGATATTTTAGAACTTAGATTTTACCAAAAATGTGTATATAGAAATGAGTATAACATTTGACCCTTGTCGAATGCTGCAAATAGCTGCCTCTTTATTTAAAAACGGCAAACTTAATATACATTAAAGTTAATACAACATTTTCTTATCTACAAATACATCTCACACGCATAAGTATTACAAAAGAATCTGCCACGCCAAAGGGGTCTTGTGGGGTCGCGAATGTTTGATCAAATATTCTGACCCACATTACATGAATGTCGTGTCGCTTTTAGTGAGGAAGCTATTGTGTTCTTCAAATTATGTGGCGGATTCAAAAACTGACTTCTATTGCACTACTTGAATGGGCCATATATGACGATTCCACCGCCAGATTCATCAGTCCCTGTTGAGATTGATGTCGGCGGGATTAGAGTTAATTCAATGTTTATATCTTTTTTTCGTTTCTTGCAAAAATTAAAATAACAATATTATATAAAGATAACCGTTATTATTATAACTATGAGTGTTACATTCAACCCGTAGGATAAATTTTTATGAAATTTTAATTATTTTATTTCTTTAATATTTTCGTGTTGGTTTATTTTAATTTTTTCAGAATTTATTTTCTCTTCAAATTTAAAATTTACCTCATTATTTGGGTAGAAGGATATTTGTTGGATACTCGTTTTTTTTTATAAAATGTTTCATTATATAAATTTAGTTTACAATTATAAAAATTTATTAAACAATTTTTGTTCAACCAGAGTTCTTTATTGTCGCAATCCTGAATTAATTTTGCGTTGAAAGCGTTTTTGACAATAATCTTTTCATCATCGATAGTCTTGAGTTGTTATTAAATATGAATGTACAATTTTTTAAAAGAATGCAATTTTTACTTTTTCTCATATCTCTAAAAACTATGTTTTCTTGGTAAGTGTATATCTTATCGTCTATTGTGATTGTAAGCTCTCTTGCTTCTTCAATTTCATAAAAATGTCTGTTAGGTAGGGGCATTATTAGTTTTACATCTGTTATGATGTAACTTATTGAGACTTTTATTGCTATTATAGGTGAATTACTTTGATAGGACATGATAGTACGCCCATTTTGATTAATTTTAGTTTGAAAAAATCGATACTAAATCTGTCAATTTCTTGACAGGACACAGGTGAGGATACCTGGGTGTACTAAATTATATATTGCTGACTCCATATTTTCGTGAATGTAATTGATGTTGCTTTCTATAATCTTTAATTTTAGCATTTGGTCCGTGTAAAAGAGGCTTCATGATATTACATTGTATCTGGCTTTACTTCGTCTAAAACGTCTTTTATAATAATTCTATATTTTTCTTTTGTTTCTTTTGTGGTGGTCGTCGTAGAATTGTCGTTTCGCCAGTTAGATCGCTTGTCATCTCTGGCGGTGTCCTTGGTTGATATCTAGATATATGTGAAATGTTAATAAGAAAGTCCTAACGACCCAATATGTTGTGCCAACAGACATTTACCATATTTAATTATAAAGGCTGTATGGTAACCCAGCCAATAGTTGTGGCAAACTTTCGTTTGCCGAAATGAATCAGTAATTTTTGGAGGCGTGAACGCCGAGCAAAGAAAAGCAATGTGATTTCCTGAGTTCTCTGTCCAAAATGGAACTGTTTTATTTAATAAATCAGCGCTCCTTATATAGCAAAATATTACATCTAATTTTGTACATCTAAGCATAATTCTTATTGTTCAATACTTATCCTAATACATATTTTAAATATTAACCCATATGCTGCACACATGCATTTGTCTGCAATTGCGTGTGGTCAGCATATTTCTTGGGTTCAATGCATTTCTGGCCTTCACACCAAATGCCCGCTATACATAGCGTCATTTGATCCGCCGCTTTGGCTTGTGCCATGTTTGCATTGTTATCATGTGTTTGTATGTGCGGTACGCTTGGGCGTTAGGCAGTGTAGGTTGAAATGCATTGTAGTGTTTTGGGTACACTACACTTTTAGAATGGTCAGTGTTTCGCTAAATGTGTATTGATAGAAATTTGCTGGTTTAGAGTGTTAATAGCATTGTGGTTGTTTTCGTTTATTATCTTTGAATGTTCTAAAATTTCCTGCCTATCATCGTCATTCATGAGCCCAAATAACCATTTATAGAGGTTTCCCCCACGTTATTTTTGTTGAATCTGTAATTATATTTACTAGAGTCGGCCATTGGTCGAGATTCGACTATATAAACAGTAGTTAGCTTTAATTTATTATTTTACTGAATTGATTTTAATAACATTGAAAGTAATTTTTTGTTAATTGATTTTATTAAAATATAAAGTAAATAAACCGTCTATTTTAAAAATAGTAAATTTGAAACTAAAAGTGTTTAGGGGCACAGTCGCCCGTGTTTAAATTGCAGAAAAGTAATTCTCTTAGTACTTATAATTATTGCACTTAGAATATACATGTATGACATTACATTGTAAAATTTGCCAACACTTCGTTTCTAATGATCTAACTCTGTTTGCAGCTACATATAACTGCCCATGTGTGAATACTGAATTTTTCAACATAGTGCCAGCTTTCTTTGGCCTTGCGATTTATTAATAGTCATAGCGAAAGCAGGTATAATTAGAGATTAAGTTCGTTGGAAATCGAATGGCAACAAAATTCCAGAAGAAGTCAAGTAAATGAGGGTTATAAGAATACGTTTACCTCGAGTTATTCCAGTCAACACTTCACAATCGATAGCATTATTGTACCATTAACCAAAGCTTCCTTTGCATTTAATGTCAATTTACAAATGTGGCGGTAGACCACTGACATTCAAAGAATTTAAAATTCCACTGGATAATTCTTGACTTCGACTTTATTATCACAAATTATTTTATAGTAGCTATAATAAATTTTTTCTTCCCTCGGCATTCGGTTGAGAACATCTCGGTTTATGAAAGCACAATCTTCATTGGTTGGTGCTAAAACAACGGTCCTCAAAATGCATTCTGATAAAATACTTTCCACAATATTACCAAATACATTATCAACTATGTTACTTTCATTTCCAACTAAGTATTGCGGTATTTCGATCATATTTCGACCAAACTCTGGGAACTCTCTTGCCTCGCCATTACCGATACTCTTCAAAAATACAACAAATTCCATTTCCTATGGTCTGGCTCTCATATTTTGTGTGAGGGTCACATGGTGGAACTCGTTCCAAACAGTAACACAATTTTCAATTAAATTGGAACGTGTACCACGTGGGACAACTGGCAATACTTGTTGAAAATCTCCACATAACAAAATTGTTTTCCCGGCAAACACGGCATCGTGTGAACACGATAATATTAAAATAGGGCACATAGAAATTTCATCGATAATAATTAGCGATTATGACAATATATACCTAGCATAATCACTATTTACGGAAATATTTAGTACTAAAGTTTCTAAAATTGGTATTGGCAACTTAATAGCATTGTATAACGTTTTCCCACCGATTAAAAGAGCAGCAGCGATACCACTGAAGGCAGTTGCTATGCATGTAAGATTTAGTGCATTTAACCAATTAATAAGGGAAGTTCGGACAAACGTTTTTCCACAACCTGCATGAGCGGTCAAATAACATACATTTGAGCCAGTATCATGAAATTAAACTTCACGAATGACACGGTCAATACTATCATGCTATTCTTGATTAGAACTCTTATATTGGAACGCTGGATCAAAATCATTTACTATCGGCACGTTTGGGATTATGTTGGGAGCTGGCAAACCCATTGATTTTTATGTGACATTGTGACTAATCAAGACTTTTTCAATATCCAATAGTGTTCGATTAAATGAAATTGCTTCAAAGTAAAATAAAATTTCAACTCATGTCTCTTTTAAATTCTGCCCACAATGATAACGGATTTACCGATACATTCAATACACAAATAACAACAAACAATTGACGCACAATTGTGCGTATCTGTAGTGATTTCCGCCCCGTTGACTGCTGGTCCAGGGGTCGGTATTCCTGGTGGTAACCAACCACGGTCTTCCTCAGGCGCTAAAAGTGAAATTTTATTAACGGTTAAAGGTTTTTATTTATACATATACATATTACCTTAATTAACTCAAAAGAGAGACCTGCAAATAAATAAAATTTAAAAAAAACAACAGCATATGCTTCACAGCAGCTGTCTCATTTATATAAACAGTTCAATCTATTACTTTGTAAATCTCAGTATAGTTGGTTTGTGTATGCACTAAGTTTTTTTTGCTTAAGCCCCCCCTACACTTAGTAGTATGAGTGTTATCCGCTCCCCCAAAGGGGGTTCCAAAAATGTTAACCCACAAGCGGAAACCATCACCAAAAATACTGATTGTGATCAGTGCAGTATCATAGAACCAGGAAAAAATAGATGCGAAGGTTATCGAGGTGAAAACATCACTGGTATGGTGGCTTCAACGAGCCTTAAACTCCCACAATTGGGAGTGGAGGCATCTGGAATATGGCAGAAAGCAAGCTCGAAGAGGAATAGATCTAGCCCAGGCACAACATCGCGGCCCACTCCAAAACAATCCAAATTGGATAACTACTGGCTCGGAACACCTTCCTTAAACAGCTCGAATAGATTCGCTGATTCGCTAGACCAAGAAGAGGCACGTCAAGATGCAACAACTGACGTCCGGAGAGAACCAAAACCTCCACCTATTTTTGTTTCAGGCGTGAGTAATATAATTTCCCTAAAAGAATTACTTGAAGTAATTGCTAAGAAAGAATACGAACTCAGAGTTATAAATGGAGACGTTGTCAAAATACAACCAAAGTCGTCTGAAAAATACTCAGCCATTACAAAGGCTCTAACCGAGAAGAACACTGAGTTTCATACTTTTAAATTGAAGCAGGAAAGAGACTTTAACGTAGTACTAAGGGGTATGCACTGTTCAACCCCAATCGACGAAATAAGAGAAGCAATTGAGGAGTTGGGTTATACAGTTGTTAACGTTTGTAATATTAGGCAAAGAACTACAAAAAAACCGCTTCCTATGTTTTACATCAGTCTGAAGCAATGCAGCAATAACAAAGGCATATACGAATGTAATACACTTTTAAACACACGAATTAAAATTGAGCCACCTAGGAAGAAACGTGAGATTCCTCAATGTGTCCGATGCCAACGTTACGGACACACCAAGCGATACTGCAACCGTAGCCCACGATGCGTTAAATGTACAGGAAACCACCTTACTTCCGAATGTTCCCGCAAACTCGTCGCACAAGATGTTCGATGTGTGCTCTGCGAAGGCAATCATCCCGCTAATTATAAAGGTTGGACTGTCTATAAGGAGCTGCAACAAAAGTCGTTCCCAGCACTCAGAAACAGAGAAGCGAGGAACATTAACCAGGAAGCGCCTCAAAGATCCGCTCCACGAACAACAACGTCGTATGCAAATGTAGAACGAAATAATACTCCGGTAGAAACCAATACGAACGTAACCACTCCGCTCAACAATCCAAATACTCAACTGAATGAGGATATGACCGAGCTAAAAACCATGCTTAAAGCATTGATGGGTCAAGTGAGTACACTGCTTAATCTACTAACCACAGTCTTAGCAAATATGTCGAAATGAATAAATTATTAAAAATCGCAGTCTGGAATGCCAATGGGCTCAGTCGTCATATCCATGAAATATCAGCTTTCTTAGCAGACAAAAATATTGACATTATGTTGATATCTGAAACCCATTTCACTGAAAAAAGTTACGCAAAAATTCCGCAATATGACCTATACTCCACAATCCACCCAGCTGGCACTGCGCTGGGGGGAACTGCTGTAATTATTCGCAACAGTATTGCACACGTGGAGCACGAATGTTATAAAAAGAAATACCTACAATCAACGGTTATAACAATTGATGATTATAAAGGCCCCTTAACAATTGCAGCGGTATATTGCCCTCCCAACCATCCAGTTAACTGCGAACAGTTCCAAGAATTTTATAACTCCCTAGGATCAAAATTCATCGCTGGGGGTGATTATAATGCTAAGCATCCACATTATGTTGATATCTGAAACCCATTTCACTGAAAAAAGTTACGCAAAAATTCCGCAATATGACCTATACTCCACAATCCACCCAGCTGGCACTGCGCTTGGGGGAACTGCTGTAATTATTCGCAACAGTATTGCACACGTGGAGCACGAATGTTATAAAAAGAAATACCTACAATCAACGGTTATAACAATTGATGATTATAAAGGCCCCTTAACAATTGCAGCGGTATATTGCCCTCCCAACCATCCAGTTAACTGCGAACAGTTCCAAGAATTTTACAACTCCCTAGGATCAAGATTCATCGCTGGGGGTGATTATAATGCTAAGCATCCACAATGGGGGTCTAGAATAACAACTCCTAGAGGCTGTAACCTATATAAAGCTATGCAACAAAACAGCCTGTCCCACCTATCAACGGGTGACCCAACCTACTGGCCAACGGACAGAAACAAGCTTCCAGAAGTTATCGACTTTTTTGTATCCAAAGGTGTACCAAAAACAAACACTTCCATGGAATCGTGCCTGGACCTGTCATCAGATCACTCACCGATAATTCTAACAATTAGCTGTGAGGTTCAGATAAGAGCAAGAACAATCTGTCTGCACAACAAAAGCACAAATTGGGAGCTGTTTAGACAAAGCATTATCGAGACTCTAGTCACCAATATTCCTTTAAAAAGAAAACAAATATAGACGATGCAGTAGAACTTTTGAACTCAGCCATTCAGCATGCTGCATGGACTTCCACATTGGAGCCCAGCTGTGTAAGTAATCATCGTGATGTAAGCCAGGTTGTAAAGGAGCAACTAAAAGAAAAGCGGAGACTGCGTCGAATTTGGCAAATGACCAGAAGCCCCTATGACAAAAACCGGTTCAATTGCGCTACAAAGCAACTCAAAAACGCCCTACGGTCAACAAAAAATTCAGAAATACAAAGCTATGGTGACAAGCTGCTGAACCTTCACAGGCTTCAGGTTACTCTCTATGGAAAGCTACAAGAAAACTAAATCAACCAACATCACATGTGCCACCTATTAAAACGAAAGATGGCGGATGGGCCAGATCTGACAAGGAAAAAGAACAGTCATTTGCTCTTCATTTATTAGAAGTATTTGCGCCGTTTCCAAGCAAATATCCACAAGAAGACATAAAAATAGCTGTATTACTAGATGCCCCATACCAAATGGATATTCGGATCCAGCATTTTAAACTAAAAGAAATTAGAGGAATTATCAAGAATACGCTAAAAGACAAAAAATCGCCGGGATATGACCTTATACACAACAACAACTTATACCTTCCCATCAATTTGGATTCCGAAAGCATCATGCTACGATAGAACAAATAAATCGAGTATGTGCATTTGCACAGAATGCACTAGAAAATAGAAAATACTGTTCAGCTGCATTCCTGGATATCACCCAAGCATTCGACAAGGTGTGGCACCAAGGGTTACTGTACAAATTGAAAATGCATTTACCCTATCACTACTTTGCCATATTAAAGTCCTACTTAGAAAGCAGATTCTTCATGGTCAAAGTTAACAGCGACGTAACTTCCCTATATCCAATCAAGGCTGGTGTTCCACAAGGGAGCGTTTTGGGACCTGTGCTCTACACACTATTCACGGCTGACCTTCCGCTGACTGTTACCACATATACCGCAACTTTTGCAGATGATACTGTTGTAATGGCCTGCAACAAAAACCCCGTATTAGCTTCGAAGCATTTGCAGGAGAACCTGAACCAAATTGACTTATGGCTAGACAAATGGCGAATAAAAGCAAATGCAATAAAATCAGTGCAAACGACTTTTACCCTACGTGCAGGTTCTTGCCCTCCAGTGACACTAAGTAACTCCCAACTGCCACAAGCAGACCATGCAAAATACCTTGGGGTGCGCCTGGATCGGCGGCTTACGTGGCGCTGTCACATCTTCTCCAAACGGCAACAACTTGGACTAACGCTTAGGTCATTGCTCTGGCAACTTGGACGAAGGTCAGCCCTAGCACTTGGAAATAAAGTCTTGATATATAAGGTAATACTGAAGCCCATATGGACTTATGGTATTCAAATTTGGGGATCAGCATCCAAGTCAAACCTGGACATCCTACAACGATTCCAATTAAAAGTCATACGACTGTGTGCTAATTCACCTTGGTATGTCAGCAACGACATCATTCATCGCGATCTAAACATCCCAAAAGTAAATGATGAAATCATGAAATATAGCCACTCATATCGAAAACGTCGTAGAGTCCATCCTAACAACCTAGCGGTAGAATTGATAACCAGCGACACCAGCGCGCGAAGACGAATATGTACCATCGGACTTACCATTCAGATTTACCACCTAAGATCAAATTAGAAAAAAAAAATAAAAAATAAGATTAAATTTAAAAAAAAATAAAATAAAATAAATAAATAAATAATAATAATAATTATAATAATAATAATAAGGAATGAATGAAATTAATATATATAAAATCTAACTTTTTTAAATTAATGTACCTAATGTATTGAATGCTACTGAAAATTCATACACATGTTTATAACCAAATATAATATAAGTAGTACTGAATGTCCAGCTGGACAGATTGTAGTTAAATAAATGGAGATAAAAAAAAAAAAAAAAAAAAAACATATGTAGCAATGTCAATCGTAAATGGTAGACTTCAAGGTCTTTCGGAGAGACTACAAATACGTGGTAAGACTTTTTCACCACCTCTCTGTCGCGTCTTCCATCCCTTTTCTTTATCTATCCATGCATATTGTATAGGAATTTCAGTGTATTTGTACGCGTTGGATCATTACGATTCAATTCAAAAAAGGCAAAAAGTTTGGTACGTGTGACATTCTCAAAAGCTTAACATTCTTGGTCAGGTCTGAAATACACAGTTTGATTATAAGGTAAATGAATATCAAGACGAAAAATAACATGTGATTGATGGTGCATCGGTACTTCGAGTATTCGCCACATTGTTTCAGTGGATCCCACATAACGACCATTCAAAAAATTTGTAATCTCGTCTATGACAACATTTTCTGCACCTTTATTCCCCACTTCAACAGCTATACTATGATACCCCTTATTTTATATATTTATAAGTGCGAATCTCTACATTTATAATTAAACTAGAGTAGCCCTGCCCGCGTTGCTGGACAATACAATAACATACGTTTACGTCTTTGTATTAAAAATTAAATTTTCTAGAAAGAATAGACATTTTCCTGAAAAAGAAGTGCAAAATAATATAAATTTTTTAAAGTGAGAACATCAAAAAGAAAAAAATTTATTGCAGAGCTTGGTGGTAAACGACATTTTTAGTATTGCCATTTTCATAAAAAATGAATAAAGACGACGGCTTCCCAACACGTGAACATGCAACATAAAGTTGACCGTGTGAAAATACAGGAAATTCTAAATTTATTCCGCAAACTTGCAACGACTGGCCTTGAGCTTTATTAATAGTCATTGCAAAAGCCAAACGAACGGGAAACTGTAATCGTTAAAATTGTTGCTTCAATTACATAATTCATTAATTTTTTGACCGCAAGTCTTGTTCCGTTGCATAATATTGGTGGATTTATATTACGAAGCATAATGATTGTAGATCGGATTTTCAATTGTAAATTATGCGGTGGCATTCCAGGCAAATCAAGAGAATTCAAAAATTCAGTTGGGTAATGTACTACGTCTTCTTGATTCTTCACAGTATCAACAGATTTGTATGTGATCAATTCACCATCTATTTGAGATTGAATGATGAAATTCAAATCATTGACATCCTTATTTTTTCCTGCCAATATAGCTCTTTCACTCAACCAAGCATGATTTTTGTATTGCTGTTGTATATTTGGGAAGACTTTTTCAATTTATTCAATTCTAGTTAGCGCAGCACTCAGACAGAGTATATATCCATTGTACTGCACTTAAGGTTCCCTTTTACTCGGCTTTAAATCTACCTGACCTCCGAAGAATTAGAAGTAGATCCTGTGGTGCCAAGGAGCCAAGTTGGTTACTCCTCAGCACATCAGTGCCAAAAATCCCAAACCTGATTCGAGCAAAGGCAGGGCAGACGCAAAGAAAATGGTCCGCCGTTTCGTCTTCCTCTCCACAGGCTGGACACAGCGCACTGTCTGATATGCCAATCCTTTCCATGTGCCTAGCCCATAGAAAGTGCCCTGTCATCACGCCAACCAACAGCCTGCAGTCCCTCCTACCTAAAGATAGAAGGAACCGTGACCATCGGTCAGAGATAGCATAATTTTCGTCCATCCGCAGCCTCTCTCAGCCCGCCATGCTCGCTTGTGGGTCGAAACAACCCACTTGTTTGCAGTGGCTTTAATGGCAGCGGAAGGGAGTGGCAGAACAGGCTCAGGGCCAATAAAAACAGCCTCGGAGCCCATCCTGGCCAAGGAGTCAGAGGTATCGTTACCCGCAATGCCAGCGTGTCCCGGGACCCAAGTCAGCGTCAGACTATTATGATTTCCAACACAATTTAGCCTGGATTTGTAGAACCTGACTATCGTGGAAGTGCTGGTCGGACTATCCAAGGCCATGAGCGCAGCTTGGCTGTCACTGTAGACACAAATAGATTTGCCTTTCCACCTGTTTTCCACAACAAAGTCCATCGCCTCAAGTATCGCATACACATCCGCCTGAAACACAGACGCATGCAGATCAAGGGCAAAGAACCGACGGGTCCCACAAGATTCCACGAAGACACCAGAACCTGAACCTTCTTCAGTCCTGGAGCCATCAGTGAAAATACAGCAGCAGTGTTTGCCGGGCTCGTTCTCCGGATCTAACCATGTACGAGGCTCTGGCAGCAACACATTGTACCGCTTTTCTAGTATGACGGTTGACGACATGGAGTCCGGGGGCATAGACAGGGTTGCAGAATCGATGTCAGTGCCTGCGCCGTCGTCTAACATCGAGCACACCCCATACCAGTGGCCACTATGTTTCACTCTGCAGATGGCCTTAACGGCCTCTCCGCGGATGAAGACATCTAGTGGCGGGAGATTCACCAAAGCATCAAGTGCCGGGCCTGGAGTAGTCGGAAATGCTGCGGTACAACATATGGTCACAGCACGTTGTAGTTTTGATAGAGCTTTTTGACCCCTACAAGAGAGAGTCTGCTCATCCAAACCATCGATGCATAGGTGATAATAGGTCTTACCATAGCTGTATATATCCATAGGACCTTACTAGGGGAAAGACCCCATGTCTTACCAAAAACACCCTTACACTGCCAGAAAACTGACAGTGCTTTGGATGTCTTCAGTTCGACATGTGTTTTCCAAAGAAGTTTGTTATCAAGGATGACTCCAAGATATTTGATTTCCTTGGATGGCTGGATAGTGACTCCTTTTTGTGTAGGCAGAATAAGTCCATCAAGCTTTCTCCTTCTGGTAAAGAGGGCAATACCAGTCTTGACAGGATTAGCCGATAGCCCATTCGCACTGCACCAAGTGTCAATCATATCCAGAGTTCTCTGCACCCTTCTGCAGACAATCATAAGGGATGGACCTGTCACAAGACAGCCAAAATCATCCGCATATGCCTGAGCGTATACACCCGAGTCATTAATGGCGTTAAGCAGGGGTTCGATTACCATGCACCAGAGCAATGGAGACAGTACGCCACCTTGGGGACAGCCTCTATTAACCCCAGACGACACCAGCAAATCTTCCTCCGCCCGCACTGTTATGATTCTCTGGGTCAGCATTGAACGTATTCAATTTACTAGGACCCGGTATACGCCATGCCGCCTAGCAGAGCCGCACATGCTGTCGAAAGTAGCATTGTCAAACGCACCTCTATGTCCGCAAAGGCGCCTATTGCGTATTCTTCCTGTCGATGGCTCGCTCTATCCTTCCAACAAGGTTTTGCAGAGCTGTCTCGCAGGATTTTCCGCTTTGACAGGCATGCTGAAATGGAGAGAGTGGATGCGTCTTCAGAGACTCCCTACGCATGCGAAGCTCCACCAGCCGTTCTAAACTTTTTAGCATGAACGAGGTCCTATTAGTATAGGTCTGAAGCTCTTGGGATTGGTGTAGTCGTCTCTTCCAACCTTAGGAATGAAAGCAACCCTCACCATCTTCCAAGAGCGTGGTACATAGGCCAGTGCGAGACATGCAGTGAAGATCTTCTTCAGTGCTGCCATCACTAACTCAATGCCTTCCTTCAACACAATCGGATATATGTCATCCAGTCCGGGCGACTTGAAGCTGTCAAAGGATTTGATAGCAAATCTAATAGCAGCCTCATTCGCCACAGTTCTGGCGACATACCAATCATGTCGAGAGGGTGCAGCTGCCCTGACAACAGTTCCGACCAAAGGTGGTTGTTGACGGGCTATGCTTACCTGATTTCCTGGAAGGTGTGACTCCAACAGCAAGCTGAGTGTCTCACTTTGCCTCTCCGTATAGGAGCCATCAGGTTTCCTGAGCGACCCCAGCTTAGCGGTTTGGTCCTTTTTCAGGACTTCCACCAGTTTTTCCGTGTCACTCAGGGATTCGATATCACTGCAGAAGTCTCTAAAAGAAGTCCTTTTCGAGTCCCGAATTAGCTTCTTGTAGTCCCTCTGAACACGTCGATATCGTTCCCAGTCCTCATCAAGATTCGTCTTGAGGGCCCGGTTGAGAACTTTGGCCAGTCTGTTTTTCTTGGGTTTCTGGCGGGCAATGGCATCTGCGCCCGCTCGCCACTCTGAAAATCAATGTATCTGTGGTCCGAGCACGAGTCTTCGGTGAGGACCCTCCAGTTGTTGATCGACCACCCAGTCTTGGATTTGACAGGGTGACGTCAATTACCTCCTGCCTTCTCGTAGTCACAAAAGTAGGCTGCCTGCCTACATTGTGGATGTTCAGGCTGGAGGAGGCAATATACTCGAAAAGTCGAGAGCCCCGCTCATTGCACTTGCTGCTGCCCCAGATCGTATGCTGGGCATTAGCATCGCAACAAAGAACCAGACCAAGACTGCGCCGCTCACAGAACCCTACGAGAGTAGCGACCTTCCCAGGTGGTGGCGCCCCCAAAGCATCGTAAGGAAAGTAAGCAGATGCAATCACAAACCTCGACCATCCGTCCATACTCTTAAAACTAATCTCTGCCGCAACCAGATCCTGACAACAGAATGTGTCAAGGCAGGTCACTGCGAGATGGGATGATATTATAAGACCGGCTCTAGGTCTAATCGAGTTTCTGTCATATAATATCGTGGCCCCTTTCAACGAGCCAAGGCCACAGAGGCGACCACTAAAGACCCAGGGCTCTTGTACTGTTGTTATGTGGGGTGATGTGTGCAGCTGGGTGAGTCGTCTACTTAGGAGTACAGTAGCGGCTTTAAAATGCTGCAAGTTGATCTGCGTGACCGTCAAAGGACGATAGCTACGAGAATCGTCCGAGCCATTCATCTGGGAAAGACATGAAAGGTTACAGTCCCAAAGAAGAGACTCAGACGGGTCCGGTACCGAGAAACCATGACATCAACAGTGGCCTCATCCACTCGCACCACAAGACTAGCACCTTCTTTACCATCCCGGTTGCTACCTCTAGTGTGCGAAAGAACTCTCCAAAGCCTCGTGTTGATGCCAGGGTTCTGAGCACGCAGACAAGAAAGGACATCTGTGGTCGTCAGATCGGGATCCGGAATCCAGCAGATGGCCTTCCTGAGGGACACGCCTGCTTCGCTATAGACCGCGAGGCGAGTGGTCCCCATGGGGGGCACGTCATTGACTGCACCCCTGAGCCAATCAAAGTTGGCCTGAGACGCGCACGACACCTGTAGAGTGCCGTCCTTTGTCTCATAGCCCTTCGCATTAGCTTCAGGACCGGAGGCAATGACGCGACGCATCAGATGACCTTTGCAGTATTTTATTTCTGCATCAGTTAGCTGATGGTCAGGCCCCAGCTTCCCAATCACCGCCATTGGTTGCGGGCCGTTAGCCTTCTCGCTGTACGATGGCGGTCAATCCCTCGGCAGGCTCTGGGGCTTCCGTGGGTGTCACTTCCGCCGACCTGGGCCTTTTGGAGGGAGTCGACACAGAAGGGCCGGCAGAGCCACGTGAGGATTTCTCCTGCACGAGCCTATCAAGCCGCTTCTTTCTCTGTCTCCTCGCTTGAGTTCCCGTTGCCCTAGAACCACTGGTCGGTCGTTCCGCCACTGTGGTGACTTCCCGACGCAGGCCCTCTGGATCCAGGGTACGTTCCTCCGTCTCTGAAGAAGAACAGATTACGGTAACAATCCCCGTCTCCTCCAGGATGCGCTCTCGCTGATAAAGGCGAGAGTTTAGCGATGGTTGGGGCCTCCAGAATCCGTGCCCCTGCCGCCGAAGCGGGTGGATTTCCACATGCGTGGGTTCCACCTGGAGTAATAAACCTAATGTTGTCCATCGCCAGACAGTGGTTTTTGTTCGGGACTCCTCCCTAGCCAGTTTGGTCCGCGGATGGTACCCATTCTCTATACCATCATTGTGATAGACAGACAGCCATAACTCCCGCCCCTCCTAAGAGGTTCAGAAGTAATGTCATTTGCCTACCAAGGGTCCCCCTATCCGCCACCTGGGGACTCGTCCGATGGGATGTTAGGCAAATCCAGCACGGACTACTACTACTTTTTCAATTAGTTCTTCTTTTGATTGAGTGAATATGCAAAAATCTCTCGGAATTGTAATGAAACCATCATTATCAATTGGCATCACCCATTAAAAGCAATTGCTTTGAAAATGTTGCAGTTGATTGATCATTTTGCAATTGCACACGAACATTGGTGGTGAGTCTTAACGTTTTAACGTATCTCCATAGATTTGATAGCTTCAAACACGCATTTAGTTCATCAGCTGGTGTTGATTTTGAAATAACAGGTAGTGTTTGTCTAAAGTCTGCTGCTAACAATATTAAAGCACCGCCAAATAAATTTTGATTTCCACGGAAATCTCTCATTGTTCGATCCAAAGCTTCAATTGATTTCTTGTGTGCCATTGTGCATTCATCCCACAGCAAAATATCAAATTTTTTCAAAACTCTAGCCATGCCAGAGGTTTTTGATAAATTGCATGATGGTGCTTCATTTATCGTCACATTCAAAGGCAATTTTAGCGCTGAATGCGCTATCCTACCACCATCCAAAGTGGCTGCAATTCCAGAAGATGCAAGTGCCAAAGCAATTCTACCACGTGCTTGTACAGTTGCTAAAATTAAAGTTATCAAAAAAGTTTTGTCAGTACCACCAGGTGCATCCAAAAAGTACATCCCACCATTACCATTATCAATTTCTTGCATAATTTTTTCATAAGCTAATTTTTGCTGTTGATTTAATTTAGGAATATTTTCTTGAACATAATTTGTCAGCACATTTGGATCGTAATTCTGTTCTCGAAGCAAATCTTGATTAAAAATATCATTTCTTGAACGATTTGGTGATGGCATACCTAACTGAACCAAAGCTTTACTCGCCATTCCTAAACATATATCCTCAATCAATATCAATGCCTCATTATACATTTCCTCTGTATAATTCAATTGAGCATTAATATTTAAGGTGCGTATTCGATGTAAAATATCTTCCGTCATGTAATCACGAAATTTCATCCATAAATCAGATGGATTAGCCGGATTGCACGTTGGGGATAATGATAGAAAATAAAATTCTAATTTGCTGTGGATATGCTGATACCGATGCATCAGTTAATGTATTTTCCCAATGTGTATCGTGCTGAAGCAATCCTAGTTTTTGACATGCTTCACGGTAAGTGGCGCATTATTGTCCATTAAGAGTTCTCAAATAATTAAATGATGTTGGACCATGAACATTTATCAAAAGCAAACGCAAATAAAAACACTCATCATTATTTGGGTGAACTGTGTAAATTCGACCTAAAGCATCAGTTTCAAACTTTTGGATGACCTTGAACAGGTTTGCCTTGCTTTGACGTTGAAATTCCTTTTTTGATGCATTCCAAGTATAATATGATAGAACCTGAGCATAAAGCAATGTTCTTGCAAATGAATCTTCTTGGCACAATTTAAAAAATGCGGTCAAAGTTGTATTTGGTGGCGCAATTGTTCTTTGTGCTGCATTTTGTTCATTAAAACCAATACGCTGACCATTTTCCAAATGAACAGCTAAATGTTGAACGGTAGGGTATCTTTCATGTATTGCAAAAGAGAGTATACGCCATACTGCTTCATTACTGCTGATGTATCGACCAGTTCGGTAATGTTTTATTTCATCATTTTCAGCAAAACCGAAAGCAGCCATATCACTACCTTTCGTGATATATTTACAAATATATTTGATCGCTTTAACTGAATTGCAGTATTCAACGTTAATGTGAGCCTTGAAAGTTTTGGATAAAATTGGTGAATATGGGACAATCCAACGTTTGTCGACTTTGATTTCTTGTGTTCCCACTTTGACAGTTGTTGATCTACCATTGTCTTGTGTTGATCGTCGACGATATTTTGGATACCCATCATTTCCAGTAATGGTTTCAGAAACTAATGCTTGTGGATAAATTTTTTACACTTTCCATCTTGCATACATACTGAATTCATATTCAAACTACCGCATGGTCCATGAATCATGTTTTTGGTAACAATTTCATGCAATACAGGATCAATTTCAGGATCAGGAATTTCTGCTGATATAACGCTATCAATTTGTTCTGGTGTTATTTTGTCAACCATCCAAATTAAAATGTGAGCGTTTGGTAGTCCTCTCTTTTACCATTCAATCGAATACATCCAGCAACGTACTTCACCAAATATTTTTAATTTTATCAACATGTCCATTAATGATTTCATCTTTTGCTTAAATACACGTGCAGTTATATCATGTCGGTCTGCTGGCCCTTCACCTTCAAATAAATGTTTTTTAATTTCTGTCCATTGCGGATTGCACCTAAAAGATATAAATAAATCAGGTCTTCCATAATGACGCACATAATACATTGCATCTTGCGCGTATTCATGCATATGTCGTGGTCCACCAACATATGACGATGGTAAAATCACCATATTGCCAATATCATTAGGATCCATATCATTGTTAATAGCATCACGCAAATGAATGTATTCTTCTGAGGCGTACCGTCATTTCGCCCAATGTCATTTCGCCCAAAAACGAAAATGGCACTATATTATCGTTACTTCAAAAGTTCAGTGTCCAAAAAGCACGTTATAACAATATTTTCGCTTCAAAACAGTATAACCTCAAAATTGCATATTTCACACCATAGGTTGGTAGCACATGCATACAACGCAGGGCCTCTGAGGTGTTCCAAACATAATGACAAACCAGCATGTATCACCATTATATGATGTACGTCAATGTTTTAGGGCGATATGTCATTTTAGTTTGGGTCTTACGACATTGCTTTTGGGCGATATGTCATTTCAGTAATTAGGTTTTTGGGCGAAATGACATATTTGGGCGATATGTCATTTTCGTTTTTGGGCGAAATGACATTGGGCGAAATGACGGTACGCCATTCTGCTCTGCTAGCAAAATTTGATGGAACCCTGATTTAAGGTCTAACGTTGTAAAGTACTTGGCTTTCCCTAAATTCGACAAAATAAAAGTTACATTGGGAATGGGATATTTATCGGCTATCGTTTTCGAGTTTAGTTTCCTAAAATCGATAACGAGGCGCTTTTTAGTGTTTCCCTGCTCATCAGTCCCTTTCTTGTCCACCATCCATACTGGATTACTGTAGGGTGATTTAGAATGCCTGATTATACCATCCTTTAACAAGTTACGTGTTTCATTGTTTACGAAACCTGCCACACCCATTGGATACGGGTACAATTTCGAATACAAGGGATCCTTATTCTCAGTTCGTATAGCCGCGACGACATTAGTGTTATAGGGAAGTGCCTCATTGGGCTCTGCAAAGAGACCCTTTCTGCTTGACATCATTTTTTTTAATTTTTCAGCTATTGTCTATGGGACCGTTATATCTTCCACCTTTGTAAAGTTTACATTTGTACATTTAAGGAATTGTATGTCTTCTGACCTGTTGTTGGTCCTCAATTTTTTGTTTTTGAAATCCAACATTGCATTCACTTGGGTCAGTAGATCCAGCCCAATTATACCATGAAATGTTGAAAGGTTGGGCAATACGAAAAAGGTAGTGACCATATCAAACAAGCCTATAAGTTATTTTTCTTTTATGGCGTTAAGGCCATGAAGTGATTTTACTAGGAATGACTCTTTTACTGGTTTGATGTGTTTTAATTCTGTTAATGGTTTAATATAATTCTTCGAAGCTTCTGTATCTATCAACAATTTCAGTACCCTCCCTGCAATCGTTCTCTCTATGTACGGAGGCAGGGAGTTGTGCCTAAAAAATTAACTTCATCAAATTCTGTAATTTTCCCGTCAATATCCAACACCTCTGCGGTTGCTTCGGCTTGATAGTTGCAATCTTCTTGACTGGATGGGGCCTCGGTCTGAGTTATATGGTTAATTCTCTGCTGCTTTGGGCCCGTAAATCTGGACATACCACTGCTTTGTCTTTTTCTTACATGTCCCTGAGCCTGGTTGTTTTGGTGCTGTGTTGGCCATTGCATTTGTCCCTGGGGTGGCCCTCCACGATTTTGTTGGTATTGATTAGGTTGTCTAAACCGCGACGACTGATCAACGTCCATCGGTTCCACCGATTCTTGTCTCTTTTGGCCCCTGTCAAAGGGTCCTTGCCTTTTACTGAAATAAGGATTTTTTCCTTGAGGCGTACCTACACTTTCCTTAACTTGCTGTCTCTGTTCGCTTTTTTGAGCCTTATCCTCAATGCTTTTAGCGCAAGTGTTAGCAAAGGTGTACCGTTCGTGATTTGATTCCACCTCTTGGGCTAGTGCTAAAGCTGAAGGGAGATCTTTTGGTCTCGCCGAAAAGAGCACGTCACTTAAAGATTTCCTAAGCCCCGAAATGAAAACACGTAATGCATCCATTCTGCATTTTTCGTTTAATGACGAGGCCAAATTACCGTCATATGTCATTATTGTCTTGTTAATTAGAAGCGTGAGTTTTCTTTCCACTTAATCGTAATACTGTAATAATGTCATACCTCCTTGTCGTAGGGTAGATAATTCTTGTTCGATGAGGTAAATGGGTAGCTTATCGGCGTACGTAAAGTCTAGTCTACTAATTATGGCTCTAAAATTTAGAGGAGTATCAAAAGACGCTAACACCGTGTCAGCTGGACCCCTTATTTTATTTCTTAAGATGCCCAGAGCTTGGTAGTGGGTGGAACTGCCCACATATCTTTCATAAACTTTATACGCGGTATGCAGCGCTTTGCGCCACGAAACGTATGTTTCGTGTTTGCCCTCGAAATCTGGTAAAGACCTTACGATATCTAGTGTTTCTTTATACGCCACACCATCCTTGATTACCGCTTCTTCACACGTTTCTATCTCGGGTGCCTCGACTTCTAAGTCGCCTATAAGCTTATTAATGTCTGCTAATTTTTTGTCAAAAGTTCTCTCCTGCACCGAAAGTGCACCGGTAACAGCACCATCTATTATTGTTTTTAATTGATCGGGAGTAATGGCCATATTCAATTCTGACTCTGAATCTCTGAACAAGTTTTCAGATTCTTCTGGTAACCTATCAACCTCACTCATAAAAAATTATCAGTCACGCACACAAGATATTTCGTCCAAAATAAAATTAAATAATAAAATATTTTTGAGCACTCTACTTATATGTGTTGTTGTACAATAATTCCAATCATAATATAGTATTGCTTCGAGCTAAGGATACTGCTGCCGTCGGTGTTGACGTATTTTTCTTGCTGCGGATTTAAAGCTGAGAGTTAAAGTTGACGTTTTTCTTCACTGCGTTGCGAGTTGATTTTTTTTAAAAATGATTGCGCCGTACATTGGGTTGAAATCGCAAAAAATGGAGATTAATTGAATAATGAAAATGAAGTTTTTTAAAAAATACTTCTTACTCGATTAAAGAGTACTAAATTCTACATCACTACCGAAAATTTCAATGTCATATGTTTTTTACTTTTCTTGCTACGTAGCCTTAAAGTTAAGAAATTTTTAAGTTTTTTTCTAATAGTTGTGAAAATTGAAATTTGTCATACTTTAAAGCTAAATATTTTAATTTTTAACAGTCAAAAGTGATACTTTTATTATGGAATCTTCAACGTCAGGTATTTTAACGTAAATAAAAATAAAAAAAATTTTACAAAAAATATGTAGAAATATTTTTAATTTTTTTTTTTTAAATATGCTTAAATTTGGGCTATTTTTAAAATATATGTGGAGTTTTAAATGGGAATAGGGTAAAATTGGGTAAAAGTGTATATTGTGTATTAAACTGTAGTATGTAAGCTTTCATATTTATAAATAAAATGTTGCGCGTTTTTGCGGCAATTAAATATATTTAATAAATTAAAAAATAGCCACTCATAAAAAAGCGGTTCTTGTTGTCTTTAATTTGTTTTGTTCTCGTTTTCGTTGTTATGATTGTTATTGTTGTTATTGTTATACTACAATTTTTTTGTTTGTTGGTAGCAGTGTTGCCATAAGATAAATATGAAATAGTGCTAGGGCATTTAAAAAAAGTTAAAGGCCCTGCAGAAAAAAAACTAGTAAAATTACTAAATACGCAAAAAATAAAATTATTAAATTTAGAAACAATAAAAAAAAATTTTCAAAAGAGCTAAACAAAAAAATAGCAAATTTTAAAAATGTTTCCTTCTTACACAATCGAAGTTTCCTTCTTACACAATCGTCCAACAAGCGAAAAAAGATTGTTACCCAATGGAAGACGCAATACGAGTAACCGAAACAACAGCTCAAATAAGTCTGCAAGCTCTTCTTAATCACACTGTTGAGCGTTTAGTTTTACTGCAAAAAGATGTTATTGCCACCTTATGTGATTACGAATTGTCAAAAATTATCTTATACACAAAGTGGGGATTTGATGGAAGCTCCGGACACAGCTCATACAAACAAGCTTTCCATGGTCATGGTGCAAGTGACGCAGCGGTTTTCATAACGTGCATTGTTCCACTTAGAATGGTGTGTCAAAAAAAAGTTATCTGGCAAAATCCTCGCCCATCATCAACAAGATTTTGTAGGCCATTAAAAATTGAATTTGTTAAAGAATGTTTGAGTGTCTCCACACAAGAAAAAAAAAGGGTGGATGAAGAGATAAATGAGCTTGAAAATTCTCTAGTATTCACAGAAGACAGATCTGTAAGCGTAGCTCATAAGCTTATGTTAGTAATGGTAGATGGAAAAGTTTGCAATGCACTCACAGACACAAAATCAACCCAGAGGTGTTATTTATGTGGGTCATACAGTAAAGATTTTAATAATGTGGAAAAAATGATCGCCAAGGAGGTAAAAACAGATACGTTGGATTTTGGTCTATCTATATTACATGGTTGGATTCGTTTTTATGAATGTCTTTTACACGTGTCGTATAAATTACCAATAAAAAAATGGCAAGCTAGAACTGATTCCGATAAAACAATAGTTGCTGAAAACAAGAGACGAATTCAAACAGAATTTAGAAATAAAACTGGTCTTATTATAGACCAACCAAAACCCGGCTTCGGCAATTCGAATGATGGCAACACGGCTAGAAGATTTTTTGAAAACGCTAGTATATCAGCAGATATAACGAAAATTGATTTTGAACTAATTGAAAAGATGCACACAATTTTAATTGTTGTATCTTCTGGTCATGAAATCGATGTTGAAAAATTCAGGCAATTTTCATATAATACAGCTCGACTTTTTGTAGAGAAATATCCGTGGTTTAACATGCCTCCTACTCTGCATAAGTTTTTAATACATGGTCCAGAAATCATTTCGCACGCTTTATTACCGATTGGCCAACTGTCAGAAGAAGCACAAGAAGCTCGAAATAAGGATTTTAAAAACTACAGAGAAAACTTTTCGCGTAAATGTAGCCGGGAGGAATCGAATCGGGATATACTAAATAGGTTTCTATTAACCTCAGATCCAATTATTTCTGGAAAAATCAAGTTAAATAAAAATAAAATAAAACACCTCCCAAAATCAGCAGTGGAGCTATTAATTTCGCCGTCAATTTTGCCGACAGAAACAGAAATCGCTTATTATACAGATGACGATGATGAGGCTGACGGTGTCGATGGATGGGAATCTGAAGAGTTTGGACATATATTCTAAAAAAGCAGGTTAGAAACACTTTACAAAATAAAATGTATATATTTTTGCTACTTTTTCGATAAAAGGCTACAAATATAATTTTCATTTCTCGAATAATATAGGAAAACAGTATAAAAACCAAGAATAACATCAACAAAATGATTTAATGACTAGACAAGTGTGGGTCAAAATGGGTTAAAGTTCCAAAATTGTCATTTTCACTTGGTGGTGTAAGGTACAACACTCATAGCAAATTTCATCAAAATCGGATGTCGTAAGGCTCTCCAGTTGCTTGATTTGAGAAATATTAATGCAAATTTTTTAATATAATATTAGTTAAATTAAATAAATAAAAAAAAGTTTTCTTCAAAAGTATACAATATTTTTGTTTTTTTTTTATAACTTATGTATAACTAATCCAAAAAAAATACTACCTAATCAATTAGACCCTTCGTTGAATTAATCTCCATTTTGGGGAAATCGAACCCACTGTGCGCCGTCGGTGTTGACGTCTGCTGCGGTGCTCAGTGGTATTTTGGCGGCTAAAAATCAATTTTTTGACCATTGAATTTTAAACATCTAATGATGCAGTTTTACAGAGAAATGTTTCATTAAGAAAAATCCATAATTTGTTTTCCTTAAAAATGATATTTTGTCTTAGAAAAATTCGAGTGAAGTCACTTAAAGATTGTACAGCGGAAACTGTTGAAGGTTTTCATGTATTTCAGTGGCGTATCTATGTGAGACATTTTTGTTACTAACATTTTAATGGCGTTTTTAACGGAAAAAAGAATTTTTTTTACATTGAAAAAAAAAATTTTTGGTTTACGTAATTGGTTCAAAATATATACGCGATTCAAAATGGCTTTATAAAATGCAGCGTTTGCAATTTTCTTTGGAAGAAAACTAAGTTGGCTTCGGCTACCTCCGTCTTCTCACGGCAATAAAATGGAAGGTGAGAGTATATTGTTTCAATTTATGTAAAAAAATTCACCGACTTTTACCGATCCTCTTCAAACTTATGAATTTTCTGCCAAAGATCACGAAAATTGCAATACAAATTTGCAATAAAATATGTTGCATACTTAAAGGCTTAAACTTCTTTAATGATGGGTTCAATAAAATAATTTATAGTTTATTTTTATTTAATATTCTATTTGTTATATTTTTGTTTTAGAGCACAACTTCTCTCGGTCGCAGACGACTACGAATTGAAGTATATTTTCTACTTAATGTATTTCATATTTTTAACTGCCTAAAATAATAAATTATGAATGCAAATTTCAGAAACAAATATTTTTCACAATTATTTAGATTTTGCCTATGGTAGTTGCAGTTATCTGCGACATGCGACTGCAAAAACAAATAAGAATTATGTGACCTAACGGTACTGATAATTTGTTTTTGTGTTCTTACTTTTAAATGCACATCACATTCAACAATCAATTATAACAACAACTAATTAACAATTCATTGACAGCAAGTGGAAAGAAATGCATAACGAAATAAGAAAATCAAAACCATATGATTTGATAAACAAAACCATTTGAATTGATTGATAATAACATTTTGCAAAGCAGAAGTAGAAGAAAATTATTAAACATAATTATTCAAATGAGTTTATTTTCTGGGTTATATAGTGAATTGAGTGGGGAGCTTATTAATTGGGGGTAAAAATGTTCTTTTATTAACAGATTTCATAAAAGCAAAAAATGTGCTTACGAAAGAAGAAATCGAAATCGTGAAAAAAGCAGTTCAGAAGAGATTTCTTAGTCGCTTTTATAAACGCTGGGAAGAATCGCAAAAAAAATGTCCTATTTCTTGAAAAAAATTATGCATGGCTAAAAAGTACGTTCTGAAACAAAATAATTTAATGCGAATTGAAAATACCATAAGTTTTTTTCAGCTAAATTTGAAGTATCACTTGCTGATGACCAACCTAGTTGTTCAACGAAAAAGGGAAGGCCAGTTAAGGAATTCGGCGATTGCGGAAATCGTAGTAAAAGGTACAAAACTGCTGATTTAGCGTCCCGGTATACTCAAGAACAATTAGTCATGGCGAGTACAGTAGCGGGCGCAGAAATAAAATCACAATCACATACGAGTATTCCTTCTTCAACTGCGCTAGCATTAATGATGGATGTAGAGTTAACAAGGTATCAGTACGAAACAATAAAAAATATTCTCCAAGGAGAAGGATATGATATTTTACCACCTTATATAAAGGTATTAAATGAAAACAAAAAATGTTATCCTGATAATATTCGAATATCAGAAAAGGAAGCCTCTGTTAGCTTGCAAACGTTTTGCACGACAAAACGTATTTTTGAAAGTATTTCCGAAGAAAATGTTAATGATATCACAAATTTGAAGTGCACTCTTACGTCTAAGTGGGGTTGCGATGGCTCCTCTGGTCATGTAGAGTACAGTCAGAGTTTGCCATCTAATGTTAGCGACAGGAATTTGCTATTAGTATCGATGGTGCCATTAAGTTTGCAATCAACCACTGAAGAGGAATACTGGCGTAATAAAAGTCCATCATCAACGAGATACTGTCGTCCAATTTTCTTTGAATTCGCTAAGGAGACCAAAGAAAAAGTCTTAACAGTTGTTTAGAAAATGAAGTCGGATATTACTGCTTTGCGGAATACAGAGATTCTAGTATGCGGCAGAGAATTCAATATTAAACACAACTTGGTTTTCACAATGATGGATGGCAAAACGGCACAAATAGTTACAAACAATGCATCAGCAGCCGTATCTTATATTTGTAAAGCGAAACCCTCCGAAATGAACAATTTGGACACAATTTCAAGGAGATTAATGGAATGCATACTCCATGATAACATATCTTTTCAAAAGTGGTTTGCGATCGAAGCTAGAAATAAGATTTTAAAACAAAAAAATAAGCATCGAATTCAGACGGCATTCAAAGAAAGAATGGGCATACGAGTGGATGCTGTGCAACAAGGAACTGGTCTTCGAACGATGGCAATACCGCAAGGCGTTTCTTTTCCAACCCTATAGTCGTTGCTGATATAACAGGAGTTGATGAAGAACTTATAGATCGCTTTCGTATTGTTCTTCAGATAATAACATGTGGCCAAAAAATTGATACTGACAAGTTTAAAAAATTTGCATGGCCTACAGCTGAACTATTTGTTAAAAAATATAACTGTACTTCATGCCTGTTACAGTCCATAAAATACTTCTACATGGAAAGGACATAATTGATGCAGCAGTACTCCCTATTGGTATGCTCTCCGAGGAAGCAGAAGAAGCGCGAAATAAAGATTACAGGAAGTATAAGTTGATGTTTTCTAGAAAGTGCAATAGAACTTCAACAAATACTATTGTTTTCCATCGTCTGCTTGCATCATCTGATCCTTTCATAAGTAGTATAAGACGTCAACCTCGTAAACAGATTTTGGAACTAGATGATGTAGTTAAAGAAATGATAGTTGATGAATAAAATGTTTGATTATATTGAACTCATTTTATTTATACTTAAATAAAAATATTTAGAAATAATTACTATACACATTATGATCTATGATCTATGATATATTATATTTCATGAATCCCCTTGAATTCAGGAAACTTTTTTAACTGCGAAATGAGGGCGAAATAATTGTTAGACCATGCCCATTTCCAAAACACAATTTCTGTATTTTCTCAGATATAAATAGCCAAAAATTCAGATCAAGGAGACTCTCCTGAGCTGACGTATTAAAAATTTTTATATTGAAATTTTTCTTAAGCCGGTTATGAAGTAAAATAAGAATCACAATAATTATAGTTATAATAACTAAAAATGCCATTATAATAACAGTATATTTGTATTGTTCTTTTTTCTTAAATAAAGTTTCTTCTATATATTTAGTGTTTTCGATGTTTTTTAACATGATTTCATCAAATAAAAGTTTTTGATTTTCATCTTGGATTTTCCTTATATTATGTGGTATTATAAAGCTTTGTTTAAATATTTTTTTATAGTTTTGAAATATTTTATTTCCAATACTTATGGTACAATTATTAAAATTAAAAATAAGGTTATTATTTATTATAAAATTATCTCTACCACAATTATTGCTAAAAATTACATCTTTTTGATTTTCTGCTAGGACGAGACCTGTCTGTATTTCTATGATCTCAGAGACATTATTAAAAATTTTGATGCAATTGTTTTTAAGTATACAATTATTGAAAGGTTTAAGGTCTTTAATATTTTTATTTTCATTAGATATGAAGCTTTTATTGTTGTATCGAATAATTTCCTGTGGATCAAACATAAATTCTGTGTTCTGATCGTCTCCTATTGGCATTATTAATATTTTCTGTAATGTTATTATAGCTTTAGGGATTCTTACTATGAATACTATATTTTTATTATTGTCCATTAGTACGCCTAATTTTATATTTTGTAATTTCTGAAAATCTATACTATATTCATCTATTTCTTCGTTCGTAAGTATATTGCTATGTATAATTCCTAATCTGGCTGAAGCTATGTTGTCTTGAATATGTTCGATATTGTCTTGTATAATTTTTAATTTTAGTGCGAAATCAGTATACGTTAGTTTTCGGTCTAAACTATTCACTTTGTTTGTTATAGTTTTTCTATCGTTTTGGATTGATTGTTTTATTTTTGAAAATGTGTCGTTGAAATTAGTGTTAATCTTTACCTGCTGGTTTACGTTTTGTATACTATTATGTACGTTCGTGTCTATTGTCCGTAAATGTTCTTCGATTTCTTGACGGTCGTCATGGTTCATTGTACCGTATAACCATTTTTGTATTGTACCTACGATGTTTACGAGTCCTCTTCTGCTCCTATGGGGAAAGAGTGTTCGAAGTTTGTTTCTTGTGGCATTAAGTTGAACTTCTAAAGAGTAATCTACACGGTGTTGATCCCATTGTCCTATATCCGTTTCCAAGTCATTTATAATGTTCAAGATTTCAGTAGGGTTTATGATATGAAAATTGTGTCATAACTTTCTATGTAGTCCGTATCGTCAAGTTTGATTTCCATATACCCAGAATTAGTTTCAATTGGTTCCATGCTCAGGTGTGCCTTGATGGTTATCGCCGTCAGAAGGATTGTCAATAATTTGACTATCCAACTGGTCTGAAAATTTATATCGTCTTTTAATATTTGATGTCTGTATATTGTCGAGAGGTTTTTTAGTGAATTTGGGTTCATCCTTATGCCTAACGCTTTTGTAATTCTTAATATAGCCTTCCTCTCTATCTTCCAAATATTCTTCTCTGTCTACATTCATTTTACTTATGTATCTGTTTTTCTCTTTTAAAATATTATTATAAATGATTTCTTTCTTACATTTGCCCTGTTGTATATTCAGTGGTTTTTCTTTAGTTGTGGATTGATAGCTATTATTGTACCATTCTAAGGCTTTACTTACTTTTTCTTTTATACTCAAGTATTTATTTTCTATGTATAGAATTCTTATTCTTTCGGCAAGTGTATTATGTAGTTGCTCTACATCTGAATTGCCTGTGTTATTATTAGGTTTTACAAGATGAAGTTCTATGTCCTCGTTTCTTACGAGTAAGTAGTCTTTAATATTAATACTGCGAAATTCGTTATCTGTTATTAATTTGATAAAATGTCCGTTTCGAGATTTCAAGAGTCTTAGTTTTTCAATGATAGTTTGGTTATTACGATCTTCTAAGTGATATGCAGTTACATATTAAGAAAACTTATCAATAAAAGTAAGAAAGTTGGTTTTTGAGTTCGTATGATTTGTCGTATATCTGTTGGGGTTTCGGTTAATTGAAATTTATTTTTAATTGGTCGCCGGTCATATTTTACTATGTTACATACATCACAATTATTGATGTATTTCTGTACAAGCATTTTCAGATTTGGGAAATAAACATGCCTTTTGAGGCCCTCGTAGTTCTCATTAATTCCTGTATGACCTGTTTCGAATTTGTGATATTTTTTTATCTGCTTAAAAGCTTCTTCTTCATTATTTAAGTCTTTGGCGTGGAAGGAACACCTAACAACTTTTAGAGTATTAACTCCGTCAAATAATTCTATAATTTTTTGTTGAAGTTTATTATATTCGTGGTCATTTAACTCAGTGTATATGCCTATTTTGCCAGGTTTAATGTACCTTCGTAGAATATCTAATAAATTATTTTCTATATCTTGGGAAGATATGTATATTTTTCTGTTTTTATGTTTTATTTCAAAATCCCTAGTTTTATTATTTGTTAGAATTAATTGCGTTCTGAAGCGGTTAACTACTGATTCAAGTATAGGGATATGGCTGTTTATGTTTTCTTCTTGCGAATGAATAGTTGCTATGCTATCATTATCTGCATTGTTATTTTCTTCATCCATGTCTGTATTACTGTCGATATTTGCATCTATTGCGATTATTTCATTTGTTTTTGTGTTAATGCGGCTTAAGAAATCTGCAATTTTATTGGCTTGTTCTTTGATGTAATCTATATTAATATTATACTCTCCTAATCTTAATAACCATCTCTGCCGTTATTTTTTGAGTAAAGCCATTTCAATGGTTGGTGATCTGTTAAGAGATCGAATTTGGTACCGTACAAATAAGGTCGGAAGTAGTTGATAGCCCAAACGATGGCTAAGAGTTCTTTTTCTGTTGTTGAATAATTTCGTTCGTGTTCATTCAATGTCCTGCTTGCATAGCAAATGAGATGGTTGTCTTGTTGGAGTATTGCACCAATTGCGAATGCACTAGCATCTGTTACGAGTTTAAAAGGTTTATTAAAATCGGGGTATTTCAAAATTGGACTTTCTGTTATTATGCGTTTTAATTTTTCAAAAGCGTTTATGTAATTCGAGTCGCTAGTGTTAACTTTCGTACCTTTTTTTTAGATATTTAGTCATTGGTTGCGCTACTTTCGCATAATCTCTAATGAATTTCCTATAATATCCCGACGCTCCTAAGAATGATTTAATTTGTTTTGGGGTTTGCGGTAATTTTAGTTTCAGAATATTTTCTACTTTCTTGGGGTTAGGTTTCACTCCTTCGGGGGTTAATACATGTCCTAAAAATTCAGTTTCTTTCGCAAAAAAACGGCATTTATCTAGTTGTATTTTTAGGTTGTGCTTCCATAATAGATCAAAAACGTTTGTTATACTTTCTACATGTTCGTCAAGTGTCGTACTAAAAATTAAAATATCATCCGTGTATACAACGCAGATAGTATTTATACAGTCCTTAAGTACATAATTCATCATTCGTTGGAAGGTGGATGGCGCATTTTTGAGTCCGAAAGGCATCCGAACATACTCATAATGGCCTAAAGGGGTAGAGGATGCTGTCTTCTTTCTGTCTTCTTCTTTTACCAAAATTTGGTGATTTTGTCAAGAATATTTTCTATATTCGGTATGGGAAATTTGTCGTCTATACTTATTTCGTTTAGCCGCCTATAATCAATCACTATCCTCCATTTCTTTTTCCCGGAGTAGACAGTTTTCTTTGGGACAATCCACAGGGGACTGTTGTAAGGTGAACTACTCTCTCTAATAATGCCTTGCTTAAGCATGTCATTAATTTGGGTCGTAATTTCCTGTTCGTGTACTTGAGGGCACCTGTAGATTTTTGAATATGTTGGTATTTCATTAATAGTTATTATTTCGAGTTTAATAGCTGAAGTGCTTGTTAAGTTATCTCCTTCTTTATAAAATAGTTCCCAATTCGATTTAACTAGCTTTTCTAATTTTACCTTCTCTTCAGAGTTAAGTTATTTAAAAAGATCCTCGAATTTCACCATTTCGGGGTCGCTATAATCTAATTGATGAATTTCTTCTTCACTATATGGACAAGCACAAAGAAATTTAATTTCGCTGTTATTAATAATAAGAATATCTTTTTCCATATCTATTCTAGCTCCTAAGGATTTCAATAAATTTTGTCCTATTGTTCCTTGAAAACTTTTGCCGTTCACTTTCGTAATTTTCCACACCATTAGTGCGTCTTGTTTAAACTCTTTTGGAAGGTCAGTTTTTATTTCTGTGTTTATAAGTGTTTCACCATTAAGTGATCTACAATTTATTGGAGTTTTTGTCGTTTCTCTTTTATTTTGTGGTAGTATTTGCTCATCTAATTGGGAGGTGGATGATCCAGAATCAATTAAGCAAGTAATTTTGTCATTTCCAATAGTTAATTCAACTATCGGTAAATAGTTTTGGGAGGGACCATGTGAAAATTTACGTCATGTTCGATATGGTCGATTTCCATGGGTTCGACGGTTTGTCTGTTTGTGATTCGTTGCATGTTACTGGTATTACCTTGAAAATGTTGTGCTGATTTCCTATAATTTGATCTAAAATTTCATGATTGTCCTGAATTTTGTCTGTAGGTCTGATTGTCTCGGGGCTGACAAGGCATCTTCCCGAACTTTGTGTGAAATTTGTGTTTTGTTGTCTGAAAGTATGTTGGTTGTTGTATGCTTGTGGTGAGTTTATTCTTTCGTCACTGTACTGATGTCTAAAATTTTGTTGATTATTATACTGATGGTATCTGTTTGTATTGTTTAAGTTATACTTTCGTCCATTATTGCTGTTTGTAATGGTCTTGTATGAGTTTGGGTTTGCGTTTTTGTCTCTTATTAATCCCTCACTTTCTAATAAGTTAAATGCCTCACGTAAATTGTTTATGTCTCTATTCAATATAATTGAAGTTAAATTTACATTTATATTGTTTAAGAATGTTCTTAAAATGATAGATTCATTATTTTTTCGGTTGAATTCTAATGGCTTTTTTGAGTTATACTCATATTTTCGTTAAGTTTAGATAAAATATTTCTTAATAATATATAATATTCTCTTACATTGTAATTCCTGGTGGAGAATGCCTTCTGGTAAAGTTGATGGTAGGACTCTTGAACGCCGAAGTTGTTGATGAATGCTGCTTTGATTTCATTCCAAGTTGCCTCCTGTCCAAGTGTTCTGATTACTGCTGTTCCTTGGATTTTGTTTACTATTACCCTCTGGTAAACATAGTCCTTTGCTTGTGGATGTTCATCTAGAAGTGGTAGCAGTGTATCAACCTCTCGTATAAAGGATGTTAAGGCAAATTTGTCATCGCCTCGGAATTCGTGAATTCGTTGAGCATCTTTTATTAAATCGTTTATTGTAAACGCTGGTGCCACCGCTGTTTTTACTTGTTGACCTGGCATTGTTCTGCTTCGTTTGGTTTCGTTTGTGTTCTGTTCACTTTCACTTATGCTAGCTCTTAGTCTTTTAAAAGAATTTATTTTTAGCATTTATTTTGATGATTTATAGTCTTTGGAATATTATATTAATTCCTTTTTAAACTTTCACTATTTATTTCTTATGTTATTTTTTTTGAATTTTGTATTTATATTTGAAACTTCCACTATTTACTTAAACAAATTGTGTGTAATTTTTGAATTTCCACTATTTTGGTTTTGTATATTATTCTTTAGAATAATATTTTCACTCGTAGTATCTTTTCAATTTATTCTTTTGTATAATTGCCGTTCGACTGCGCCAGTTATGTGGGTCGCGAAGAGTAATTCCAAAAAAAAAAAACAATTAATGTACATTTAATGATATTCTATTATTTCACTTTGGATATTACAATCTTAACTGAACTTAAAATTAATTTGTTACCTCTATTTATTACACTTACTTATTCTTTATTTTCTTATTTTCTTATTCCTCTTCATTCGGCTTTGATTTGCAACAGTTTCAATGCAGAATATGTCATTGAACTGATTTGCTCAATGAGGAAGAGCTGAAGGTTACTCAATGAAAAATTGAAAGTGAACTCATATGAACTTGTCATATTGTGGGAATGAAAATTTGGGGCAACATTTTTTTCGTAATGACTAAATGCTAATTATTGGTAAATAGAGTTTTTATGAAAAGTTAATTTGAACTCATATGATATTGTGGGAATGAAAATAAGGAAGTCGCATTTATTGTGAATTATATAAATACATTCAAATGGTATATTGGAAGCAAGAGTTGGGTATGGGTTGCGGTTGTGACGTAACTCACGAGTGGGTAGGCAGCCGCTTTGTTGTTGTGCTTGCTGTTGGGCACTTGTGTTAACTTATATATAACAATATATATATATATATATATATATACGAGTATATATATAGTTATATATATATATATATATATATATATATATATATATATATATATATATATTTAAATATATAAAATCATATATTTCAATTGAATTGCCAGTAAAATGTTTGTTAAATTTGTGCCATGAAAGTTGTTATTTAATGTTTTGGTCAATGGGAGTATAAAAGGAAATAATTATGGGAAGTGAAATAAAAAAACACATGTCCATATGTACTTATTTTATAATTTTAGTTATTTTTTTATATATTAGATATAAAAAAAGGTATTAAAAAAAGAGTTAGAAGTCAAAATGTTGGCACATTGTCCGAAATGCGTTCGTTCGGTTTGAAGCATAGACATAGGTTACCAATTATTAATCTATGGTTTGAAGCGTCGCGCTGAACTGCCGGGCGATGACCCAAATAGAGAGGGAGAGCCTGCAGAGTCTGCACTCGAACCCACATACTTAGTTACAGATATGCTTGTATATTTTTGTAATTGTATATACAAAGGTTTAAGCTAAACTAATTTTTATGATATTTACAGTAGATAAATAAAATATTAAACTTGACTCCTGTAGAAGTGAAGCAACCACTATTTTATTATTGAGCCTTTGTAGCCGCTTCAGTGGAACTTGTGCTATGGGCTCTATATTTTTGTCCAAAGATGGAATAGCACCTGGCTTTAAATACCTTCTCATTATAAATTCTGTAATTAGTATTTTTAAAATTGAATTAATATATTTTCAAAAAAAATTATTTACCCATTTCAGCCTCGAAATTCGTCTCTATGAACTGTTGATCAAAGCGTTCCATGCAAATTCGCCAATTAGATTAAATGCTTTCTTTTCCTTACAAATATAATTATATATTATATAATATATAATACAAATATGATTTGTACTCGTTTACTTGCAAGTGCATTTGTTACTGCATGTTGTTTTAATATACAAATAATTGCCTTTGCGCAAAATAATATACAAATAATTGCCTTTAATATACAAATAATTGCCTTTGACCGCTCTCCAAATGTCGGTCTCTCACGATCTCCAGAAGTGTCAAAATGAATAATCAGTGTTGCTTTTTTTGCAAATTTTGGCCGCTATTTTTGGGTTTGCACTTTTTTTCGTAATAAGTAGAAACTCAAGTGCCCTTTATTATTTTTTTTTTTTTGTGTTTTCATTTATTATTATTCAAAAACAAAATTATTCACTTATTGCTACCATAGATTTCAATTTTAAGTTTCGAAATATATACGTATACAACATCTCATACAACTCAAAATAATATTTTTAATAATTTATTGTTGCCAATTTTTCTTTGTGTCGTTTTTTCAGTTGCTAATCATTGATTCAAATTTTTAATTCGAAAATACATTCAACAAATACAAAAAAAAAAATTTCCAGCATTATGTAAATTAACTGCAGTGCTCAATTCCATTATTTTTTAACAAGAAATTTATTGCGGTGCCCAATTTTATCATTGAATTTATTAAAAATGTCCTTTAATTATTTTATGTCGCACAAAAATCTTTCTCAAGGATTTTTAAGGCCTCCCTTTGAGACATGATCCACCTTCGAATTCGTATTCACTAACGTTCAGACTACGAATAATTTAACCGGCTACATACTCCAAGGCGTCCTCTTATAAAATTTATGTTGCTTGATTGCAACTAAGCAATCTATATTAATAACTGTATTAAATATTACATAATAGTTCAACATTTTTTCCAATTTGTTTTCTTGAGTATTATTAGAATCTAACTGCACCTTGAGAGAATCTTGCTCTTTCAACCACCGGTCCTTATTGAATGCTGCACACATTTTTCAATGAAGAAAGCGGCTGCAAAGGGTTTTCCGATGTACCATAAAAAACTGATGACACTGAATTGGCCACATTTTAGCTGTGGCGGCTGCGTATTTATAAACACACAATTGGAGACCATTTTCACCTCTTTCTCTCAATTAATAGATGTATGCAGTGTTGCCGTTCTAAAATTTTCATGCGAGGTGAAATGGCTGATAAAGTGAAGTGTTTTCAGGTTTTTCGAAGTGTTCAAATATGAAAATAATCTTTAGAACCTACCTTGTTGTAGAAAATATGCTCTTTAGAACTTACCATTTTATGAAAATATATATATTCTTTAGAACTTACCTTGTTATAGAAAATTTACTCTTTAGAACTTCCTTTACTTAAGTAATAATTTGAAAAAAATTAAAAAAGTACTACTAGTACTTAGAAAAACTGATATATTTCAATTATGTAGAATTTGCCTGATTCCCTCGAAAATCGAAGTGTTTTTACTAAAGAGGAAGTGCGGAAGTGTTCGACTTAAAAATGAAGTGAAACACTTCAATCGAAGTGAAAACGGCAACACTGGATGTATGTACCTATGTATGTAAATGTATTTTGCATGCAACACATTTCTTTCTCCTCTCTCATTATCCCCTCCGCCACCAATTATAGGGAATATGTGTGTGCATACATGTGATTGATATATTTAGTTGTGTTGGTTTTTTACATTTACCGTAATAACTGAGGTTACCTCTCCAATGGTACAAATTTCAGGAACCTTTCCAATAGTACAAATTTTATCAAAACTCGTTTATTATCCACTCTGTAAAGCGTACGGAAAAAAGACGCTTAGCCTATTAATATATATATATATAAATATATATATACTCGTATATCACTATCGAATCACTATCAGAGAGTTTGCTGATGATGTTGGCATATCGTTCGGCTCATGCCAAGCAATTTTTACGGATGTTTTAGGCATGAAACGAAGATTGTTCCAAAATTGCTAAATTTTGAGCAAAAACAACGTCGCATGGACATTGCTCAGGAGCTGTTTTTGGCCAAAAACAAAACCGTTATCATGCCTCAACTACCGTATTCACCGGACTTGGCCCCCGCTGACTTTTTCCTCTTTCCAAAACTGAATACACCGATGAAAGGAAAGCGTTTTGCTACGATTGAGGAGATAAAAGAAAAATCGAAACAGGAGATGTTGGCGATACCAAAAAAAGAGTTTCAGAAGTGTTTCGAGGATTGGAAAAAACGCTGGCATAAGTGTATTATATCTGAGGGGAATTACTTTGAAGGGGACAAGATAGTTGTTGATGAATAAATAAATACTTTTTGAAAATAACGGTTATTTTTTGATCAAACCTCGTATATATATATATTTTAGATCTTAGATTTTACCAAAAATGTGTATATGCAGTGAATATAAGAAAATTAATGTTAAGTGACACTAAATATAAAATATACTCTAAAATACTCTCTTAACATTGTATTTATTAAAATGCACTACCGAATTAAAGCAAAAGAAAAAATTTTAAGTTTTACAATCGTTTGTAATGCAATATCTCTGCGCTCTGATGGCCAAATTCATTATTTCTGAAACCGATATGGCGTACTTTACGTAATTTCTGATTCTTCCCAATTAGTGTATCTGTTAAAAGGTCCTTCACAGCTTTATGAGCATATAAACTCCATCGAGGTATCCGACCATGGAGTATAGCGGAGAAAAATGCGCTGAAATAAGCAGAGTTTCGCAAATTTATCGCAATATTCTTAATATTTAATACTATAATTGCAACTGATAATAATTCAATAGAATTGGTACTTCATTGAATTTCATGCTACTAAATACAACTGAATGACATTTGTTTACTTTTTCCAACTTATTTTTTCAGTCATTTATATATTTGTTTTGAATTTATTTTAAATTTGTCTGCTTCACTTAACGAATTAAAGTATTTGTAGTACTTTCAGACATTCAGCATATTTCCAACAGTTTGAAAGCTAAGTATAATAATTTGTATAATTACAAATTACGAATTGTGGGTAAAAGTTTAGCAATGCTATTGATTTGACAATTAAAACTCGAACCTGGAGCACATCATAAAATTGTTAATAACTATGAGCGGTTAAGCCCACATTTCCTTTAATTCAGATAATCTTCAATGTGTCGTAAATGAAACATTGATTTATCATGGGGCTAATTTTTAATAATCTGCGTCTATTTAAAATTTCCCAATTCCCTTATAACTGCAGGCATCTGACTCCAATATAATACTTTGATGGTTCTGATTATGCAGGTCAAAAAGCCATAAACGGTGAAAGTATTCGATGTACTATTAAAAAATCAACCGTCTATTATTTTGAATTGAAGTCGTTTCAACTGTAGTCTTGGACATGGACATAAAAAGTGACGAATCGACTCTGTCTCTTCTTCGTAGTTAACACGTTCAATATGAAAATTATATATGATAGTCACATATGACTGATTAAGCTTTTTCGCTTCCCGCGGGGTGCTTTGATCTGGTCAACAAATGTCCAATTGTTCAGCACAGTCTACACTTAAGCTTTAGACTTTGTCTAGGACTCGGCTGCAGCTTCCAAATCTTGCTTAATGGGCAGAATTTCCTCGTTGAAGAGATATGAGTAACTGGGCAGAGTAGCTAAGTTCAATTCCATAAATTTTTCAGATATATAATTAATGATATCTGTGAGGTTAAGCTGATCTGAGTTATCAATTTTTTCTGGTATCAATTTTCTATTAGGTCTATTAGTTGTAGGTATGTAATTTTCATGTTTGAAATAATCTTTAATTATTACATTTATATTGGAGTGATGGAATGGAACTCCTTGTACCGCCTCTTGAGATGTAATATCTTGTGAGATAAATATCGGACACTGAACAATTCCTTGAAGTTAATTTTTCTTACTGAAAGCTTTGGCATTATGTTTTTGGGCATGGTGTTGTTTAAGGTCCTTGTTGTATTTCATGAGTCTGTTCTGGAACCAGACTTTCACCTGACTCTCACATAGCGAAAGAAGATTTGAAATTTCAATACGTCGAGTTCGCTGTAGATACTTGCTGCGCTTAAATTCTTCTTCTAATGTCATAAGTTCAGAACTGGTGAATAGCAGTTCGAGTGCGCTTTGCCTTGGAGTGCGGTGGGTGGAACAGCTGTTGATTTTCTTTGCTTTCTACATATGGCTGTTGTGGTAGAACAATAACTGACTGCTGCTTTATTTCCACAGCCATCGAAGATCGGAAAGCTGCTTGCAAGTGCCGATGTATTGATGGATGATGTAACTGAAAAATGAATGAAAAGTTATTAAATTAAAAACAATTTATATAAATAAATATTGAAATATATAAATAAATTGACTGAAAGAAATTACTTACATTTTATCACTAAAATGAACGTACCTGGTCACAATATATGCAAACACAAAATTGTTTACAACGATTGCGGACACTATCATAAAATTTGTTTTCGTTTCTTGTTGGCCATATATCCATTTCAAGTTGGAAATGCACAGCAGCGCTTTAGAGAAATTTCAAGCCTGGCTGCACCTAATCGAAATTCTAATCACGGCGTAAGTACTTTTGTTTTTTTTCGTTTTATTCATGATTGAAACCTGCAAGTTCAATTAACTGGAAAATCTATAAAGCAGCAGTTCTGAAATTTGTATTATTTTATTTATGAAAGGATTTCTCCTCTTGATTGACTTCTACCGGTCCTGCACTAATTTCACCCAATGGAAAACTCGTACTAAAAAATGGCGATATTGTGCAAAAGGATACACACTCTTTTATGATCGGTTAAGATGGTTTTGCCTGCCAAGGAAGCCTTTCTTATGCCCATAAGTTCCTTGGGTTATTCTTGAAGCGTCTCGACAAACAATCTTTTGTTTTTATTATTATTATTATTATTATAATTTGTACAAAAATAAATTTGTATACAATTTAGACGCGGAGCACTAGCGACTGTGGCTTTCAGCTCTCATGTAATAAATATGCTATACTAGTGTTTGTACATTTAATACATGATGTGTTATACTTTGTTAGTATTTTTAAATGAAATTAATTAAATTTGTGGTTTTTAAGAAACAATATAATTTTATTATATTATCGGTTGAAGGGTTATTTAGCAGCTCGCTGAGGATTTTGTCCGAAAGAAGATTGCTCCTCGCAATATGGAAGTGCTGGCATTCGTCCAATAAGTGGATTATTGAAACTGCTTGTTAATTGCAGAAATGGCAATTTGGCGTGCCTGATCCATTTAGCATGTTAGCAGGTGGCTACTTCTGATGTGCCCTAGTCTGAAGCAAATGAACGGACGGATCTCGGACCAATTGAGATGAAGTCTTAATGGGTTGATTGAAGTATAATAGTGTACGTAGTCAGCCCAAGATCTGTATTGTATTTGGAGCATATATTCAAATATATAGCGGGGTATGTCTTTTTTTCGATGGTGCTGAAAGTGTAAGCCGGTGTCCTTCGGGCTTTAATGGCCATTGCGTCAGTATATTCGTTTCCGCGAATACCGGAATGGCTGGGATTATTTTGATTATTTTGTTGAATTTTATAAGTTTATCTCGGATTTTAGACACTGTATCACTTCCTTTGAATAAATTGCGAATATATCTGATACTTACTTGACTGTCTGAGTAAATTATATATTTACCCCTGGCTTTGGTTGATTGGGTAATTGCGTTATAGAATGCTGTTAGCTCTGCAGTGAATGCAGAGCAATGGTTGGCGAACAAAATTATGTGAAATGTGAAAAATTTCCGCGAATTTATGTTCTTTAGAATACCGTGGATTGCGGAATTCTTTTGTGGATTTTTCCGCAAGTTCGAAAATTGAAATGTGAAAATCGCATGCGGATTTTGTTTAGAATATGCGGAAAGCGGAAAGTGAAAAAATTCACTGCGGAAAGTTATTGAGAATTGGGGTGAGTATATACATAAATATGTCATAGGCAAACTTGATTCTCCGTTGTAGTTCTTAGAACCAACGAGCAACAGCCAGAAAATACCAAGAACCTGCTAATTATACAACAACAACTGTCAGAAAGAAAGTATGCATTCATCTGTTAATTTCAATAACAAACAAATAAAATGTAGTAAAAGCAATATTGTAAAGTGATAACGAAATAAGTATCCTAAATGTTATATTGAACAATAAAATTTGATTAGTTTTGGTGGTCAAGGTGAAAGGTGTATTTCTATTGCTCAGTTGCAGAGCGAATAATTATTTATTTTTATCTAATATTGAGTGAGTACAGGACTTAAGTACAATCAATGAACAATGGCAAAGAAAAAGTCAGCAAATCGGAATGGAAACTGTAAACTACAGGTTGTATAAATTAATTGTTTCACCAATTCCTGCTGCTGGCTAGGCTAGACGCGGCAGTCCTGCGAACGCTAAGGCGTGCGGTCTGACGGCGACTTAAGGTAGTATGTGATAGCGGCGACCAAGTCGATCGCACAATTAAAGCAATTAAAGTTCTAATTAATATTCACAAGTTTATTTATTTAAGTTTTAATTTAATTAAAGCAAATGACAATTTCATAAAGTATTTAATTTAAGTTATTTAAGTTTTAATTAAAGCACTAGACAATTTTATGAAATATTTAATTTAAGCTTTTCTTAAGTTAGTTTTAATTAAAGCAATTGACAAATTTATAAAGTAATTAATTTTCAGTTTTTCCGTCGCGTAACCGTTTGTTTTAGACTCCCAATCGAACTGTATCTCTTATTAATTTTAAGCTTGTCACGAAGCCTCGGTTCGGAGGCCTACGTGACCTAAACTGTCGCGACAGCAAACCTCAACACTCCCACAGTTTGGGTTCCCACCACTTTCGGTTTCCGGTGCATCGATCGATCGCACTCGATTCGACCGAATGCACTTGATCGATGCAGAATCAGCGAAATGCAGGTAACCGATCTCGCAGTCCTGCAACACCGACATTTGGTTGCTTTCGGGCGGAAGTCTAACGGAAGGAAACACCTTAGAGCGAGGTGCATTGAACGGACGAATGTCTCACACGCGCATGGTGGACGGACAGACAGACAGCTTGCACGCGCAAGTAAGAGCTGAAGTTGACGGACCGACAACTAGTACGCGCACATGAAGCGTAGAGCTGACGCTGACGGATCGACAACTTGCACGTGCACATGAAGCACTGGCGGAAAGTCACAATGCACCCTACTAACTTATACCACTTGCATTTAGGATCGCTTTTGACAGAACATTCACAGGGGTTGCGGACAATTTCGAAATACCCAATCAATGGCACAGGAATTTCATCAGTCTCTCTGTTTATGGCATCATAAAGCACGAAAATGTTTGCCAGAATGCATATGTCACCTTTATTACCTTTCTTTATATTTTTCTATAATGATGCATTTTATAAATAAATGAATTTGAAAGAAAATATGTTGGGATTATTGCAAATGCTAGTAGTAATTTTAAAATATTTTTTAACACAACGCATTTAAATTCGATACATATTATATAATTTATAATTATATAATTTAATATATATATTTTAAAACTTAGATTTTACCAAAAATGTGTATATGCAGTGAATATAAGAAAAACAATGTTCAGTGACACTCAAATTTGGACTTGTAAATAGGTTCAAAATATGTGTATAAAGACAGTGTAAGACTTTCAGTTTTATTCTAGTCCAATTGACTAATGCATCCTTATCAATCAAATTTCTATTGAGAAGCACAACACAATTGACTTTCAATGCTAACTTGTGTGGTAATCAACCACTAATTGACAAAGAATTTAAAAATTCTACAAGATAATTGTTAACTTCTGAATCGTTGTCACAAATAATTCTATCAGAGCTATAATAACATATTTGTTCACTAGACAAAATATCAGAATTGATTAAATAACAATCATCCTTTCTGAAGCTAAAATATCTGATTTAAACATGCGATCTGCTAGAATGTTCTCAGAGCCATCAACAAACTGAAATTCAGCAGCTAATGCTCTCTTATTTTGTGGCAATCAAACACGGTGAAATAAAACAAATTCACTCCAACTTGTTATACAATTTTCAATCAAAGTTGATCGTGAACCATGCGGTACAACAGGAAAAAAATCTGTCGAGATTCACCACACAACTAAATGGTCTTGCCTCCGAATAACTTATTTTTATGATTCATTTGTGATGAATAAATAAATACTTTATTTTTTGATCACACCTCGTATATATATATATATATATATATATATATATATATATATATATATATATATATATATATATATATATATATATATATATATATATATATATATATATATATATATATATATATATATATATATATATATATATATACGATATATATATATATATATATATATATATACGATATATATATATATATATATATATATATATATATATATATACGAGGTGTGATCAAAAGATAACCGTTATTTTCCTCTTTTCGTGAGTTACGTATGTTCGATGTTCGCTTTTTTTTTTTTATGTTGGTACACATGTCTGTTATATATGTTGGCAATACCAACCATTTTGGATTGTCAGTTTGTTTTTGACAGATAAAAAGTTTAGTCGTGTTTTGGAGTTCTCTTCGATTTTCTACTATTCGAAAAAAATGGATCAAAGAAACTGTATTCAGTTTTGTGTAAAAAATGAAATTAAATGCGCAAGGACATTTGAAATGTTGACTGTGGCCTTTGGCGAGTCAACTATGAGCAGAACACAAGTTCAATTGTGGTATAACCGGTTTAAGGAAGGCCGAGAAGATGTCAATGACGATGCTCGTCCTGGTCGCCCGATCACGTCAACAACCGATGAAAACATTGACGCAGTGAAGAAAATGATTTTGGATAATCGTCGAATCACTATCAGAGAGGTTGCTGATGATGTTGGCATATCGTTCGGCTCATGCCAAGCAATTTTTACGGATGTTTTAGGCTTGAAACGAAGATTGTTCCAAAATTGTTAAATTTTGAGCAAAAACAACATCGCATGGACATCGCTCAGGAGCTGTTTGAACATCGTCAACGACGATCCAGATTTCCTCAAAAAGATCATAACTGGTGACGAATCGTGGGTGTATGGCTATGATATTGAAACCAAAGCCCAATGGAAACGTCCAGATGAGCCAAGACCGAAAAAAGCATGTGAAGTTCTGTCGAACGTAAAGGTTTTGCTGACAGTTGTCTTTGATTGCAATGGCGTGGTGCATCATGAATTCTTGCCACAAGGTCGTACGGTCCACAAGGAATACTACCTTGAAGTTATGCGCCGTTTGCGAGAGGGAATTCGTCAGAAACGCCCAGAATTGTGGGAAAAACCAATCATGGATTTTGCACCATTATAACGCACCAGCTCACACATCGATGCTTGTGCGTAATTTTTTGGCCTAAAACAAAACCGTTATCATGCCTCAACCACCGTATTCACCGGACTTGGCCCCCGCTGACTTTTTCCTCTTTCCAAAACTGAATACACCGATGAAAGGAAAGCGTTTTGCTACGATTGAGGAGATAAAAGAAAAATCGAAACAGGAGCTGTTGGCGATACTAAAAAAAGAGTTTCAGAAGTGTTTCGAGGATTGGAAAAAACGCTGGCATAAGTGTATTATATCTGAGGGGAATTACTTTGAAGGGGACAAGATAGTTGTTGATGAATAAATAAATACTTTTTGAAAATAACGGTTATTTTTTGATCAATCCTCGTATATATATATATTTTAGATCTTAGATTTTACCAAAAATGTGTATATGCAGTGAATATAAGAAAATTAATGTTAAGTGACACTAAATATAAAATATACTCTAAAATACTCTCTTAACATTGTATTTATTAAAATGCACTACCGAATTAAAGCAAAAGAAAAAATTTTAAGTTTTACAATCGTTTGTAATGCAATATCTCTGCGCTCTGATGGCCAAATTCATTATTTCTGAAACCGATATGGCGTACTTTACGTAATTTCTGATTCTTCCCAATTAGTGTATCTGTTAAAAGGTCCTTCACAGCTTTATGAGCATATAAACTCCATCGAGGTATCCGACCATGGAGTATAGCGGAGAAAAATGCGCTGAAATAAGCAGAGTTTCGCAAATTTATCGCAATATTCTTAATATTTAATACTATAATTGCAACTGATAATAATTCAATAGAATTGGTACTTCATTGAATTTCATGCTACTAAATACAACTGAATGACATTTGTTTACTTTTTCCAACTTATTTTTTCAGTCATTTATATATTTGTTTTGAATTTATTTTAAATTTGTCTGCTTCACTTAACGAATTAAAGTATTTGTAGTACTTTCAGACATTCAGCATATTTCCAACAGTTTGAAAGCTAAGTATAATAATTTGTATAATTACAAATTACGAATTGTGGGTAAAAGTTTAGCAATGCTATTGATTTGACAATTAAAACTCGAACCTGGAGCACATCATAAAATTGTTAATAACTATGAGCGGTTAAGCCAACATTTCCTTTAATTCAGATAATCTTCAATGTGTCGTAAATGAAACATTGATTTATCATGGGGCTAATTTTTAATAATCTGCGTCTATTTAAAATTTCCCAATTCCCTTATAACTGCAGGCATCTGACTCCAATATAATACTTTGATGGTTCTGATTATGCAGGTCAAAAAGCCATAAACGGTGAAAGTATTCGATGTACTATTAAAAAATCAACCGTCTATTATTTTGAATTGAAGTCGTTTCAACTGTAGTCTTGGACATGGACATAAAAAGTGACGAATCGACTCTGTCTCTTCTTCGTAGTTAACACGTTCAGTATGAAAATTATATATTATAGTCACATATGACTGATTAAGCTTTCTCGCTTCCCGCGGGGTGCTTTGATCTGGTCAACAAATGTCCAATTGTTCAGCACAGTCTACACTTAAGCTTTAGACTTTGTCTAGGACTCGGCTGCAGCTTTCAAATCTTGCTTAATGGGCAGAATTTCCTCGTTGAAGAGATACGAGTAACTGGGCAGAGTAGCTAAGTTCAATTCCATAAATTTTTCAGATATATAATTAATGATATCTGTGAGGTTAAGCTGATCTGAGTTATCAATTTTTTCTGGTATTAATTTTCTATTAGGTCTATTAGTTGTAGGTATGTAATTTTCATGTTTGAAATAATCTTTAATTATTACATTTATATTGGAGTGATGGAATGGAACTCCTTGTACCGCCTCTTGAGATGTAATATCTTGTGAGATAAATATCGGACGCTGAACAATTCCTTGAAGTTAATTTTTCTTACTGAAAGCTTTGGCATTATGTTTTTGGTCATGGTGTTGTTTAAGGTCCTTGTTGTATTTCATGCGTCTATTCTGGAACCAGACTTTCACCTGACTCTCACATAGCGAAAGAAGATTTGAAATTTCAATACGTCGAGTTCGCTGCAGATACTTCCTGCGCTTAAATTCTTCTTCTAATGTCATAAGTTCAGAACTGGTGAACGCAGTTCGAGTGCGCTTTGCCTTGGAGTGCGGTGGGTGGAACAGCTGTTGATCTTCTTTGCTTTCTACATATGGCTGTTGTGGTAGAACAACAACTGACTGCTGCTTTATTTCCACAGCCATCGAAGATCGGAAAGCTGCTTGCAAGTGCCGATGTATTGATGGATGATGTAACTGAAAAATGAATTAAAAGTTATTAAATTAAAAACAATTTATATAAATAAATATTGAAATATATAAATAAATTGACTGAAAGAAATTACTTACATTATTATCACTACTCTGTGGTACTTGTAAGTCCACCATATTATATTGGTTTATAGCTTCTGCAGATTCGTTTTAAAAGCTAAAGTTCGAAAATGAACGTACCTGGTCACAATATATGCAAACACAAAATTGTTTACAACGATTGCGGACACTATCATAAAATTTGTTTTCGTTTCTTGTTGGCCATATATCCATTTCAAGTTGGAAATGCACAGCAGCGCTTTAGAGAAATTTCAAGCCTGGCTGCACCTAATCGAAACTCTAATCACGGCGTAAGTACTTTTGTTTTTTTTCGTTTTATTCATGATTGAAATCTGCAAGTTCAATTAACTGGAAAATCTATAAAGCAGCAGTTCTGAAATTTGTATTATTTTATTTATGAAAGGATTTCTCCTCTTGATTGACTTCTACCGGTCCTGCACTAATTTCACCCAATGGAAAACTCGTACTAAAAAATGGCGATATTGTGCAAAAGGATACACACTCTTTTATGATCGGTTAAGATGGTTTTGCCTGCCAAGGAAGCCTTTCTTATGCCCATAAGTTCCTTGGGTTATTCTTGAAGCGTCTAGACAAACAATCTTTTGTTTTTATTATTATTATTATTATTATAATTTGTACAAAAATAAATTTGTATACAATTTAGACGCGGAGCACTAGCGACTGTGGCTTTCAGCTCTCATGTAATAAATATGCTATACTAGTGTTTGTACATTTAATACATGATGTGTTATACTTTGTTAGTATTTTTAAATGAAATTAATTAAATTTGTGGTTTTTAAGAAACAATATAATTTTATTATATTATCGGTTGAAGGGTTATTTAGCAGCTCGCTGAGGATTTTGTCCAAAAGAAGATTGCTCCACGCAATATGGAAGTGCTGGCATTCGTCCAATAAGTGGATTATTGAAACTGCTTGTTAATTGCAGAAATGGCAATTTGGCGTGCCTGATCCATTTAGCATGTTAGCAGGTGGCTAGTTCTGATGTGCCCTAGTCTGAGGCAAATGAACGGACGGATCTCGGACCAATTGAGATGAAGTCTTAATGGGTTGATTGAAGTATAATAGTGTACGTAGTCAGCCCAAGATCTGTATTGTACTTGGAGCATATATTCAAATATATAGCGGGGTATGTCTTTTTTTCGATGGTGCTGAAAGTGTAAGCCGGTGTCCTTCTGGCTTTAATGGCCATTGCGTCAGCATATTCGTTTCCGCGAATACCGGAATGGCTGGGATTATTTTGATTATTTTGTTGAATTTTATAAGTTTATCTCGGACTTTAGACACTGTAGCACTTCCTTTGAATAAATTGCGAATATATCTGATACTTACTTGACTGTCTGAGTAAATTATATATTTACCCCTGGCTTTGGTTGATTGGGTAATTGCGTTATAGATTGCTGTTAGCTCTGCAGTGAATGCAGAGCAATGGTTGGCGAACAAAATTATGTGAAATGTGAAAAATTTCCGCGAATTTATGTTCTTTAGAATACCGTGGATTGCGGATGCGGAATTCTTTTGTGGATTTTTCCGCAAGTTCGAAAATTGAAATGTGAAAAATCGCATGCGGATTTTGTTTAGAATATGCGGAAAGCGGAAAGTGAAAAAATTCACTGCGGAAAGTTATTGAGAATTGGGGTGAGTATATACATAAATATGTCATAGGCAAACTTGATTCTCCGTTGTAGTTCTTAGAACCAACGAGCAACAGCCAGAAAATACCAAGAACCTGCTAATTATACAACAACAACTGTCAGAAAGAAAGTATGCATTCATCTGTTAATTTCAATAACAAACAAATAAAATGTAGTAAAAGCAATATTGTAAAGTGATAACGAAATAAGTATCCTAAATGTTATATTGAACAATAAAATTTGATTAGTTTTGGTGGTCAAGGTGAAAGGTGTATTTCTATTGCTCAGTTGCAGAGCGAATAATTATTTATTTTTATCTAATATTGAGTGAGTACAGGACTTAAGTACAGTCAATGAACAATGGCAAAGAAAAAGTCAGCAAATCGGAATGGAAACTGTAAACTACAGGTTGTATAAATTAATTGTTTCACCAATTCCTGCTGCTGGCTAGGCTAGACACGGCAGTCCTGCGAACGCTAAGGCGTGCGGTCTGACGGCGACTTAAGGTAGTATGTGATAGCGGCGACCTTGTCGATCGCACAATTAAAGCAATTAAAGTTCTAATTAATATTCACAAGTTTATTTATTTAAGTTTTAATTTAATTAAAGCAAATGACAATTTCATAAAGTATTTAATTTAAGTTATTTAAGTTTTAATTAAAGCACTAGACAATTTTATGAAATATTTAATTTAAGCTTTTCTTAAGTTAGTTTTAATTAAAGCAATTGACAAATTTATAAAGTAATTAATTTTAAGTTTTTTCGTCGCGTAACCGTTTATTTTAGACTCCCAATCGAACTGTATCTCTTATTAATTTTAAGCTTGTCACGAAGCCTCGGTTCGGAGGCCTACGTGACCGAAACTGTCGCGACAGCAAACCTCAACACTCCCACAGTTTGGGTTCCCACCACTTTCGGTTTCCGGTGCACCGATCGATCGCACTCGATTCGACCGAATGCACTTGATCGATGCAGAATCAGCGAAATGCAGGTTACCGATCTCGCAGTCCTGCAACACCCACATTTGGTTGCTTTCGGGCGGAAGTCTAACGGAAGGAAACACCTTAGAGCGAGGTGCATTGAACGGACGAATGTCTCACACGCGCATGGTGGACGGACAGACAACTAGTACGCGCACATGAAGCGTAGAGCTGACGCTGACGGATCGACAACTTGCACGTGCACATGAAGCACTGGCGGAAAGTCACAATGCACCCTACTAACTTATACCACTTGCATTTAGGATCGCTTTTGACAGAACATTCACAGGGGTTGCGGACAATTTCGAAATACCCAATCAATGGCACAGGAATTTCATCAGTCTCTCTGTTTATGGCATCATAAAGCACGAAAATGTTTGCCAGAATGCATATGTCACCTTTATTACCTTTCTTTATATTTTTCTATAATGATGCATTTTATAAATAAATGAATTTGAAAGAAAATATGTTGGGATTATTGCAAATGCTAGTAGTAATTCTAAAATATTTTTTAACACAACGCATTTTAATTCGATACATATTATATAATTTATAATTATATAATTTAATATATATATTTTAAAACTTAGATTTTACCAAAAATGTGTATATGCAGTGAATATAAGAAAAACAATGTTCAGTGACACTCAAATTTGGACTTGTAAATAGGTTCAAAATATGTGTATAAAGACAGTGTAAGACTTTCAGTTTTATTCTAGTCCAATTGACTAATGCATCCTTATCAATCAAATTTCTATTGAGAAGCACAACACAATTGACTTTCAATGCTAACTTGTGTGGTAATCAACCACTAATTGACAAAAAATTTAAAAATTCTACAAGATAATTGTTAACTTCTGAATCGTTGTCACAAATAATTCTATCAGAGCTATAATAACATATTTGTTCACTAGACAAAATATCAGAATTGATTAAATAACAATCATCATTTTTGAAGCTAAAATATCTGATTTAAACATGCGATCTGCTAGAATGTTCTCAGAGCCATCAACAAACTGAAATTCAGCAGCTAATGCTCTCTTATTTTGTGGCAATCAAACACGGTGAAATAAAACAAATTCACTCCAACTTGTTATACAATTTTCAATCAAAGTTGATCGTGAACCATGCGGTACAACAGGAAAAAAATCTGTCGAGATTCACCACACAACTAAATGGTCTTGCCTCCGAATAACTTATTTTTATGATTCATTTGTGATGAATAAATAAATACTTTATTTTTTGATCACACCTCGTATATATATATATATATATATATATATATATATATATATATATATATATATATATATATATATATATATATATATATATATATATATATATATATATATATATATATATATATATATATATATATATATATATATATATATATATATATATATATATATATATATATATATATATATATATATATATATATATATATATATATATATATATATATATATATATATATATATATATATATATATATATATATATATATATATATACGATATATATATATAGATATATATACGAGGTGTGATCAAAAGATAACCGTTATTTTCCTCTTTTCGTGAGTTACGTATGTTCGATGTTCGCATTTTTTTTTTTATGTTGGTACACATGTCTGTTATATATGTTGGCAATACCAACCATTTTGGATTGTCAGTTTGTTTTTGACAGATAAAAAGTTTAGTCGTGTTTTGGAGTTCTCTTCGATTTTCTACTATTCGAAAAAAATGGATCAAAGAAACTGTATTCAGTTTTGTGTAAAAAATGAAATTAAATGCGCAAGGACATTTGAAATGTTGACTGTGGCCTTTGGCGAGTCTACTATGAGCAGAACACAAGTTCAATTGTGGTATAACCGGTTTAAGGAAGGCCGAGAAGATGTCAATGACGATGCTCGTCCTGGTCGCCCGAGCACGTCAACAACCGATGAAAACATTGACGCAGTGAAGAAAATGATTTTGGATAATCGTCGAATCACTATCAGAGAGGTTGCTGATGATGTTGGCATATCGTTCGGCTCATGCCAAGCAATTTTTACGGATGTTTTAGGCTTGAAACGAAGATTGTTCCAAAATTGTTAAATTTTGAGCAAAAACAACATCGCATGGACATCGCTCAGGAGCTGTTTGAACATCGTCAACGACGATCCAGATTTCCTCAAAAAGATCATAACTGGTGACGAATCGTGGGTGTATGGCTATGATATTGAAACCAAAGCCCAATGGAAACGTCCAGATGAGCCAAGACCGAAAAAAGCATGTGAAGTTCTGTCGAACGTAAAGGTTTTGCTGACAGTTGTCTTTGATTGCAATGGCGTGGTGCATCATGAATTCTTGCCACAAGGTCGTACGGTCCACAAGGAATACTACCTTGAAGTTATGCGCCGTTTGCGAGAAGCAATTCGTCAGAAACGCCCAGAATTGTGGGAAAAACCAATCATGGATTTTGCACCATTATAACGCACCAGCTCACACATCGATGCTTGTGCGTAATTTTTTGGCCTAAAACAAAACCGTTATCATGCCTCAACCACCGTATTCACCGGACTTGGCCCCCGCTGACTTTTTCCTCTTTCCAAAACTGAATACACCGATGAAAGGAAAGCGTTTTGCTACGATTGAGGAGATAAAAGAAAAATCGAAACAGGAGATGTTGGCGATACCAAAAAAAGAGTTTCAGAAGTGTTTCGAGGATTGGAAAATACGCTGGCATAAGTGTATTATATCTGAGGGGAATTACTTTGAAGGGGACAAGATAGTTGTTGATGAATAAATAAATACTTTTTGAAAAAAACGGTTATTTTTTTATCAAACCTCGTATATATATATATTTTAGATCTTAGATTTTACCAAAAATGTGTATATGCAGTGAATATAAGAAAAGTAATGTTAAGTGACACTAAATATAAAATATACTCTAAAATACTCTCTTAACATTGTATTTATTAAAATGCACTACCGAATTAAAGCAAAAGAAAAAATTTTAAGTTTTACAATCGTTTGTAATGCAATATCTCTGCGCTCTGATGGCCAAATTCATTATTTCTGAAACCGATATGGCGTACTTTACGTAATTTCTGATTCTTCCCAATTAGTGTATCTGTTAAAAGGTCCTTCACAGCTTTATGAGCATATAAACTCCATCGAGGTATCCGACCATGGAGTATAGCGGAGAAAAATGCGCTGAAATAAGCAGAGTTTCGCAAATTTATCGCAATATTCTTAATATTTAATACTATAATTGCAACTGATAATAATTCAATAGAATTGGTACTTCATTGAATTTCATACTACTAAATACAACTGAATGACATTTGTTTACTTTTTCCAACTTATTTTTTCAGTCATTTATATATTTGTTTTGAATTTATTTTAAATTTGTCTGCTTCACTTAACGAATTAAAGTATTTGTAGTACTTTCAGACATTCAGCATATTTCCAACAGTTTGAAAGCTAAGTATAATAATTTGTATAATTACAAATTACGAATTGTGGGTAAAAGTTTAGCAATGCTATTGATTTGACAATTAAAACTCGAACCTGGAGCACATCATAAAATTGTTAATAACTATGAGCGGTTAAGCCAACATTTCCTTTAATTCAGATAATCTTCAATGTGTCGTAAATGAAACATTGATTTATCATGGGGCTAATTTTTAATAATCTGCGTCTATTTAAAATTTCCCAATTCCCTTATAACTGCAGGCATCTGACTCCAATATAATACTTTGATGGTTCTGATTATGCAGGTCAAAAAGCCATAAACGGTGAAAGTATTCGATGTACTATTAAAAAATCAACCGTCTATTATTTTGAATTGAAGTCGTTTCAACTGTAGTCTTGGACATGGACATAAAAAGTGACGAATCGACTCTGTCTCTTCTTCGTAGTTAACACGTTCAGTATGAAAATTATATATTATAGTCACATATGACTGATTAAGCTTTCTCGCTTCCCGCGGGGTGCTTTGATCTGGTCAACAAATGTCCAATTGTTCAGCACAGTCTACACTTAAGCTTTAGACTTTGTCTAGGACTCGGCTGCAGCTTTCAAATCTTGCTTAATGGGCAGAATTTCCTCGTTGAAGAGATACGAGTAACTGGGCAGAGTAGCTAAGTTCAATTCCATAAATTTTTCAGATATATAATTAATGATATCTGTGAGGTTAAGCTGATCTGAGTTATCAATTTTTTCTGGTATTAATTTTCTATTAGGTCTATTAGTTGTAGGTATGTAATTTTCATGTTTGAAATAATCTTTAATTATTACATTTATATTGGAGTGATGGAATGGAACTCCTTGTACCGCCTCTTGAGATGTAATATCTTGTGAGATAAATATCGGACGCTGAACAATTCCTTGAAGTTAATTTTTCTTACTGAAAGCTTTGGCATTATGTTTTTGGTCATGGTGTTGTTTAAGGTCCTTGTTGTATTTCATGCGTCTATTCTGGAACCAGACTTTCACCTGACTCTCACATAGCGAAAGAAGATTTGAAATTTCAATACGTCGAGTTCGCTGCAGATACTTGCTGCGCTTAAATTCTTCTTCTAATGTCATAAGTTCAGAACTGGTGAACGCAGTTCGAGTGCGCTTTGCCTTGGAGTGCGGTGGGTGGAACAGCTGTTGATCTTCTTTGCTTTCTACATATGGCTGTTGTGGTAGAACAACAACTGACTGCTGCTTTATTTCCACAGCCATCGAAGATCGGAAAGCTGCTTGCAAGTGCCGATGTATTGATGGATGATGTAACTGAAAAATGAATTAAAAGTTATTAAATTAAAAACAATTTATATAAATAAATATTGAAATATATAAATAAATTGACTGAAAGAAATTACTTACATTATTATCACTACTCTGTGGTACTTGTAAGTCCACCATATTATATTGGTTTATAGCTTCTGCAGATTCGTTTTAAAAGCTAAAGTTCGAAAATGAACGTACCTGGTCACAATATATGCAAACACAAAATTGTTTACAACGATTGCGGACACTATCATAAAATTTGTTTTCGTTTCTTGTTGGCCATATATCCATTTCAAGTTGGAAATGCACAGCAGCGCTTTAGAGAAATTTCAAGCCTGGCTGCACCTAATCGAAACTCTAATCACGGCGTAAGTACTTTTGTTTTTTTTCGTTTTATTCATGATTGAAATCTGCAAGTTCAATTAACTGGAAAATCTATAAAGCAGCAGTTCTGAAATTTGTATTATTTTATTTATGAAAGGATTTCTCCTCTTGATTGACTTCTACCGGTCCTGCACTAATTTCACCCAATGGAAAACTCGTACTAAAAAATGGCGATATTGTGCAAAAGGATACACACTCTTTTATGATCGGTTAAGATGGTTTTGCCTGCCAAGGAAGCCTTTCTTATGCCCATAAGTTCCTTGGGTTATTCTTGAAGCGTCTAGACAAACAATCTTTTGTTTTTATTATTATTATTATTATTATAATTTGTACAAAAATAAATTTGTATACAATTTAGACGCGGAGCACTAGCGACTGTGGCTTTCAGCTCTCATGTAATAAATATGCTATACTAGTGTTTGTACATTTAATACATGATGTGTTATACTTTGTTAGTATTTTTAAATGAAATTAATTAAATTTGTGGTTTTTAAGAAACAATATAATTTTATTATATTATCGGTTGAAGGGTTATTTAGCAGCTCGCTGAGGATTTTGTCCAAAAGAAGATTGCTCCACGCAATATGGAAGTGCTGGCATTCGTCCAATAAGTGGATTATTGAAACTGCTTGTTAATTGCAGAAATGGCAATTTGGCGTGCCTGATCCATTTAGCATGTTAGCAGGTGGCTAGTTCTGATGTGCCCTAGTCTGAGGCAAATGAACGGACGGATCTCGGACCAATTGAGATGAAGTCTTAATGGGTTGATTGAAGTATAATAGTGTACGTAGTCAGCCCAAGATCTGTATTGTACTTGGAGCATATATTCAAATATATAGCGGGGTATGTCTTTTTTTCGATGGTGCTGAAAGTGTAAGCCGGTGTCCTTCTGGCTTTAATGGCCATTGCGTCAGCATATTCGTTTCCGCGAATACCGGAATGGCTGGGATTATTTTGATTATTTTGTTGAATTTTATAAGTTTATCTCGGATTTTAGACACTGTATCACTTCCTTTGAATAAATTGCGAATATATCTGATACTTACTTGACTGTCTGAGTAAATTATATATTTACCCCTGGCTTTGGTTGATTGGGTAATTGCGTTATAGATTGCTGTTAGCTCTGCAGTGAATGCAGAGCAATGGTTGGCGAACAAAATTATGTGAAATGTGAAAAATTTCCGCGAATTTATGTTCTTTAGAATACCGTGGATTGCGGATGCAGAATTCTTTTGTGGATTTTTCCGCAAGTTCGAAAATTGAAATGTGAAAAATCGCATGCGGATTTTGTTTAGAATATGCGGAAAGCGGAAAGTGAAAAAATTCACTGCGGAAAGTTATTGAGAATTGGGGTGAGTATATACATAAATATGTCATAGGCAAACTTGATTCTCCGTTGTAGTTCTTAGAACCAACGAGCAACAGCCAGAAAATACCAAGAACCTGCTAATTATACAACAACAACTGTCAGAAAGAAAGTATGCATTCATCTGTTAATTTCAATAACAAACAAATAAAATGTAGTAAAAGCAATATTGTAAAGTGATAACGAAATAAGTATCCTAAATGTTATATTGAACAATAAAATTTGATTAGTTTTGGTGGTCAAGGTGAAAGGTGTATTTCTATTGCTCAGTTGCAGAGCGAATAATTATTTATTTTTATCTAATATTGAGTGAGTACAGGACTTAAGTACAATCAATGAACAATGGCAAAGAAAAAGTCAGCAAATCGGAATGGAAACTGTAAACTACAGGTTGTATAAATTAATTGTTTCACCAATTCCTGCTGCTGGCTAGGCTAGACGCGGCAGTCCTGCGAACGCTAAGGCGTGCGGTCTGACGGCGACTTAAGGTAGTATGTGATAGCGGCGACCTTGTCGATCGCACAATTAAAGCAATTAAAGTTCTAATTAATATTCACAAGTTTATTTATTTAAGTTTTAATTTAATTAAAGCAAATGACAATTTCATAAAGTATTTAATTTAAGTTATTTAAGTTTTAATTAAAGCACTAGACAATTTTATGAAATATTTAATTTAAGCTTTTCTTAAGTTAGTTTTAATTAAAGCAATTGACAAATTTATAAAGTAATTAATTTTCAGTTTTTTCGTCGCGTAACCGTTTATTTTAGACTCCCAATCGAACTGTATCTCTTATTAATTTTAAGCTTGTCACGAAGCCTCGGTTCGGAGGCCTACGTGACCGAAACTGTCGCGACAGCAAACCTCAACACTCCCACAGTTTGGGTTCCCACCACTTTCGGTTTCCGGTGCACCGATCGATCGCACTCGATTCGACCGAATGCACTTGATCGATGCAGAATCAGCGAAATGCAGGTAACCGATCTCGCAGTCCTGCAACACCGACATTTGGTTGCTTTCGGGCGGAAGTCTAACGGAAGGAAACACCTTAGAGCGAGGTGCATTGAACGGACGAATGTCTCACACGCGCATGGTGGACGTACAGACAGACAGCTTGCACGCGCAAGTAAGAGCTGAAGTTGACGGACCGACAACTAGTACGCGCACATGAAGCGTAGAGCTGACGCTGACGGATCGACAACTTGCACGTGCACATGAAGCACTGGCGGAAAGTCACAATGCACCCTACTAACTTATACCACTTGCATTTAGGATCGCTTTTGACAGAACATTCACAGGGGTTGCGGACAATTTCGAAATACCCAATCAATGGCACAGGAATTTCATCAGTCTCTCTGTTTATGGCATCATAAAGCACGAAAATGTTTGCCAGAATGCATATGTCACCTTTATTACCTTTCTTTATATTTTTCTATAATGATGCATTTTATAAATAAATGAATTTGAAAGAAAATATGTTGGGATTATTGCAAATGCTAGTAGTAATTCTAAAATATTTTTTAACACAACGCATTTTAATTCGATACATATTATATAATTTATAATTATATAATTTAATATATATATTTTAAAACTTAGATTTTACCAAAAATATGTATATGCAGTGAATATAAGAAAAACAATGTTCAGTGACACTCAAATTTGGACTTGTAAATAGGTTCAAAATATGTGTATAAAGACAGTGTAAGACTTTCAGTTTTATTCTAGTCCAATTGACTAATGCATCCTTATCAATCAAATTTCTATTGAGAAGCACAACACAATTGACTTTCAATGCTAACTTGTGTGGTAATCAACCACTAATTGACAAAAAATTTAAAAATTCTACAAGATAATTGTTAACTTCTGAATCGTTGTCACAAATAATTCTATCAGAGCTATAATAACATATTTGTTCACTAGACAAAATATCAGAATTGATTAAATAACAATCATCATTTCTGAAGCTAAAATATCTGATTTAAACATGCGATCTGCTAGAATGTTCTCAGAGCCATCAACAAACTGAAATTCAGCAGCTAATGCTCTCTTATTTTGTGGCAATCAAACACGGTGAAATAAAACAAATTCACTCCAACTTGTTATACAATTTTCAATCAAAGTTGATCGTGAACCATGCGGTACAACAGGAAAAAAATCTGTCGAGATTCACCACACAACTAAATGGTCTTGCCTCCGAATAACTTATTTTTATGATTCATTTGTAACTAAATCTCTCAATAATCTATCGATACATTTCAGTATTAAAAATGGACACATAGAGATTTCATCAATGATAATCAATGAGGCCAAATTTATATAGCGACTATGACTGCTATTTATAGGAATTTTACGAGCTAAAGCTTCAGCAACCGGAATAGGAATTTTTGACACATTTTGAAGTGTTCTGCCCCCTTGAAGTGTTGAAGCAATTACACTGAATGCAGTTACACTAACACGCAAATTTAGTGAATTCATTCTATGGATAATTGCAGTTTGTGTAAATGTTTGACCACAGCCTGCATGAGCTGTCAAACAAAAGATATTATATCCGGAATCATATTACTGTACCTCACTTATGACGCGATCAATAATATTGCGCTGTTCAGCATTGGAACAATAATAATCAATCAATCATAATAATCATTAAATAAAAACTGTTCCTCCAGTGGGTCGAATGCATCAATATCACCTCCACCTAAAAGGAATGTTTGCACACGTAACTCAAGAGCTTGACACAATATATTATGACCATTCAAAATATCTTCAATTTCAGGTAATGCTCGATTAAATGAAATCGTTTCGTCATAATCTCTTAAAAAATCTTCAGAAAGGATTAGCTTGAATGTGCTGGAACATTCAATGCACAAATAACAGTAAATAAATCGCGCATTTGCTTTGGTGAATGGAATTCTTTCGCTTCATTGAAACAAACACGCCACTCATTATCATTTGATGATTGCATCACCACGCGCATGGCAAGCTTCAATAAAAGAATGATAAACGACATTATTATTTGTTTGATTTCACACCAACGACAGGCAATAGAAGTAGTCGGAAATGAAATAGTTCAATATCTTTCGGAGAAGCATGCGTACATACATGCGTGATATAATTTTATCACCGCCACGCTGTCGCCTCTGCCACCGCTTCGGTTGATCTATCCAAATATAATGTAATGGAATTTCAGTATAATGGAATTGATTTGCATAAGGATCATTTCTCTTTAACGTAAAAAATGCCAAAAATTTAGTTTGTCTCACATTTTGTATCGCATGATGTATCTCACCTTCTCTAAAGAGAACATTTTGTCTATTTGGCAAATGAATGTCAAACTTCATTATGGTATGAGATTGAAAATGCATTGGATAAGCAAAAATACGCCAAGCCGCTTCAGTTGATCCAGTCGACCATTATTATATATACGTATTTGTATATATAATTCAAGTATATACTCTTTTAATAGTAGTGCACACTTCAACATTCATGTGACAGTTAAATTTTGCCACAAATATGGATTTTATGGTACAGCATAAGAATTGTCAAGTGAGCTGCCACGCACATCAACAGAAATATGATAATCTCGTCTTCTTTACACGGGATAGCCATTAACAGCTTCCATTGTAGATTCACAAAAATCTTTCAGAAAAAATTTCGAGAATTTGTCACCTCTCATGCAAATTGCATTGGGATTAAAGAAACCACATTGTTCGTGCATCATGTGCCTTGAAACGTACTCATGCAATTTTGGTTGAGTGTTAATATCAGGAATTTCAGCGCAAACCACTCGATCAATCTCATTTGGAGAAACAATTCTATCATTTTCACTCAAATTAATCAAAATATGAGCATGAGGCAAACCACGCTTCTGAAACTCGATGGTGTAAATAATAGCTTTAATACAACCAAAAACTTTATTTTTGTCAATTAAATTCTTTGAATTCTCCTTAAATACACGTACAATGATTTCAGGTCGAAAATTAGCCAAATCAATTTGATGTATGTTACTCGAAATTTCAGGACAATTTGCATTGCAGGTCATCGTCACAAATAACGATGGTTTACAAAAATGTTGGACAATGGCTATTGCACTGTGATAGTTTTGATAATTGCTTCGAGGGCACCCGGTGAAAGAAGATGGCAGAATCATTTTTCTGCCTAATTGGTCACTACCATCAGGATGCGATTCAAGCTAATCGGTCAAGTTAGCTTCTGTCCTGACTGACGCTTGATTTTCTCTTACGAAGAGAAGTGATGTGCCTTCAATCGAACATACATGTGGGTTGGCATACGTCGAAGCATGCCAGTTCCACAGCACTGTGAAGCCCTAGATGACAGCAACAACAACAACCACAACAATAACAGCAGCCACGTCGACAGCGAGAGCAATGTGTAGTACATACATATAAATTTTATTAATTATAATAAAAAAAATAATAATTATGTTTGCCTGTACTTAAAATAAGATAAATTTTGTATTTAGCTAATTATAAGCTTAGCATAATTTAGCCTGTAACCTTTACATTAAAATAACCTTCATAAACAATTTTAGTGGTAAAACATAAGAAATTGTTTGTGTTTAAATAACTGTATAGATCTAAGGAAAAGGCAGCAATTGTAAAAGTTGTTGGTAGAATGAAAGTATGCATTTTTATATAAAAGGGTGATGTTTTGTATGAGATTTTCAGAATAAACTTAGCATTCAAATTGCACACAAACTTTATTTCTCACTTTAACAGAGTAACGCGCTTTAAATGTCCAACCAATAGTTTTCCCATAAATACGGCATTCGCTGGGACATAGGGCCATAGTAAAACTACAAAAAAACAAACTTTAATAAAAAAAATTACGTTAAATAAAAATATAAAATACAAATAATATAATCATTAAAAATGAGTGGCAGTTGAAGTTCGGCCTTTGTGAAGCAAGGTTGTGAGAGCTCCAGCCAAATCAACGCTAGAGACTTCTCACACATTTATTAAATATATAATTCATTCAATAAACCCCATATACATATCTACGATACATTGCAAAAATAACTTTTGCGAATAGTGCAATAGAAAAAAATCGTCCCTAATTGCCAGTCTTTATGAAGCATATTGCAGCATAGTGACATTATGTCGTGATGTCTATGACGTACGTGACTTAATTACTTTCGTGGCCTTATCGCAGAATCTGCGAACCAACCTATCGGGTTCCGGCCGAACTTAACAGAACTCGCCAAGTGCCTCTGCTTTTCGAGCGTCTTCTCCAATCTGTTATACCAAGCGTGGTTAGGGATTCCTCGACTGGGTCTTTCTATCGGAAGCGTGGTCGTCCCCTACGTCACCATTCAGCGGCTTCCGCTTCGAACACATTTTTCGCTGGAGCTTCTTCGTCCATACGCACGACTTGTCCAAGCCAGCGCAGACGTTGTGTAGTGATGCGTCTGACTATGTCAATATCAGCGTAGAGCTCGTACAGTTCATGGTTCATCCGAATACGGTAGTCGTTGCCGACATGAACAGGACCGAAGATTATGCGAAGAATTTTCCTATCGAAAACCCGAAGCGCGGCTGCATCAGTCTGCGACACGACCCATGCTTCTGGGCCATAGAGCAGCACGGATAGGATGAGCATCCTGTAGAGTGTCAGTTTTGTGATATGCGTGACGTTGAAGGTAAATTTAAAAGAATATTTTCATGCCACCCAGTGTCACCATTGGAAATGACTATGGGTAGTCCAATGTATCTAATGGTGAATCCAAAACAGATATATTGTTAATGGTGCCACTCGTTTTCGAAAAGGACACCATATTTCTTTTGAATAGTGATTCCCCATCAACTGTACTACAAATAACTGCAACATCCATTGCAATTACATCGCTTTCATTGCAACGAAGTATCGAACGAAGGAATTGACACGTTGTAATTCAGTAGAAAATATTTTCATTAAATTAGCATTACATGACTGACTAACTTCCTCGTGTATCCTATATGTGACCGCGATGTCAACATCATAAGAATATAATTCCGCGTAACACGGCGCACGACCATACTGAGCAGTCAATGGACCTGCTCTATGACAGAATACGTCATGAATTTTAAAATGGCGTCGGAGCTAACCATAACAAACATTTAATTATATTTCCGAATATTGTTAAAATTATCTTTTGATGGCTCCCTTATTAACGGATCGGCTGATTTTCAACCTTCAAGCAAATTATTAAGAAATACGTTTGGTTTAAGAGGAGGCAACAAAACTTTACCTTTATCACAACACAGAGAGAATTCTGTTTTATTTCGCACACTAATTCTAGTTTCAAAATGCAGTGGTCCACAAAAATTATATCTTAAAATCATTGGACCAAGATCATAGCTACGGAAATTACCCGGAACAAAGAAATGGAATTATCACCATTATTATCAATGTTCAAATTTCTATTTTTATTTGCGCCCCTAATTTTTCTCATTCTCTTTCACTGCCGCTTCATCTCCCCCAGTTAGCGGTTGTCGCCGTGGCATAACGAACTATAAAATATCGATGGAACAACAATTAAAATGATGATACACGATTTAGTCTCGATGTCGCGAAACCAAATTCCAATCGCTGTCTCACAAATTAAATGAGCATTCGCAAGAAAAATAAGAAATATTTTCGTGTTATTTCGCCGAAAAATGCTATTTTTAATATTTCACAGTAATATTCACTTTCTGGTTTGCAAAATATCTTCTAGTTTGACATTCCGATTTATAACCGGGCTGCTGTGACGTAATACGCAGAAGGAAAATTTGTTGTACTCCGATCTGCGAAATCTTTGTTTCTATTATTTTTGGAACTGTATTCAACAACAATTTGAAAAGTAACAATTAACATTTTTGCTATTTATCCCGTTTCTCGCTTTAACATATTTTTTTTGGTGCCTTGAAAGTTCAAGGTGGCAACTCTGCTCCGCATTAAAAAGTGGCTTGCTCTCCATTTCTATGCCAGAGAATTTCTTTGTAGCAGAGAAGATGGCAATGGATCCATTCAAATAATAGTAGTATGGCAGCAATTTTTTGCAAGCAAATCCTCAGCATAATCTATTATCCGTTCACAACTAATGATAAAAAAAACACTGATTGTTTCTCGGAAAATCAAAATTTAAAGTAATCGCTCATGCAACTTTTAACGACTATTCCCTCTCCAAAAAGTACGAAATTCAATATTGTCAAATATTTGTTTTTTTTACAATTATGACCATTAAGAATATTTGGATTAAAGTCAATATATAAATAAGATAAATATAATAAAATTATTAGTTAATTCCTCCTTTAATTTTTATTTATTGGTTTGGTTGTTTTTTCAATGTATTACTCAAATCGCAGGATTTCAAATTGTGAAAGCAGCAGTTGAAACCAGTCGAAAAATTATATATTTGTAATGTATAAATAAAACTAAATTTGCATTTATATTTGTTATTGATGAAAAAAAATTATCGAAATATTGTCCCAAATATATTTTTCTTTTTACTTTTTTTTCTGAATCTTATTATTATTTCCTCTTACTAAAGTTAATATCCTATTTATCCTAATTATTGCTTTTTTCTTTTCCTACTTCAAATTTGTGAAATGGGAATTTGAGTACAACCCTTTTTTGGGAGCAGAACCCAAAATACATTTACCACAAGAATGATAAAATAGAAGATTGCGCCATGCGCAGGTCCGCTATTCCTCTCTCGACAAGAACACAGCACAGCTGATTGGCTGTGACGTCAAAAGGCGCTTTGAAATAATTTTTTATATGAAAAATGCATGTACAAAGGCAATAATTTATGAATTAAAAGGATTTTAATTATTTTTAATAATATATAACTTAACAAATACAGTTGCTAAATGAGTACAATTATTGAAAAACTCGTTCCAAAAAAAATCACTTAAGCAGCGGATTAAGCGGATTTTCATGTACCAAAAAAGAAAAAATGAATTTGTGTAGTGATTTAATACATATAAATATATTAATATTATATAAATACACATATATTTAATAAATACACACATATTAGAATTTCATTTCCCATAATTATATCATTTTATATTCCCATTATTGCACCAAAACAGTAAATAACAACCTTCACGACACAAATTTAACCAACAAATTATTGAATAGAACAAAAATTTTAATGCCAAATCAATTGAAATATATTATTTCACATTTATTTATATAAATATTATTATAAAATGTGATAAATATTAAAGTATTTAATATTGAACACAACTTATCACATTTCTCACACAAAAATGTATGCATTTTGGATGTTCTCTTATTTCTTGTGCGCCTTATGACGACATGCGCAGAGAGAGGAAATTTTCGTGCCAATGCTGATTGGCGCAATCTTCTATTTTATAATTCTTGCATTTACCAGGTATTATTAATAGAAGACCGCTCTCCAAATGTAATTTTCTCTCAGTCATAATAAGTGTCAAAATGAATAAACAATGTTGCTTCTTTTGTAAATTTTGGCTGCTATTTTCGGGCTTTGCATTTTTTTTCGTAATAAGTAAAAACTCAAATGCCCTTTATTTTTTTGGGTTTTTTTCATTTATTATTATTTAAAAACAAAATTATACATACACACATATAACAAATAATACAATATTTTTAATAATTTACTATTGCCTATTATTCTGTTTTTTTTTAATTGCTAATTTTTTATACAAAAATTTACTTCTAATATACATTCGACATTTAAAAAAAAATTGTTTTACCGCATTTGGTGATTTAACTTTATTGCTTAATTCCATTAACTTTTCACGCACAATTTTATTTCCGTTGAACTCTATAAAAATGATCTCTAATGATTGCGTCTTTAGGAACGCTGAAAAATCTAACTTTTTCCTTTATCCATGTATTATTGCAAATAACGCAACGATAATGCACCATTTTTCTATTTATTATTGTTTATATATATTTTTAATTGATTTCACTACACTTTGGAAGCAGACGACAATAATTTACTTGTTTCCAATCACAATAATTTACTATTTCCCTTTTTTAGTTTCTTTCCATATACAACATTAGCTAAGAGAGCAGATTTGACACATATTATGACTGTTTTCCTCTCACTCTCTCAATTAATAATACCTGGTAAATGTATTTTGGGCAGAAGCCACGTATGGTGATAGAGAGCGAATTTTCCTCTGAGAAAACAACAACAAAGCTTAATACACTGGGTGATGTTGTTGTTGTTCCTTATATGGGGAGCTTTGATCCTTATTTTAGTCTAGTAATTGACAACATATGAAAATAATTTATATATTCTGGAAGTCTACATGACAGTACATCTATATATATAAAATGGAATGTGTGTCTGTTTATTTGTTTGTTTGTACCTTATAGGAGACCAAACCTCTGGACCGATCTTCCTGAAATTTTCACAGCATTTAACTGGGACTCTGGCATGATTAATAGGTTACTTTTTCGACCACGCCCACTTTTACGCCCACTTTTTTAAAATTATGTAGTTGCTCCCATATAGTTTTTAACAGATTTACTTCAAATTGTATACACATTATATACTCCAGGCGAGGTAGAAATAACATTTCTTACGCCACGCCCCCTTTCACGCCCCTTTTCACGCCAAATTTTGTTTGAAAGTTTTAAACTTTTTGTTCTCTGTACAAATTTGTTCTTTCCGACGGATTTTTTTTTATTTGGTAGTATATTGCTCTTAATACTGTTAACGTCGCCATATAACTATGAACCACGCCCACTTCACCGCCCCCTTTCTTTTAAATCAGATACTTATACTGCTAACAATGTTTGCAATACAAAATACTTTTTTTGTAATATGTATTTGCCTAAAATTTTATATGCTTTTTATCTACAGGTAAGTTAGCCATACATTTTTTTATTACCAAATCCCCCTTTTTCGCCCCATTTTACCTTAAATTATAAAACTCAAAATTGGAGTTCCCATTATTTTACCGCGGAACATCGACCCACAACGGCTTTGCAATGGCACTCGACTTACAGTTAAAAAAAAATGCTAAACAATTTAATCGAAGCGACCATTATAACGGGCAAATATAAAGGAACAAATGTACTGTTGCCACGCATTCCTATGATACCAACAGATTTGCCATTTGATTTCAAAAGATTACAGTTTCCTGTTCGGTTAGCATTTGCGATGACAATTAATAAAGCTCAAGGTCAATCTCTGCAAGTTTGTGGCATAAATTTGTCAAATCCATGTTTTTCCCATGGACAGCTTTACGTTGCATGCTCCCGTGTTGGGAAACCAAACGATTTGTTTGTTTATGCTCCGAATGGACATACTAAAAACATTGTATATCCTAGAGCGTTACAATAGTTAATTTATAATAAAATTATTTATTTCTCACTATATAAACACTTTTTATTTCATTTCATAATGATGGGGGTAGCACACCGGGTTCAGCCTTTTATTATAAACAAATATATATCATTGACACGAAATTTGTACTTAATTTTGTTCTTATTTTTAATGTATTACACATTTCAATTATCATTTTTTTAATTTTAAAAACGATCATAAACAAACTAAGGCCACCTAACTTATCTCAATGTAACCAAAGTTTAGTGCACTGAAAATAAAATATACATTTAAATCAAATAAAAATTGCATTTGACGTGCTAGTAAGCGAATTGCATTTGGCTCAAATGCAATTGTATTTGATGTAACAAAAATGTAGTTCATTCAAATAAAATTGTATTTGTCTTCCCAATATTTGCCAACTACATAGCATTTAAAACCAATGCGGATTTGCTGTTGGCTAAAAATATACCATCAACAGCAATTTCATTTAGACTAAATGCAGAAATTATGAGAGTCAAATACAATCGAAGTTCGCGAATGGAGAGTGTATTAAGTTTTAGACATACACGAACTATAAGCATTTCCATACACGACCGGTGTATGGTTGGAGTGTGTTGCTTACGAAAAATACGTGAACTATACATGTATGCGAACTCAGCCAAAGCTTAAAACGATACATATTCGCGAATGTGTATGGCACCGAAAAAAATTTAGATACACACAAAATCATGATAACCATAGCAATGACTGTTAAAATTATTTGAAAATATCTGTGGTTAATTAAACCCCTACAATTCAGGGGTAGCGAAGCGCACCGGGTACAGCTAGTTTTATATAAAATAACAAATAAAAAATAGGGTTAATAGGTTGCTGGTAAAAGGGTGCACAAAAAATGTGATTCCGTATTAATATATAGATTATATTACTATTAAAGAAATAATTACTCTTATACCCAACTAGCTGAAACCCTGCCCTCTTCGCCAGACATTAAAACATTTATTGCAATGCTTTTAGATAAACAACATTCATCGCTCGTGTAAACAAATAGTGCAGATGGTTTTCCGACTCGTGAGCATGCAACGTAGAGTTGGCTATGCGAGAAAATTGGACTTTCCAACTTTATACTGCACATTTCTCAAGATTGTCCTTGCGACTTATTGATGGTAACGGCGATTGCAAGGCGAACGGGGAATTGAAGACGCTTAAATTCAAATGGCACATCAGATGGAATCATTGGGATGCGAGGAATCAAAACGTCTTCGCCTTTGGATTTTCCATTAAAAATTGTTGCTTCTATCATATTTTTAAATATTTTCTTACGGCAAGTCTCGTGCCATTACAAAGTTCTGGTTTGTTGATGTTGCGAAGCATAATAATCGGCGCTAAAATTTTTAGCTGCAATTCGTGAGGTCGTATTCCTGGCAAATCAAGTGCGTTTAAAAATTAAGTGGGATATTTCACCACCTCATCCTGATTCATGATGATATCCACATATTTGAATGTGAATAATGGAGCTGGTATTTCTTTTAAAATAGCCTCGTTAAGATCATTGACATCTTTGTTCTTTCCGGCCAGTATTGTTCGCTCGCTTAACCAAACATGATTTTTGTACTGTTGTGCTATGCTTGGGAACACGCTATGAATCAGTTCTCTTTTTGATTGAATGAAACGGCAAAAATCGTTTGCTAATGTTATCATACCAGAACTACTTGTAGGGGATCCGCCGAAAACTTTTTTCACTGATGGCTCCAAAACTGAAAAGGGAAAATCAGATGCTTTTCGGCTATGGGAAGTATGGCAACGGTATTTCAATCAGAAGTGTTTGCTATACTGAAGGTAGCGGAATGGGGAATTGAGAACAAATGGCGCGGTAAGGAGATTAGACTCTGTTGTATCAGTCAGGTTGCGTTGAAGGCCCTGGCGCGCACGTTAACCACTTCAAAAATTGTCCAAGAATGTAAATCAAGACCTAACTCCATCGCAAGATGGAAATTGCTTGAACTTATTTGGGTTCCGGGACACTCTGATGTTCAGGGAAACGAATTAGCTGATGGTAAACTGTGGATCTACGGGCACTCCAATGGGACCACAGCCATTTATCGGTATTAGTTTGGCAGGGGGTATGGATTGGAGCAGGAGCCATGTGAATAATATTCACAAGGACCGATGGTGCAGTTTAGTTGCCTGCAAAACAACCAAGTGCTTGCAGAAAGCAGCAGAGTTGCAAATTTCCTTCTGATATTACAAAAAAAAGATATTCGATCATTAGTTTGGGTAATCACAGGTCATACTCTGTGGGGTCATCATATGACGACCAAAGGCATCATCGAGAATCCGAACTTCGTCTCCTGCCTGCAGGGAGAACAGGACGGCACAGAGCATTTTCCCTGCGCTTGTTCTGCCTTTGCCAGAATGAGGAGGTGCATATTATGGTCAGATGTTTTGGGAATGGATAATGTACATTCCAGATCCCTGGACAGACTTCTGAGGTTCATAAAGAAAGTCAAAGAAGTTTGAAAAGGTGTAACTCTATATCCCCCCCTTTCCTAAATATTTTTCCAGGCTTAGTACAATGGGCATCAATGTCTGAGTGCTTGGAAGCTTCCTTCTTCGGCGGCTCTCCGGCCTACCCCACTTCTATCTGTCCACCTATAATATTTCTCTTTCGATTCACTTTCGTTTGTGATGCAGTTGTCGATTGTTATTATTGGGTCACAGATTGGGAGTCGCTGCACTTACCATCGCGTGAGAGCAACTGCATATCTATTAACTCATACACGTATAGGTGTTCTTATCATGCACTGTCATAACATTAATATGCAAAATAAATTAGTCTAACCGTTGACCAGATCGCAGTCACATCGTTCGAATTTTTATTTAAGGACACAGCCCAACGTTCTTGAGGAAAACTCTCCCAATCCTACATTTTTTGGCGCCCGAGCAGGGACTAGTGCTTTTAGATAAATTTTAATTTCTTAAAATAAAGATTTGTTGTTCGTGTCGCGCACGCAAGTGGTGGTCAACGTTAGACTCCGGAGCATAATTTAATACATTTTATTAATACAGCGGTTAATTGGAAGACCAAAAAATGCGTTTTTTTTCATCACCGCTGCTTCGCTACCGCTGTGATTATTAGCAGCTGCCGCTATCTTGCTACGTCGCTGCGTTACCGCTGTTGTGCCGCTGTCGCCTACTGCATTCTGCCAGTTGAGCTGTTTTCGTATTTTCGTACTCTCTGCTGCCGCTGCCTGAATACGCTTCGTTTTCGCTATTGTGCTTAGTTCTGTTGCGCTGCCCATCTCGCTGCGCTAGATCATCGTAACCCAACAAACATTTTGTAAGGGTTTTTTGCTATTTGTCGTTGCTCTCGTTCGTCGCAACGTTAACAGTTACATTGGTTTTACAGTTTGTGAGTACGGTATTCCTACGTTACGTACATATTTGGTTGCCGCTACTGTATAACGCTTTCGTCGAATACGGTTTAATTTTTTTAATCCGTTGCTGGTTAGGCTACACTTGGTCTAGTTAGTTATGAAATATTAAATATACCTTTTAACTAAATTTATACATTTTTTTTAGTTTACAATGACTTTGGAGGAATTAAAACAGCAAGCAAGTTCTATCAACACAGACGGAAATTGAAAAGCAAGACTGTGAAGATGGTGGTCGTGCTGACTTGGAGGAATTGTACATTACAGCGAAGCTTGCCATTCAATCGCAACTAGCTGAAGATCACAATTCTACTTTGTCAGATATTAATTGCGTCATGCAATCTAGTTCAAAATTACCTAAACTCAAACTGCCTTCGTTCGATGGAAAATATTCTGAGTACCATAATTTCATGACGTCGTTCAAGCAAATAATCGATCGGGAATTTAACTTGTCAAATATCGAAAAGTTTAACCATTTACGCAATTGTCTCCAGGGACCGGCTCTTGAAACCATTGATGCCTTCCAAGTCAGAAATGAAAAATACCCCAAGGCATTGGAAAGACTTAGAGGTAGATATGACAACCCTAAACTAATATTCTTGGAGAATATTTCGACGCTTTTTGAACTGTCGTCAGTCTCCAAGTCCAGCGGTGCGCAGTTAAGGAGTCTTGTTGATAAGGCGTCTGCTATCTACGGCTCATTACTGTCATTGGGAACTGACAGCTAAATTTCTCAAGCTATGTTGATTTACCTTGTACTGCAGAAAGCTGATGAGGAGACAAATCGCAAATGGAAGGAGTCGTTGGATTTCAAAACGTTACCGACTTGGGATAACTGCTCAAAGATTCTAGAGAGACACTGCCAATATTTGGATTCAATCGAACTTAGTCATACTTCAACGCGAGTACATCAAGCTGAAAACAAGGCTCATAAATCAAGGAACCAACAAAAAAATATTCGTTTGTTTGCTCTAATTCTACGTGTTTAATGTGTTCAAGTGGCAACCACAAGATTTTTAACTGCGATCGCTTCAAGGCCCTCACTGTGGCTCAACGTTTTGATCATGCGAAAAGCCAAGGCCTTTGCATCAACTGCTTGTCGAAGGGGCATCAACTCTCCATCTGCTCATCGTCGCATAAGTGCAGGGTTTGCTCTCAACAACATCATAGCTTGCTGCATCGTGGATCTGCGCCAGATTCGTCGACTTCAATGCTGCCTTCAACCTCGAGGGAAGCTGCTGTACACACCCACATAAACAATTCGTCGTTGGATAAAATAATTCTTGCGACTGCTATGGTCTTAGTTCGGGATGCATCTGGTGGATACCGGTTTGGAAGAGCATTGTTGGACTCTGGCTCACAAGCGAATCTCATGACGCATGAGGAAATTGTTGTTACCACGACATTGCATAACATTCAAATCCAAAGTATTGGTAAGTCAGCAACAAATATTAAATTTATGACTAATACTAACATAAAATCGAAAGCAACTGAGTTTGAGTTCCGCTTCCATTGTGTATAACGTCGCATATCGCATACCAACCGGATCCAGGCATATATGTCTCATCTTGGAACATCCCACAGAATATTGTACTGGCAGATAGTCAATTTAACAAATCAAAGAAAATCGATTTGCTGCTGGGAACAGAGAGTTTTTTCAGTCTTCTTGCGGTCGGCCAAATCAAACTCGGACATAATTTGCCAATGTTACAGAAAACATTGTTAGGTTGGGTTATTTCAGGTCGCTATCAAGCGAACACTACGAAGCTCTCCACCACTACATGTCTCTTAAAATGCGATCAGTTCATAGAATCCAAATTGGAACGATTTTGGGTGCTTGAAGAAGTGTCGACAACGGCAGACACGTGGACCCCTGAACAACACAGTTGCGAACGCCTATACACTAACACAGTGACCCGAGATTTAAGTGGCAAGGATGATCCGGCTTGCTTGGGTGACTCATACACAACAGCGTTGCGAAGGTTTAACTCGTTGGAACGGCGGTTGTCACGGTCTCCAGAGCTCACGATGCAATACGTCGCCTTCATGGAGGAATATGAAAGTCTGGGTCACATGAGCGTAGTTCAAACTCCCGAATGGAGCGAGCCACACTATTATATTCCACACCACTGCGTCTTGAAGCCAAACAGCACATCGACGAAATTGAGGGTCGTTTTCGACGCATCATGCAGAACCAGAACGCTGAAGTCACCAAACGACATACAAATGGTGGGACCTACATTGCAAATCGAGCTCGTAATCCTACTTCTGCGTTTTCGCCTAAATCGGTTTGCGCTTACTGCAGACATCGTTAAAATGTACCGACAGGTGCTAGTGAGTCCAGAAGATCGAAGGTTCCAATATATTTTATGGAGAAGTTCACCTCATGAAAACATTCGAACATTCCAACTCAATACAGTCACGTATGGAATGGCAGCTGCACCGTATCTCGCTGTTCGAAGCCTGGTATATCTCGCCGAACAACACGCAGCACGCAGTTTGAAGTTGGTTCAAATGTTGTAAGGTCGTCATTTTACGTTGACGATTTGTTGTACGGAGGTGACACTCTTGCGGAGTTATCCCGCATAAAAAATGTGGTAACAGCTCTTTTAAAATTGGGCGGACTTGATTTGGCAAAATGGCATTCCAACCATCAACAATTTAGAAGTGAAGATTTCGTAAAAGACTTAAACATCGACACGGCTGTTACGAGTACACTTGGCATAAAGTGGGATCAAACTCACGATTTATTTTTATTTTCTTTTGAACCTAGGCAAGCCTTCAACGGACGAGTAACGAAAAGAACTATCCTCTCAATTGCATCCTCATTGTTCCGATCCATTTGGTCTCTTGGCACCAATTATCATCACCGCTAAAATCCTTCTTCAGGAACTATGGCTGCTAAACCTCGACTGGGATGTATCTGTTCCTCAGAATGTTCAGTTCGCTTGGCCAAACTTCGTCGCCAGTTTACCAGAGCTTTCATCAATAAAAATTCCACGCTATTGCCTATCAACCAATTTAAAATCCCTTCAGCTTCATGGATTCTGTGATTCATCGATTCGTGCTTATGGTTGCGGAATTTATACATGTACTGTAGATAATACTGGAGTTATTCGCGTTAATCTTTTTACTGCAAAGTCGAGAGTCGCGCCTATCAAAAAGCAATCATTGCCAAAGCTGCAAAAATAAAATCTCTTTTTTCTAATTACAATTTCGATGTATATCTTTGGACAGATTCGCAGATTGTACTTCACGGGCTCAAGTTGCATTCCGCTACGCTATCTACTTTTGTTGGCAAGATCTAACTCCTGCTGCTCATTGGAGACATGTACCAACTAACAACAATCCAGCTGACATCGTTTCCCGAGGAAGTACAGCTGCAGAGCTGCCGAATTCGATTTGGCACATTGGGCCCCCGTTTCTGTACGAACACACGAGCAAGTGGCCTAAAGCGAACACATCGACATGGAAGTAGTGAACTCAGAGATGTGAAAATCGATATTCAAGGTAATGATAAAACCCAACTATATCCTTGAAATTATCGACAGATGCAGTTCCTATGTACGTGGAATACGATTAGTTGCCTGGATTTTTCGTTTCTACAAGAGGCTACGCAAGCATCAAACGAATACCTTTGATGAACCCCTCATGCCCGAGGAATTGCATCACGCATTGCTGTGCATCGTTTGGAACGTGCAGCAACAATACTTCGCTGGAGACATTCGTTTACTTCAGAGAGAGTCAACGACAAATGGCACTCTGCGTTACCTTCCTTTCTTGGATTCCACGGAAGGATTCGAATTGTTGAAGGTGGGCGGACGACTCCAGTTAGCAGATCTACCAGAAAGCCGAAAGCACCCCATCCTGCTTCCCAGCAAATGCAGCTTCGTTCAGCGATACGTTCAGCACTTACACGTCAAAAACTATCACGCAGGACCTAAAGCACTGATAACATTGATTCGCCTTCAGTTCTGGATTGTGAATGCGCGCGACGTAGCAAGGCGCATTGTCAGATCCTGCATCCACTGCGTTCAATACAAGCCAAGGCTGCTGCAACATATGATGGGAAACCTGCCAGTGGAACGTCTAACACCATCGCGACCATTCGCCCGCTGCGGCATCGATTTTTGTGGACCTGTCAACATATATTTACGGATCAGAGGCAAGGCACCCTACAAAGCCTACATTGCCATTTTTGTGTGCTTCGCGACTAAGGCAGTGCACATCGAGGTCGTCTCAGACTTAACAACAGATGCATTTTTGCCATCGCTCAAACGGATGATCGGATGAAGAAGTCTTCCAACAGACATATTTTGCGATAATGCAACAAACTTTGTTGGTGCTTGCAATAAACTTGCTTAGTTGAAGGCATTCGTATTTAAAAAACAAAATCAAGAAATTATTAGTAACTATTGCGCTAATGAATTTGTTAATTTTCATTTCATTCCTCCCAGAGCACCTCATTTTGGTGGTATTTGGGAGGCCGCTGTCAAATCTGCTAAGGGTCATCTGAGTCGCAGCGTGATGAATTCCAGGCTAACATATGAGGAGCTGTCGACTGTCTTGGTCGAAATCGAAGCCGTGCTTAATTCTCGTCCGATAGCACCACTTTCATCTGACCCCAGCGACAACGAGGTATTAAATCCTGGTCACTTCATCATTGGAGGCACTCTGAAGGGTCTACCGGAGCGAACGATGCCTACCGATATTAGCCATGCCGAAAAATGGGCTAAAATTACGGCCATCAAGCAAAGGTTTTGGAACCATTGGTCACACGAATACCTCAACGAACTGCAAATGCGCACAAAATGGGTTGCTGATCGCCCAAATGTTGCCAAAGATGCAATGGTCATCGTTCATGAGGACAACATACCACCGCAACGGTGGCAAATGGGACGTGTCGTCAATGCCATCCCAGGAAAGGACAAACGCGTTCGAGTGGTGGATATACGCATTTCAAGAGGAGTCATTCGGCGCCCCATACGTAAAATTGCGATTTTACCTGCTTGAAGAGTACTTCAACGGGCCCGGGATGTTGGGTCACAGATTGGGAGTCGCTGCACTTACCATCGCGTGAGAGCAGCTGCATTTCTACTAACTCATACACGTATAGGTGTTCTTATCATGCACTGTCATAACATTAATATGCAAAATAAATTTGACCAGCTCGCAGTCACATCGTTCGAATTTTTATTTAAGGGCACAGCCCAACGTACTTACATTCGCTACAGTTTCTTATAATTTTCGTGGTTGAGGAAAACTCTCCCAATCCTACAGTTATGTTATTAAGGTATGTATTGTATTATGGAATACATTCTTATCGCCACTTTTCCTTTGATAAGGTTTCCTTTTCATTTCTTTATATTTTCTTACATTGTTTTCATATCTATCATCTATTGACATCATCTATTGTGTTATAATTATAGGAACTATTGTATTTTTAAATACATTGTCATCATCATCATTTTCACGTTTAAAATTTTGTTAGTTTGCATTGATATAAATTATTTTGTTTAAATTTTTTCAGTTTATTTTCATCAAACAATTTTTTTGTGATTTCTGACTATTTTTTAATGAAACATTATTACCCGTTGTAAATGACAGATACATATTATCATTGTTATCATCAGTTCAAGTTTCCAATTATGTCATTCAAAGGTTTTGTTATAGATTGAAATGTGTTATTAACCCTATATATTGTATATAATGTGATATTTTTTTATTTTTTGTTTTAATACTGCACTCGTCTTTATAATATCTTTTAGTAATTTATTATTTTTATTCATAATGCTTTCTTTACTTTTTTCTCTAACAGCTAATGTTCTCTGTTTGGTATCTGCTTTCAATCTGCTATCGATCTGCCATTGTTCTGCTTTTCATCAGATCTTTCTCCTAACTGTATGAAATTATCAAATCCTTTTCCATATCGTCCTGTATTTATTAAGTCATCCTTACTTACAACAACAAAACCATACTTATCTTTCCAATATTGTCTACAAATCTTCATAAATTGTTTAATTGACAAATCACCGATAACATGATTCGTGAGTCATTTCATCTTGTTTAAATATAATAATCATTTGTATTTGCATTATCGCTTATTAGATGTTTGGGAATTTTCGTATGTGGTTGACATAAATAAAAGCAATCAAAATTCTTATGTCTAACCAACCATACAGAAAAATTCTCTTATATTATTTTGTTTATCACAAATTGGATCATCGAATATTATTATGGAGTGTGGCTTAGCTTTAGCTGGACTTATAACTTTTTCATTTTCCGAGAAAGCGAAGCTTATTGGATCAATCAATTTCTTTAGATAACAGTATTTCAGCTGATTTAAAGATTTCGAATATATGTAAAATTTTTGAAATCAAGTCCGTTATGACTTTCTATTGGACTCAGCATAACATTAGTCTTGCCACAGTTTGATGGTCTTAGTGCACGTATTGAATTTGGTAAAAGTGTACTATGAATAATTTTTTGTTTTTTCCCTTGCATATAGATATAATCAGCATTTCTCACTACAATTTGCTTAGTGCTTCTTTAATAGTATATTGATAACTAATATGTTTCCAATAAAAAGTCTCTATTATATAGAGAAAGTATGTCATTTCGATTTGCAATGTTAACACGAATGGATGTTGGGTATTTTACATTATAAAAATGATTATAAAAACAAAGGATATACACATAATCTGCTTAAGATTGGCAGGGGACTCGTGAACAACTTAATAAACGTAGTACCTATTGAACTATATTTATCTGGCTATCAGTTTTGGGGCACAGGAACAAAACTAAGTAAGAGGAGATAAAGGAATAATTCCATTGGATACAGTTTGCAAAGAGCACGATATTACATATTCGCAATAAAATATAAAATAAAATATATAAATAAAAGACATCACGATGACCAAATATTAGCTGAAAAGGCTGGGCAACGAGTAAAATCAAAAGATAGTAATTTAAGAAAACGTGCAAACAAGTGGTTTGTAACAAACGCAATGAAAGCAAAAGTTAAATTTGGATTAGTAATGAATAACAAGACTGTAAATCAAGAAAATTAAAGAGAATGGGAGAAAAAGAAAGAGAAGTAAATAAAAAAAATTTTTTTCATCTGCTGTGAAAAACATGTTGAAAATGTTAAAAAAAGAAAGGCCTGATAAATACTGCTGTTAAAATTGCCCAAAAAACTGTACATTCAAATTTCAGAAAGAAAAAAAAAACTAATATTGCCATCCCGAGAGTTATTCCAGTACCAAAAATTGTTGGATTTCTTCCATTAATTCCAGTTTTAACAGTGTTGTCGGCACTTTGAGGTTTAGCTATTGGTGGATCAGCTATTTCTAAAGCTATAAATTAAATATATAAAGCTTGGAAAAGAAGAACTAACAGATGCACCTCGTCATAATAGATACATGGAATCAATTGCTATGGGTAAAGGTGTATGTCTTAAACAAGATAGGAAAGGTTTTGGATTGCGTTACAATCCACATTAAAAAAATTTTTAAAGATTCTGCCTAAACGACACTAACAGATATCGATTTGAACTATATGGTAAACAACTCAAATATTTTAGAGGCGTTTTTATGTGTGATTGTTTATCTAAAAGGCCTCAAGAATGTGATATTATTAATTTAGATGACACAAGCAGTCCTGGAACACATTGCGTAGCGTACTACAGAAATCACAACTATAAAGACTATTTTAATCGTTTTGGAAAGTTGCATCACGATTGATTTCCATACCCAGGAAATACTTTAGCTGCCCTCCGTCGACCACGTCAAATGCATCTGCGATTTTTGCTTTAAACTGTATCAGGTCGTCTAGTTTTGAGCTGGCTATAATGAGGTCATCAACATAGACTGCGATTATATTAAAATTACCCCCTTTATTCATCGTGTACACACACGGTTCGCTAACACACGGTTTAAAACCGATGCCCCTCAGTACTGCATCCAGCTTACCGTTCCACTCGCCGCTCTGCGGCAAACCATAAAGCGCCTTGTTCAGTTTTAGTACGCGATGTGGGTACTGTTTGTCCACGAAATGTTCAGGCTGCTTCGTGAAAACTTTGTCATGCAGCTCGCGATTCAGGTACGCCGACGAGACGTCCATTTGATGCAAATGTAACTTATGTTCGCACGCCAATGCAAGTAGCTTACGAATTGTTGCATATCTCACCACAGGTTGAAATGTTTCGGTGAAATTAACGCCGTATTGTTGACTACATCCTTTCGCAACCAAACGTGACTTATATCGTTGAATGCTGCCATCAGAATTCCTCTTTATGTTGTAGACCCACCTACAACCGATGACTTTTTCACCGGCTGGTAAGTCAACTAGCGTCCACGTCTGATTTTTTATTAACGCGTTATACTCCTTCTGCTTAGATTCTTGCCACTGCTTAGAATCCTTGCAACGCTTTGTGGAACTTGCATGTCGTCTACTTCAAATACATTTAGAACATGTCGCTTCTTACATGGACGACCACGCTTACCGGTACGAACCAGTTTCGGTCTACCTCTAGCAGCACGCTCACTGCTAGGCTGCACAATGATATTATCATTCGCTTTCGTGATGTTTGCGTTATCAGCCACAGAAGGGACCATTTCAGCAGCCAAATCTCCAGCAGCAAGCGTTACTGTATCGTTTTCGTCTGCCACTGCACGACCATACGGGCCCTCCATGAATATGATGTCCCTGTTAACAATCACCCTTTTGACTCCGCATCGTACAAACAATACGCCTTTGATTCATCGGAATAAACCAGCATGGTCACTTCCTTACCCTTCGGCCTAAATTTTTCTCGTTACGTTTTGTCAATCGCTACAGCTAAGGAACCGAATATCCTTAAGTGGGATACGCTTGGTTTTCTATCGGTCCACGCCTCATAAGGAGTCATATTAGTAAGTGTTTTTGTTGCAGCTTGTTGCGTAGGTACGCTGCTGTCGCTACAGCCTTCACCCAAAAATGCTCACTTAATGCGCTATGGACGAGCATGCATATCGCTATTTCCACAAGGGTCCTATTTGCCCGTTCTGCCACACCGTTTTGTTATGGTGTGTACGCCACCCTCAACTGACTCACTATTACGTTTTCCTGTAGGAATTCTTTAAAACGATTACTTATCGCTGCGCAATGTTTTCATTTTGAAATTCGTTTGTTTTTCTACCATTACTTTTAATGCCTTAAATGCCGAAAACACTTCGTCGTTAGTTTTTATGAAATAAACAAATATATATCGCGACTTATCGTCGATAAATGTTGCAAAATATCGCGATCCACCGATCGAGTTTTTATTATTGATTGAAACGGTTTAACACAAATGTTACCTTTCGCACATGTAATGCATTTGATATTCGCTATTACTTTTAGCTCAAGTCCGTGCACTAGCCTTTTGCTCGACATTTCTTTTAGGCTATCAAAATTTAAATCCCCGAACCGATTATGCCACTCGAGGGCGTTATTGTTTTCATTATTCACGTAATAACATTTAGTTGGAATGTACTTGAATGTAAATAAGCCACCTCCTTTTTTTGCTTTCATTACAGTTACACCTTCTGCATTTTTTATTACCGCTCGATTTTTTCTGAAATAAACAGTAAGGCCGTCACAAATCGCTCTGCTTACAGAAATGAAATTATTTTGTAATGCAGGTACGTACATACAACCCATATTTGAGTGGCCCCGAAAATTCACTATTCTCAATACGAACTTCTCCTTGACCGCAAGATTCCATGTAATTGTCACCGGCTAACGCAATTTTTTCAGTACGATCTTCGTATCCGCAAAATAACGAGCGATAACAGCATAGATGGGCTGTCGCTCCACTATCAAGACACCATGTATCACGAGCCAAATTCTGAGACGAACTAGCGAGAGTAGCAAACGATGATTGTGCATTGCATTTCTGCCCTATTCTCAGCTCTCTGCACTTAGCAGCGAAATGACCGCGACGACCGCTGTTATAGCATTTCCCGTTTATACGTTTATTGTTGTTACCGTGGCTGCTGCTGTTGTTGTTGCCGGAGTCCTTTGCTCATGCGTGCGTGCGCTAAACGCCTGATGATTTTGACCCCCTTCGCACTTTTCGCCTCTTTCGAGCCTTCGTTCATTTTCCTCAAACAGCTTAACCCTCAGCGATTGCAGTGCTGGCAAGGAATCACGTGTTTCTATGGCTATGAGGCAATTGTCGTATGATGTAGGCAGGCTAGAAAGCAAAATTATACCAAGGAGCTCCTCCGGCACCTCGACTCCAATTTCGGTTAGCTTTTCCGTTAACTCATAGAATTCGTTCATATGCTCTCCCCTTCACCCAAGCGCAAGTACAATAATTTTTTGAAAAGTGTTACTTTGCGAGCAGGTCCGGTTGGCTGGTAAATTTGCTTTAATTTTGTCCAGGCCTTTGCTGATGTGTCGCAATGTTTAACGTAGTTTAGCTGTGACGGCTTCATGCACAACATAATACCCGCTAACGCCTTCTCATCTTTTGCGTCGAATGCAGCAGATTCCTCCGATGTCACTGTCTCGTTTTTCACTTGCTTACCGCAGACTATATTCCACAGCTCTGAGTGAATCAGCACACTCTTCATATGGACGGACCATAATGGATAATTTCTATCAGCGAGTTTTTCGATGGAGTATAGCCCGGCAGAACTCAATATGTACGTGACAAATCGGCAAATCAAAAAACTTTTCAAAACGATGTTTTAATACAAATTCCACTTTTTTGACCTTTTTTTCGACCTGGGCCCATAACCTGTTAACAGATACCGCAGACATAAGCAAAATACAAGAAAATGAGAAAGTGCACGTAATCGTATTTGATGTAGTTTATTCGATGATGGTCCAAACGGTAGTGAACCAGCAGCTATACTTAAACACTATACATAGATTATTAGAAGGTGAAACCAAATATGCAATAATTATAAAGAGCATGTGCATATTATGCACACTAGAAATTTATTGTGTTGCAGGAGCTACACTACACAGTTGTACTTTTAACATATTTTACAAATATGTTGTGCATATACTTGATATAACTTATATATAACGAGTAAAGAAGTCTGAAGTCGGGTTAGACCGACTACGAAATACCCTTTACCTTTATAGTTTATAAAACCACGGTCATTCAAATAAAATTTACGTGAGAGTTAAACCATGGCATTCAACACATATTTTTCTCCTTGTCGGTTGAAATGTTACACCTATAATGATCACTAAGTTTTATAGTTGAATTTCATAATGCTATAGAGACATTTCTTGATATATCTTGTAGAAATTTCGAGTTATATAAATACTGAATTGAATCTGCTAGCTCAATTTTGACATATATAATAATACCCTTTGAATGCAATCAGAAGATTATTCGTAAGAATAAAGGACGCTTGATTAAAAAAATTAAAAAAAAAAACTGAATGTTGTACTGATTTCATGTTATAATCCACCATTTTGTAAGCATTACCAACTTCACTATACGTTGAACGCCATCAGAAGATTATACATAAGAATAATTGACGCGTGCTTAAAAATATATTTTAAAAAAAACCGAAAAACCGTCTTTTATCTGGACCACCTCATTTCTTTTCTATGACTTTATAAAGTAGAATTTTTTTTTAAATTGTGTATAGGTCCAAAGTTCTAAGATCCTATCTATAAAGGGCGTAGCTCATAAAGTGCATCTCTAATTTTCTTATTTTTGGTTTGTGTTTTATAATATCACTCTGAAGCTTCATATGAAGTTTCGTTGACGAGCTTTGCATAAGGCCCCAAAAATGAGTACTGGTTAATTGTGGGCGCGGCAGTAGTAATAATCTGCCCATATTTTGCATGCATGCTTTTTCGGAACTGTTACATCCTGCTACCAATTTCGCCCAAAAATATTGTAAAAGTCACAAGTTATAAAAATATGCCAATAAGGTTGTGAAAAGAACACGCCCATTTTTTGTGTGGTGTTTAATGTTGGTACCCGCAACTTTTCTGTGAAATTTCGTTGATAAATATTCAATAGGAACCCAGTAATGGTTTTTTGTGGATTGTGGACGTGGCAGTAGTAATCTGCCCATATTTAGAATTCATGCTAGTACAGACCCAGTGTATACATCCACCAGTTTGTTTTCATATATCATCACTAGCGACATAGATGGGGTAATTGTCTTTAAGTGGGGTCCCCAAAGTTCATTATATGGGAGGGAGGCGTATCCTTCCTCTGATCGACCCCGAATCTGGACATGGCTTTGTAGGGTCCATATACGTACTAATGTAAAATTTCGTCCAAAAATATTGTATAGGTCGTAAGTTATAATAATATGCCAATAGTGAGCGTGGCTGTAGAAATAACACGCCCATTTTTTGTGTGGTGTTCAATGTTAGTACCCGCAACATTCCTGTGAAATTTCGTTGAAAAGTCTTTAACAGGATCCTAGTAATGATGTTTGGTTAATTGTGGGCGTGGCAGTAGTATTATGATCTCCATATTCTGCACACACACTATTATGGAACCCATGTATATTTCTGCAAATTTTTATTCTGCTGGCATCAATACGAGCTTAGGTAGGCTAATTTTAGTTTTAGACCCGAAATTTCCCTATATCAAAAGTGGGCGTGTCTCTTCTCTGATCAGCCCCATTTGTTGCAGATAGCTTTATAATATCCACATGTTCCTTCCCGTAAAATTTCGTTCGAAAATCTCTACCAGATCTTAAGTTATTAATATTTGTTAATAGTGGGCGTGGCAGTTAATATATACCGCCCACTTTTTGCACAGTGTTTAGTAGGACCCACATATCCATAACTGCCAAATAATGTCACGATCCGTCAATTGGACCGAAGATATAGTCATTTTAAAAAAGGGTGAAAAAACTTCCTTATATGGGAGGTAGGCGTGGGCTTTGTCCAAATCGGCCCATATAGCAATCTGGTTCTGTATCTTTGTCCAGACTATACTTTTGCAAAATTTCATTAAGATAGCTCTAACGGTGTAGAAAAAAGTGGCCACAGACGGACAGACGGACGGACAAAATAAAAATTGCTTACAAAGTGATTCTGATTATATTTGTATATATATGTCCACACCTACCACGCCTCCTTCTTGAAATTGCAACCCCTCTCAAAAGCACAAAGTTAGTATACCCTTTTTACCTTTTTTAAAGGTAAAGGGTATAAAAATGTATATTGAACCAAAATATTTTTTTTTTTCAAATGTGTAACAGTTTGTTTTACACCATTGATTATTTTAATTTGTTTTTCATCCTTATAAATTTTACAAGAATACATTTTTGCTGGCAAACCAGCGAATTCCTTCATTATATTCCCATTACATTCATCTTTAAACATACTTAAAACTTTTTTGTTTAGCAATTGAAAATTAAAAACATTTTGTATTGGATATGCAGACATATCAAAATGTGAATAAATATCATCACGAATATCATCATAGAAATCATTTGTCTTAATATCATAAATAAATGAATCAGTATCCATGTAGTTTAGATTGATATTGTGTTGATACTTAGGTTTCATGTAATAATAATGAAAATTATACATTTTCCATTTTGATAACTCTAAAACCACAAAACCAACATAATTTGGTTTATTGTAAACAGCGCTAACTTTATTCATTTTAATTGACAACATGACGTCAGTAATTAAACTTTGCTATGAGAGTTCTAGCACCTAATCTTTTACCTCGACTTTCCCATTCACATACTAATTTAACATCTTTTCTCTTATCTACGTTTTCCATAGTTTTACAATAAACCGCATAATTCATGAACTTACAAAAATTTTTAACAAAATCAGTTTTTGCTAACGTTCTATGATGATTATTTAAATCAATGTATTTTTTCAACCAATCTGATTGATTAAATTTAAGAAATCTATGAAATTTTTTCAAAAGTAGGCTAAGACATTGTTGAAGAGTTCTATAGTGTATTATATGTTTTTCTTTATTATTTAAATCTGTTATTAGCTTAACATGTTTCATATTTCCATTTTTCTTGTGTTCCGAACAAAATGGCAAATCATTATGATAGTCATGTAATGTTGATTTATATTCTAAATCCAAAAAATTCAAAAACAACACATAGCAATAACCTACATACTTTCATATATATTATAATAAATAATATATTCATAGTCATCTACACTACACGATTTATTACTTAGTTTATTGACGAAAAACTTTTATAAACATTTTTGTTACAGTTTTATCCTGCCGATGAAAAGTGTAGAGTTCAATTTTTCATCTTAATGATATTCTATAAATTAATATATCATTTAAACTGATGAAAGAAAGTAAAGAACTATAAAATTTAGATTAAGATTACAGGGATTCTGCGGCATAAAGGCCCGTACACAATAATGCGAGAGACCGAGACGAGAGCAAGTCCGAGTCTCGGCCGAGATGTCAAAAGGAATTTGTACCAAAGGATGGTACGTGGCAATATACAATAATGCGTGATGCAATACGGCGAGATGAGGCATTTCTAAAAAATTAAAAATTCCTCGCACTCTCGGTCGAGACAATTTGTCAAAGTGATCAGCTGTTCGCACTTGTTTATTTCTCTTTTGCTATTTGTGGCTCTGCGATTATTTTATTTAATTAAAAATGCAAAATTGAAGTGAGGAAAGCATAGAAATTTTAATCGATTTAGTAAAATCCAAGCCTATTCTGAAGTGTGCACTAAGAAGGTGGCCGCAAGGCTACAACAAGTCTACAACCACAATAATTTTTGGATTTTGATTTGTCAATTGCTTGAAAAAAGCTTTCGCTTTTGACATGTTAAAATCCAATTTTAGCTTCGAACAGGGAGCACTAATCGTGTACCCTGGATTTGAATTTGAATCTAGATTTTGCGATTTTGATAGTGAGGAAAATTAAATAAAATTAAATAAATGTAGGAAAGCAGACATTTCTGCAAAATTAAATTATGCGGAAATATGAAAATGTTTAAATTACATATGTGGAAATGTGAAAATGTTCAAATGCAAAAATTTTTAATATTTTATGTGGGAGCGGATCAATGAAACAAGTGGCCCGACTACTCCCGCTGTACACAATTGTGTTTGGGAGGGGTACCAAGTGACAATGGGCGGCCGCCAGCGGCAATGAGTAGCAATATACATGTGCATGTGAATTATAGATGCGGTGGTTGGCCAAAGGTAACCAATGGTTTTCTTATAAAAATGTAACAATAATATTTTGTATTAGATGCATTAATCAAGCGCCATATCCATTTGTGAACTCAACCCCCCAACAGGAGCAGCAACTAAATGATATAATTGCTAATATTCAGACAGCTTCATTTTTTGATCATTATTTACTTACAGTTAACAACTATGACGATTATACACAGAAGCGCAACAATACACTGCCGAAATCGCAAGAGCCCATGCATATACAATTCAGTTCAAACGCATTCAAACTGTATAACTGTAAATAATATGAATACAAATAGACAGTAGCACCCACTTCCAATGTCAGCAAAGGTGCATCATTTAAAGCAATGCCTCTTGTGAAAATACCCACAATGTTGAATATATGTAAAAGAGCAACAACATGAAAATATTTCCAATGAAGAACTAATTTTTTTTATTTTATAACATTGTAGAAAATTTTAATCTAAATTTTAATTTTGTGACTTTTCCGCATAAAGCGCATTTTCCCATTTTATTATTATATTTAATTAATTATATTTATTATTAATTATTATATCTCTATTATTTACAAACTATTATTTGTATGTTTTAAACTTTGTTTGTTTACAACACTGATATCAAATAAAAGCTTCGAAGCTTTCGAGGAAACGTCAAAAAGAAAACAAGAAGAAGAGCAATTCTCCCTTGCGACTACCTTTTAGGTGTGCCCTGCTATTCTGTATGATAAAAGGGAAAAGCTTTACAAAAATATTGACATAATAGAGGGTTTTTCAAAAGAAACGCTACAAAAGTAAATCTATAGTGACAGTAAACGACGCCATATTTTTCCCGCTCTTTTGACATTTCTCTTCAGTAAGGTTTGCCATTTCATCATGCAAAGATATACGAGCCAACAACGAGTCAAAATTATTAAAATTTACTACCGAAATTCGGAGTCAGTCGCCTCAACTTTAAGAGCGCTACGTCCAATTTATGATGAGGCTCATTTCTGGCTGAATGGCTTCGTCAATAAGCTAAATATGCGTTATTGGTTAGACAGCAATCCACACGTACTCCATGAGTCATCATTGCATCCAGAAAAAATTACGGTTTGGTGCGGTTTATGGGCCGGCGGCATCATTGGGCCATACTTCTTCCGTGATGATCAAGACCAGCACATTACTGTGAATGCAAATCGCTACCGTTCAATGATAACCGAATATTTTTGGCCCCAATTGGATAATATGGACTTGGAGGACATGTGGTTCCAACAGGACGGCACCACAAGCCACACAGCGAATGCCACAATCAATTTACTGCAAACCAAGTTTGGTGAACGTGTTATCTCACGAAATGGCCCAGTCGATTGGCCGCCTCTGTCGTGCGATTTGACGCCGTTAGATTATTTCCTGTGGGGCTACGTCAAGTCTATGGTCTATGCCAACAAGCCAGCGACGATTGATGAACTTCGTACGAATATCGAACGTGAAATTGCAGCAGTATTGGCCGATTTATGGTTGAAAACCGTTGAAAATTGGGTTCAGCGTCTGGACTTCTGCAAGTGTGCCCGTGGTATCCATGCAAAAGAAATCGAGTTCCATACATAATGGCATCGAATGTACTTTCACAGGAATAAAGAATTTCATTGATATCTAAAACCGGTTTTGTTTTATTTAAAAAAAACTTTTGTAGCGCTCTTCATGAAGAACCCGATATAAGGCCTGGAGAGAAATTGCCGCACAGTTAAATTTGGATAGTAAGTTTTTTATTAAAAAAATTTAATAAAAATAAAGGCAATTGTTTGTAGAAAAAGATTGCAGCAGAACTGCTAATAGATCTTCGGAATCAATTTAAAAAATGCCTTAAGGATCTAAAAGGCACCACAATGCAAGAAACATATACTCGTATTTCAACAAAAAAATACAAATATTTTGATCATTTACTTTTTCTGCTGAACAACAAGAGCCAAGAAAATAAAATGTAACCAAGAGAGTAATATGGTAGATGGTACTGTATATTTTCTTTTCTAACAGAACAGATTCTTATTACAAGAGAACTTCGGAGGAGTGTTCTAATCAAGAAAATACATGCCTGATGTTGGATACGCTTTTTGGGCGGAGGTGGAGCATTTTCAAGATATTGATTCTAACCCTCTAAGTGCAAACACCCCATTGAATCCTGTAAGTAGCAATGTTACATCAACGTTGCCATCAACATCATCACTACCTTAAAGATCCAGATTGCTGGAAGAAAGCCAACAATCTTACCAGGAAGTGCTTAAAAAAATAATGAAGGAATTAACACCGGCGCGGGATGATCAAAGTGGCATTGATGATTTCTTATCAAGTTTTTGAAACGGTATTGATAAATTTAAGACTGAATTATGAAATGATTTGAATATTTTTTGTTACTTTTAAGATATATTATTTTTATTTATTTGAGATTAAAATAAATTACTTATTATTTTCAACAAATTCACTATGTTGCAGCTAATTAAGTAGCTTTGTCATTAATAGATATGATTCCGTCGTCGAGTTACGGGCTCTTGATCCAGGGAAGCTTGAGAACACATTGTCGTTTCCATCATTCCGCCAATTTCCAGGAACGATATCTTCTACGAGATATTCCACGTACTCCTCGGGACAGTAAATGCATGCTTTTCTGAAGCATAAGATAGTTGTGCAGCAGAACTGTTGCTTTGGCTATTTTATCAACATTTGAAGGTAGCGCACTTCTAAGTACTCGCCACCTAGCAGAGAGTACTTCAAACGAGTTTTCAATTGCTACTTGAGCGCGAGAAATTCTTTTATTAAAATCTGTTTTCTCAGTTGAAAATTTTTTTTTCTGTCATATATGTGGAAAAATATATATGATATTATATGAAACATCATTTTATGGCAAGTATTATTTATTTATTATTTATTTAAAAAAAGTTTATACACAAATAAATTTAATGCTAAACTTATTACCTAGGCAACTAACAACTAAGGTCTTCGGCCTAACTGTTAATAAAATTAAGTAGTATTAAACTAATAAAAGTATATACATATATATTTTATATTTATATGTCAAAGTAAATCTGACAGAGGTGGAGCAAGTATTAACAATAAATTTACCTGAAAAGGGACACATTAAATTTTTCCCAAGAGGAAAAGCAGAATCTCCTACAAAGTAATATGGGAATGTTACGGAGCAATTTGGAAGAGGCGATGTGGGAGGTACTGGTAATTTCTGCTGCAACAAAAGTTCCCCAAATTCACTTGAAGCTAAAATTCCTCCATCACTTTGGCTGCCATATGCTCCTACGTCTACCATAGTAAAACAATAATTTGCATCACAAATTGCAAGTAAAACAATACTATGCCGTGATTCATAATTAAAAAACTGCGATTCTCCATTTGGAGGACATACAATTGACACATGCTTGCCGCCAATTGCTCCAAGGCAATAAGGAAGGCGCCATATTTCGAAATAATCGCTTCAGCCAGTCGTCATGATTTGGAGGAAATAAGTATATTCCACTTAACTCGTCCCAAATAGCTATGCATGTCTCGAGTATTATCCGCCCCACAGTTCAAACAGCTATTTTAAATTTCCATGCGTATACGTATGTATGTATGTCTTTTGGTCCACAGTGTGCTAAATATCTAAAATAAAAATATATAATATGTACTTAATAATTACCTATATAATGTATTCACGTTTAAAAAGAAATTGTTTACTTACATCACTGTTAAAGTCATCATTCCGCTGAAAACTTTTTTGTAACCTATGTTCTAATAAATTAAAAAGAACATTAAAATGTTCAACAGTCATGCGGGTAGCCTTCAGAAACATATCGTGGTCTTGCTTCTTCATTATTTGAAACGTAGTTTCATAAAAACCAAAAGTTTCATGACTTTTATAAATCGGTAAGCCAGCCACCTCCTCCTCCTACGGGTTAGGCCCTCTACCATATTGACATTTCCTAAATGTGCTGCAGTGGCACATATTATTAATTTACGAATTTTTTCTGCACGCATTTTTCAAACTTTTTAAAAATATTTCGTTTTTAATCTTTCTTTAGCACTTTTGGGTTTGTGTACATATGTACATATATCCCGCACTTTGCTTATTGTATATTAGAATGCGAGACAGTGCAAAACAAGAGCTTGGACGAGACTCGGTCTCGCTCTCGTCTCGATCTCTCGCATTATTGTATACGGAAAGACAATATACAGAAATACCTTTCATTGCTCTCTTGAGTGAGAATCAACATATTGAAATTGCTGGCAACCACATTGGAATTCAGATCGGCAATTTCACGAAGCAGTCGTCAATATGTATCCATCGGCAGTCACACACATGGCTATTGTTGTATTGCATTCGCATGAATAATTTAGTGTGTGTGTTTTTGTGTGTGCTCACAGCAGAAGCGACTAATTTGAAATCAAATTTTTATTTTCTGTTCTGTGTGGCTGGGGTAAAATACACAAGAATGAATTTTCTGTATGGCAAAGGTTTCTTATTCGGAAACTGGGGCTTAAAACAAAGCATTTGTGGTTTTGCGTATAAGAAAGATTTGCCATGTCATGACGAAGCATAATGCGTGTATATTAGAACACTTGACAATATAAAATAAATATGCATGCATAGGATCTTTTATCAAGATCGATAGCAAAGTGGTAAAGTGTCTATCAATTTTATGATGCCGGGTTCAAGTCCGCTGAGAAATGTATTTATTTTTATATATTTTTAATTGTTCATCCTTTTTTTGAAAGCAAACTAATAATTATTTTTATAAAAAATATTAAGAATAGTTTCTACTTTAGCATAAATTATCCAGTATTAAATAATTTTACTAAACCACATTGAACTGCTGCTGCTCTAGCAGATCATTACAGCAAAGAGATTTATATCTTCTAAAAATAGTCATAACGGTGTTTCTTAACTCACATACATTAATTCATGTGCGCATGAAACTGTGTTAGTTTTGTACGATTTCAATACATTTGTTTTAGTTAGTTTTTTTTTATGCTTTTGCGCAATTCGTCTGACGAAGCTCATAAATTTCACAAAATCTAATCCAATCCAATATTTCGTTCGTCAATGAATATGTGCAATTTTAGGAAGTTTTTGTTTTTCCGTATATGCTATGTATATTAAATAAATTGTTTGATTGGATTTTATTGTTATGGTAGGAAAAGGAAGAATTTTGCAGATGAATTAAAATTTTTTATATTTATTTTATAATACATTATTTACAAAATAAAAATTAACTTAATTAATTAATATAATTAAATGTATATTATTATAAAATATAAAAAAACATGCAGTTGCATAGAACTTAGACAGAAAATAATTAAAAAATAGAACTAAAAAGAAGTCCCAAATATTATTCACGAATGTAGGTCAAAAGAGATAATTTCATTCAAATTATTTCCTATATAAGTGGATACACATCCAAAGACAACTTCACACGCACAAAGAAGCACAAAGCAGTAAGAAGTTTTTGCACATTTTTATTAGTTTCCATAACTCAAGTCTCCACGTCAAGGCGAGTGATGTATTGAGTGGTCGGTTGTAGTATTTCGAATGGCGTTTGTGCAAAAACATGCCAGCAAGTCGACTTGGGTAACCCCTGCACACCTCATGTAGACATTTTTTGAGGTAAATGTCAAATGTAATGGGCAAAAAGACGCACCTTATATTAAAATATGTTTTACTAAACATTATTTATCCTCATATAAATTTAAAATTTCTGGATTTTTAAATACTTGAAATAATTTTTTATAGATTTTTGATTATAATAATTTTAGATTATGAAGTGGTTTATTATGCGTTGGAACACAATCATTGTTGAACTACATTTTTCCATAGGAAATAAATGCTTATATATAGGTTATTGTATTGTATACGGTTTTATTTACAAAACTTTGTAAATCAATTTATAACAAGAGGATATGCACTTAATACTAGATATTGAAGTTCATAAAATTTACTTCAAACTTGAACATCATATACTATGTAAATGCGGAGAATCAGTGTCCATAGATATGTATGTATGCACATATTCATGTACGTACAAGTGGTTTAATTTGTTATAAAATGTGATTACAGTATTTCAAGCTGATCTGACAAAGTAATAAAAAAACGTTTAAAACCTTGATTTTGTTGATTGTACCCTTAATCTAAAAATTATTTAGATACATTTTCTGATGGAATAGGCAACAGACGAACATAAGAATATTAAAATATTAACACTAATTTTAGCGAAATAGTTTTTTTGTGCATAATTATTTTTTCTTCGGATAGACTCAAAATATGTTTGATCACATGCTGCTAACGCAAAAATATGAAATATAAGATCGAAAGAGTAAATTGTGCTGATATTTGTCCATACTGAAAATATTGACATATGGGCAAATCCTGGAAATGGTCAACCAGAAGCTTATTTGATGTGCTACGATTTCTTCTTAAACACTTTTTTTTATGCAACCATTAAATTCGCAGAAAACCACGAGGCTTTGTGTAAACCTCTATAATCACTTCCTTTTTTTGTAACAGGCGAACGCAGTTTTTTAAATACAATATCTCTGAGAAAAGACTTGAGAACCCTAATATTTTTCTTTATATATATTTTGCATTTGTAAAGTAATCTAGCAGTGAACGCATTTAAAAAAATATGTCCAATTTCTGTGCAAATTACATGAAAAAAAGCGTCCGAACGTAACGTCCGAACGCTAAGATTTGCTCATATCCAAAATTTCATGACAAATTGAATTCTAATTCTGCTTCACTTTATATTTAAAGAAGCCACACCGCACATCATACAACAAAAACTCCAATCGAGACAAAAAGGCGCTTTATTTTAATTTCATTTCATTCTTTTTATGGCACAATTCGCTACCTGACAAATGATCAAAAGGCAAATATGTGCATGCATATGTACATTCATCTGTATATATGGATGTACATATAAGTTAATCAAATTGGTGTTATTAAAGTAAAAAAAATATTTTTTATTGGTGCTATGCACCTTCTGGTGCAGCCATGAAGTTTTGCTGTGCAATTCGATGGTGGCTTTTTTGGGGATAAAACAATAAATTAAATAAATATATGTATATTATTATTTATTAATTTTATACAACAATTTTTTCTTTTTTTTACTAATTTGCAATATTAATTTTAAAAATTTTCCCATAATTAGTTATAATGCCTCGTCTTCGATTGCTATGATTGAAATTCGTTTTCATTCCAATTCCAACAAATAAATAAAAATAACATTCGTACATTCATATCGATACACACATATGCATGCCGTAAACATGAAGGCAAGCATACAAACATTCGCACATGGAGTAAACACACACGCTCATATAGAACGCAAACACCAGAATGTGTATCTACATATTTTGCCTTTGCATTGCCGAGCACACTTCGGGTTTTGGTCCAATAGGCAGCCACGGTTTTTTAGCTCATTTCGCTGAGTGAAGAGAGCGATGTAATGTCTTTATAGTATATTGTCTTTAATAGTATATTGTCTTTGGTATACGGTTCTTAAGGTTATGGAGTCAATTTGTATACATATGATAATGATGTCCTCACCCTATAAATTATTTTGTTTGAATTGAGTTTGTTTCTCATATATTACTGTTGTATCGTATATTTTAGTGATATTTTTGGGCTTTTAAATTTAATAGATTGTCCAGTTTACCATCCAAAAGACTGGCGAGTTTGTGAATATAGTTCAAACAAATTTTTTAAATGTGTTACTGCATAACGGAAATAAATTAGTCTCGATCCCGATAGGTCATCCTCCTACTCCCTTACTCTTAAGGGAGAATATCAAAATATTAAACTGGTTTTAGAGAAAATTTCATTTAAAAAATGTCAGTGGTCAGGTCAGTATGTGTAGATTTAAAAATGGTAAATTTTGTATTGCGTCAGCAAAGCGGATACACTAAATATCGATGTTTTCTTTGTCTATGAGATAGTCGTGCGAAAAGTGAACACTGGGGCAGGAAAGATAGGCCGTCTAGAATAAACATGACTGTAGGAAAAGCTAAAATCGTTCATGAACTGTTGATCAGACGAGAAAAAGTCGCTATTCCGCCACTACTTATTAAACTTGGACTTATAAAACAGTTTATTAAAGTTTTAGATAGGAATGGCGATTGCTTGAAATATATTTGTCAATCATTTCCTGGTCTCAGTATCGAAAAGTTAAAAGCAGGAATTTTTGAGGGGCCACACATCCGTACTCTTATAAAAAACGATGATTTCAAAACCCACATGACTCAAGTTGAAATGGAAGCATGGACAAGATTTGTATCAGTTTTCAAAAATTTTTTGGGGAACCATAAAGCTAAAGAATTTTCCAAAATTGTAGAAAAAATGCTCCAGAGTTTCCAAAACATAGGAGCTAATATGAGTGTTAAATTGTATTACAGTCATTTAGATAAATTTCCTGACAACCTGGATGATTATAACGAAGAACAAGGGGAACGGTTCCACCACGACATCGTGATTATGGAGGAAATATATCAAAGCCGTTGGGATCGCCATGTGATGGCAGACTACTGCAAAGAGACTGTCCGGACCAAAAACAACATAGAAATCCCATCCAATACGTTTTTCTTAAATCTTATTGATATGTTTTTGTTCTTTATGATCAATTTTATTATCCTTTGTATCATTTAAACCACTTTGGTTGTTTGAAATCATTTGATACTTTTAAAATAAACGTTTAAAAAAATATTCTACTTTTTTATTTTCCAGTATAAATGGATTGCCTTTATCTCAAAAAGTAGAGTCAATTCAACAAAAATATTATTATTCAGCAGACCAAAATTACCTAAAATTGACTAGTAATTCGCATCCCGCAGAATCAGTGTTCCCTGTGTTATCAATTAGATGAAAACGATAAAAATTATGCATTTACTACAACAACCGTGCATGATGCATTTACAACAACAACCCTGGCCACAACAAAAGCAACTACAACTATTTTACAAATAACAAAAGAAGAATTTTCATCAAAATATTTTACAATTGAAGATGCTTATCGTCATTTTAAACTTGAATAAGATGATTTTATACACCTATTCGTTGAAAATATGATGTCATATATGAGGAAAAAGAACTAAAAATAAGTTGCTTTGAATATTGCAAATTTGAAGTTGAGCGAATTTTAAGCAATGGTGAAATTGAAAAGGTACGCACACCAGACTTAACACGGATATTACAACATATTAATATAACTGGTGTAAAAAACTATACTCAAACAATTAAAATTGATATCATATAAGGTTACAGGAAGAGTTTCCATGATAATCTCAAAGTGAAAGGAAGATGAAGACCTATATTTAAAAAATATTTATATTTTTAATTGCTATAAGTGCTAAAAGTTATAATTGATCCTTGAGTAATCAACATCCTTATTTTAATCCTTCATATTCTCAAAATTCTTAGCAAGATTATAATATTAATACTATAGAATCTACTATAGAATATTAATACTATAGAATGATAAAAGTAAATACATAAATTTTAGCAAAAACTTTCTAATAATTCAATAGGTGTTAGAAACTATCATTATAATACTCTCGACATTTATTGTTTTGAGAATAATGATGAGTATGAGAGAGATATAATAAACTATAATGTAAAAGAGGGACATTTTGAAACAAGTCCTTATTCGATCGATCAACAAATGGTATAAATATCAGAGCGATTTTGCTTTTTACAGTGATAAGGGAAATCTATAGAAGGGCTGGAAAAAAATTATAGCTTTCCTCATAAATATAGAAAAATGAACATTGTGTACTTGAATATAGAGGTCTATCTAATAAATATGGACAGAGCATGCCAGCAGGTCGCGAGAGAGACCGACTTCATACGAAGACTAATGTATTGCGCCACGAGGGATGATCTATATTTCCCCAATTTGTTGAAAACCATATTAGAGCTGTGTTCTCAGTTAGATATATGGCTAACTGGGAACGGATTTTAAATTGATCTAATACCGTTTTAGATCTACCAGTTATATTGTAAATAAAAATAAAAAACAACACAAAAAAAGATTAAAAGCGTGCGTTTTTTTTAAATGATTCCTTCTAGAGGCGGCGGACCGTGGGAAGCGACTTTAGAAAAAAAAGTTTACAATTAATTAAGTTTCCCATTAAGCTCTCCTGACAATAAAAAGCTTTTTATTGTGAGAAAACTTAATGGGACGCTTAGCAACATTTGGTGCTAAGCTTCTCATTAAGCCCGGCGGTTTCATATCAAACATTTGTTTACCCACCACATATTATTCACCACCTTTCATATATAAAAGCCATTGCAAACACCAAACAATAAGCTTACCGTAAAGCTTGCAACCTAAAGCTTTAACATATAGCAATGACACAAACCAAGTCTGCTTTCAAATACACATAATCTGATTGGCTGAAATTAAAATACCTTTTTACCAAGCTTTCAGAAAACTTATAATATGACGTCATCACATAAAATCTTTTACATTACATCGGAACTATTGTGTCACTGCCATTGTGCGAGCAAGAAGAACATACATAAAACAATAATTGCGAAAGAGACAAGTTGGCATAAACCGCATTTTGTATCAAAAATGTGAGCCAGAAGCCTCATATTTATACTAAAGGCTTTTCCAATAAGAGGTGTTTGGTATTCAAAGAAAAATGCCATTTTTTGAGATAAATGATCGGATGTTTATTTCATAATAAAGAGGAAGGTATGCCGTTAATAATGATAAACAACATCAGCCAAATGGCCACCACGACCACGCTTACAGGACCATATCCTTTTCATGTGGCTGCCCTATGTCCTCGATAGCCTCACGAATTCTATCTTTGAGGTCTTGAATCGACGCTGGGCTGTTGGCGTAGACCTTATCTTTCACGTGGCGCCAAAGGAAGAAGTCGCAAGGTGTTAAATCACAAGATCTCGGTGGCAAATTGTGATCACCTCTTCGAGAGATAACACGGTCAGGAAACTTTTAACTTAAAAGAGCAATGGTTTCGTTGCTTGTGTGGCCGTAGCGCCGTCTTGTTGAAAGTAAACGTTGTCCAGATCAATACCATCCAACTCCGACCATAAAAAATCATTAATCATCTCTCGATAGCGCAATCCATCCACCGTAACTGTTGATCCAACCTCATTTTCGAAAAAGTAAGGTCCAATGACCCCGCCTGACCATAAACCGCACCAAACAGTCACACGTTGAGGATGGAGAGGTTTCTAAACAATAACTCTTGGGTTTTCCGAGCCCCAGATGCGACAATTTTGCTTGTTGACGTAGCCACCGAAGTGGAAATGGGCCTCATCAGTCAAGATGATTTTTCGATGGAATTCCGGATAATTTTCATGCATTTCAAGGACCCAATCAGCAAAGACACGACGTTGTTGATGATCGGCCGGCTTGAGTTCTTGTGTTAACTGAACTTTATAAGCCTTAAGACCCAAGTCTTTATGCAAAATACGGTGTAATGACGTTTGTAGAATGCCCAATTCCAAAGAACGACGAGGAATGGATAAACCTGGGTTTTCTTCAATGTAGCCCAAAGTATTGAAGAAAACCCAGGTTTGTCCATTCCTCGTCGTTCTTTGGAATTGGGCATTCCACAAACGTCATTACACTGTATTTTGCATAAAGATTTTGCAGCAATATTCTCAGTTGTTCTTGAGCGACGTGCACGGGTTTTATTCTTCACATCACTAACTTGTCCCAACAGCTCCAATTTTTCCACTAATTTCTGTATTGCGGTCCGACAAGAAGCTTCACGACGACCCAAAAAATGCTTTAGTTTTTCGAACTGTGATTGCAAGATTTTCACCATTTTTGTAGTGAATTTTAATAATTTCAATGCGTTGTTGAAGCGTATATCGTTCCATTTTTAGTAATGGCGTAGTTTCTACTTGTCAAATGTCAAAGAATAAAAGCCTCAAAAGTGACAGCTACCGAAATACCGGGTGATTCAAAATAACACCTCTAGTGGGAAACCCTATACTTATAGTTATATGTATGTACATATGTACTTATATGTATATATGTATAAAAGTTAATACAATACTTTTACTTAATAGTTTTTTCCACATAATTATATGTTTAAAAGTTACAACTTATGTATGTATAAATAAGAAATCTGCTGCTACAAAAAGAATATCAAAAGGAAATTTTCTTTTATATATTTTAATGTCCTCCAAAGTTGTATTATTCTTGCAACTACTAATCCCATTTCCCACCCCTGATCATTTTATTTATAATTCCTTTTCCATATTATTACCGAAGAAGGCTAAGAAAAGACATTCAATTCCCTCCATATTTATTTACCGTTCCGACAATTTTTTTTTGTCACATGTACAGTGTATGTGAATTTATTGTGTTTGTTGTAAAAATATTCCATATCCCTGCAGTGAAAATTATAGGCAGTCTTCAAAATATACTCCTAAATTTAATAGTAAAAAATCAAGTGGTTAATTTACTAGTTCAAAACTTATCTATAAGTTAACCAATTACTGACTTCTGCGGCACTTCATTGCCGTGTATACTAAATTTTTCCTTTCTTGTCAATTTAATAAAAAAGGAAGTAAAGACAAACATTGGAATTTGAAGAAAACCCGTTTTTTTTATAATTTCAACCACTTTTTGTAATTCCTCAATTTAGAGATAAATCTTAAAGTCAACGCGTGTTTTAAAATATCCGCAATTGCACCATGAACTAACATGCTGTATTAATACACTCCTCATTTATGCACAAAAATTAGTTTACATGTCGGGTACACACTATTATATTATTTATATATGAATTTTACATATAATATGAGTTTTACTAGAATTTTAACTAGTTGGTTTCACTGCTGGGATGTTATCTAAAATAGCGAATATTCGGAGAAAAAAACAGAAGAAATCAGGGCTACATTTAAATTAAAATTTTAGGAGTCACTTCATTTGTATTTTAAAAAGAACTGCGAAACTTCTAAAAAGAAAAGGTTATAATAAATCAAAAAAAATTGTATTACTTAATTTGGAATTGAAAACTCAAATGTTAACAAGTTCTTTTCATAAATTATAACTATTCTTAATGTAAAATCTGATCCAATTGCTTCCCATTTACACTTCTGTTCACTGTAAACGCACCATATTAATCATAAGATGTAGAAAAATAATGATTTGGTTTTTTGCCATAATATTATACTACTAATAACTAAAATAATTAATAAAAATTCATTTATATTAAAATGGGGTACGACTGCCCCAGTAATACTCCAAGCGTGTTTAAATATACATGGCCATGAACGAATGAAAGTGCACAGGGGACAGTAAAAAAATTAGAATTTTGTACAGAAGGAGACTAAGACTAAGAAATTGTGCTCAAAAGAGAATTGAATGTTTTTACAGTATTCTCACATATAACAACAGTTTCAATAATCTCAGAAAAATCTTCAAAGTAGGTCAAAATCCAGCTAAAGGAATTAAGTTAACGGCCTTATGCTTTTAATTAAACAGAGGTAGTGTTTCTTTCTTTAATAATGACGAAAACAATTTTTTATTTTGTGGAATATTTCGACTTGTGGATCATGAGGGTTCATTGACAATGAGAAACTATCAAAGAAATTGTATGCTTTCTGAGAAGTTAAGTGAATTGAGGAATGACGATAATTAGAGTTAAGGGGGGTGCACTGTATTTTTACCACTACATACATCAATTTTAAAACCTCCTCTCATGAGAGGAGTAATAACAAAGAACATACAAGAATTGTCCTGTCTTCTTGTATGTTCTTTGTTATTACTTTGTGTTCACAATTCTCTTCTCAAGTGCATTGTTTCTTAAAAGTGTTAAATTTTCTGTGTTTTCTATGAACAACTTCTGTAATAAGCCCTGAAAGAGGTTCGCATTATTTTCTAATGAATGGGAGAATTGGTGGCTACTACAAGAAAAATTACTTGAACAGTAAATGGTTGCTTTACAGTCTTAAAAATTTGAATGGATCATAAACCACTGTAAAAATAAATAATTTTGATTATTTTAAATTTGAATAGAAGAAAAAATATACGGTTGAAATTCATAAAACTCTGTGTTACGAATCATTATCATTATTTATTTCTTGGTTTGGGTATTCTACATGGTTTTTGATCAAATCAAACTTTCCAAGGATATGAGAAGCCTCATCGATAAAATATGACGATAATTGCACATTGTATGTATTGTCACAACAATCTCGGCGCCATTTCTATTGATGTGTGTATGTACATATTACAAAAACAACTCATGGAAAATTATGTGCACAATAAATGCTTAGTTTGTAGTCATAAAAATTTAAATCCATCATAAAACCAAACCTTTTTCATAATTTCGACACTTTATTACTATGAGTGTTGTTCGGTTGGTGCCTGTTTAGATAGTGAAGTGAGCGACTAGATTCTACCTGACCTCTGCTTTTCTGATCTTTTACCAATATATTTTGCTGTAACAGGTGACAGAAATATTGAAATACAAAACAGCACAATAGAACTAGGACTGCGGTTGTCTAGGAGATGAATGAGATGAATGTTTGGCATTTGACACGTCCGTCTAACTGACTAGACGATCATTTTGCTGTATGGGTATCACGGTTTGTTTTGCAATAGAACGACCTGGATTTAATTTTCAATGTTGCCGGACTGTCGCGTAACGCTTCTTTGAAGCTTTCAATGTATTGAAATTTGTGCAGGAGCGGATAGTATTGCATTGTGAAAAGAGGAGAAAACATGACTGTGAAAAGTAAAATAGTTCAAATTACAGTTTATCCTATTTTTAAAAACTAAAACTTGTAGATTATAAAATAAATTTAAAAATTCCCAAATCTTTCGTGCTTAGAGTTTCGACTAATATTATATATAATGAATGCTCTCTAAACCGCCTCTGTACATTTTAATGTAGGATCCTCTCGAATACAGCGCGTCTCGCCGTAACGGTGCCAGCGCGAAAAATTTTTTTTATGGCAGTTTGCAAGCAATAT